>VDFB02271358.1:278179323-278409329 GCA_007258455.2 Sequoia sempervirens
GTGTCCATTGGAAGAAGTGGGTGTAATTTTTCTTATGAGATCAAGCCCCCATTGAGAAAATGGCCATGGAGTTACCATTGGTTGGAGTTCTTACGCTGTAGCATGGATGAGATCTCCATGTTGTTGACATTATAAACATTTCTTGACAAACTAATTTGACTCCTACTCCATGGTGGGCTAATAATATAATGTTTTCAATAACTTTTTGGCCAAGGTTACACTGTTTGAATGTGACCCATATATGCCTTCATATATTTATTTCAAAGCGATGTAATCTTCCTCTTGGATTAAACATCTCGGTAATGTATTATTGAAACTTCTTTGGTATAGGGTATCACCAACAATGACACATCATGAGGCTCTTCTAATAAATATTTTTTGCAAGCTAGGGGTGATATCGGTGGGGAATATACCTTTGTGTAGGTAGGAAAATATGTCATGGTACTAGGTGAACTGAGACTAACAATCTCACATACGAAATCTAATTCTTGAACCTAAATTGTTGGTATGAGAAGCTACTCCACAAGAATTTCATATTTTGAGTTGTTCTTTGGTATGCCAGTAACGAGCTAATAGTAGCTATGGAATCAACTGCTCTATTATTAATCCTTGGTATTTGCTCAAAAGTTATATCAATGAAGAATTCCTTGCAACTATCCACCATTTTCTTGTATGGTGTGAGATTATCATCTTTTCTTTGATAATCATCATTGACTTGTTTCACTATCAGTTGTGAATCTCCATATACTTGAAGCTCTTGGATTTACCATTGAATTGTAGCCCTTAATCCATTGATAATTGCTTCATACTTCATTGTGTTGTTGGTAAAAGGAAATGCCAATTTGAAATATTTGGGTATGAAATCCCCCTATGGAGTGATGAACAAAATTCCTACTCCTAACCCATGTTGTGTATGCAATCCATCAAAGTATAACTCCCACTTCTTGAATGTTGTAAGGGTGAAGATGGACTCATCTAGAAACTCTGATACCAATGGGTTCTCTGAACATAATGGTGACTCAACTATTTTATTTTCTATAACTTGTCCCTTGATGGCTTTTCGATCGACATATTTAATGTAAAATCACTCAAGATCATCACCCATTTTTCCATGTGACTAGTGAGTGTAGCTTTTGATAGAAAATATTTCAAAGGATCCACTTTAGAAATGAGTTTGAATTGATGGTACAACATGTAGTGTATCAAATTTTGAGAAGCAAATACAATTGTTAAACAAGCTCTTTCTATGGGTGAATAATCAAGCTCAAAACCAAATAGAGTTCTATTGATGTAATATATGGCTCGTTCTTTTCCATTTTCATCATGTTGAGCTAGGAGAGATCCTAGCACTGTTGAGGTTGTTGAAACATATAAGATAAAAGGTTTTCCTATTTTTGGTGGCATTAAGACTGGTGGTGTCGCTAAGTAATCCTTGAGTTGTTAGAATTCTTGTTCATAGTTATCATCCCATTTGTATGCCACACCTTTGTGAATGAGATGAGTAAATAAGTGACATTTATTCGCTAGTTGTGTGATGAATCTCCTAATTGATTGTAATTTACCTTGAAGGCTCCTTAGCTCCTTGAGTGACTTCGGTGGTTCCATTTCCATAATTGCTTTTTATTTTTTTGGATCAACCTTAATGCCTCTTCATGACACTATATATCCCAACATGTTACCAGTGGTGACACCAAAGACACACTTTCTCGAGTTCAACCTTATACTGTATTTAGATCAAGCTTGTCAAAAAATTGAGGTAGTACCTCTAGATGTCCTTTCCTTGTCACAGATTTAGCCAAGATGTCATCTACGTAGTCCTCAAGGATCTTGTGGAACACGTCATGAAAGATTAGTTGCATTGCCCTTTGATATGTAGCCCTTGCATTTTTGAGACTGAAAGGAATTACGTTCCAACAATACATCCCCCATGGACAAGTAAAAGTTGTTTTGTGCTAATCATCCTTAGCATTCATGATTTGGCTATACCTTGAAAATCCATCTATAAGAGATAACATTTCGTGACTAGCTATGAGATCCACAATGATGTCTATATTGGGGAGTTGAAAATCATCTTTAAGGCATGCTTTATTTAAGTCCATAAAGTTTGTGTAGATCCTTATGCCCCTAGTGGGTTTGGAAACTAGAACCATGTTGGAAACCCACTTAGGATAGTCAATTAGCCTAATAAAACCAACATAAGTAATTTTTGCAACTCCACCTTGACCAGAAATGCTATTTGAGGGTGCATCTTTCATAGCTTTTGTTTAACTAGCTTAGCATCTGGGAAAACTGTGAGATGGTGAACCAATGATGATGTATCAAGACTCGACATATCAGCATATGACCATGCAAAGAAAATCTTCCTTTTTTTGATAAATTTACCAAATTTTGTGTCTCTTCATCATCTAATAAGGAAGCATGGAATGTTATCTAAGGAGCTTCTTTTGTTTCTACATTAACTCACTTTGATGGTTTTACAAGAACTATTGTCTTTTCCTACTCTAGATGAGGGAGATTGAATCCTCCATCCTTGAGTGGCTCAAATAGGTTTTCAACTTTGTATGTGTCATTTATTTTTACTATTTTACAATTGAAAAGTACCATGTTGTGGTTTTCACTTAAAGATCATGTATTGATTTTCAAATTTTCTCTTTTTTGACTAAAGGACTCAATCATCTCCCCAAAATAGCTCTTGTGTCTAACTCAATATCAAAACTTACCTTATGATCTCCAAAGATGTGATCTCTATCTCCCATGAATTTAGAAATGGCCTCATCATTTTCAAACAAATCAAGAACCAGTGTGTGTTGTTTGTCCCAATCAATTATTTGAGGATAGATAAGGTTCATTTCTTTGTCTTTGGTTGGTGAGGAAAAGGAAGTAGTTGTGATCATGTAAATCAATGTGTGTTCAAATAAATCTATGATGCACATTGGAGTGTCATAGATATTTTTTTACTCAAATGTATTTAGCCAAGGGGAAGCTTTATCCGAGCTTCGATCGAAATATCATTAACATGAGGGACCACATCTTTGGTCAGGGTGTAATGAAGACCAATGCTCTTTATGCGTTTCTCAAGAATTATTGGTTCTCTCATTCTTTGTTGGTTTAATCTAAGGCCACCTATGCTAGTTGTAGACATCCAAATTTGATCGCTCCCATACGATCAAATTTACCTCTTTATTCATCCATTCCATCAATATTAATTTATTTAATTAATATTACAATTCCCACCTAAGGTTCTTAAAGTATTTAATTTAACAATTAAATGCTTTACCTTACATCCTTTCCTTCTCCGAATTAAATAAATACATCAATTTATTTAATTTAGTCGTCTAATCTTTTTGAATAAAATTAGTTTAAAATTCTTCATTTTTCTCTCTCCTTGTCACATCCTCCATAATCCCTTTCTAATCTGGATTAATTTAATTAATTCATGATTAAGATGTGCATCCTCTTAATCAAGGATTAATGTCACATCCTCCTACATTTGCCACTTGCTTCTAATCTCTCATTAATTACCTTAATCAGGTATTTGCACAACCTTAATCAAAGTCATTATCCACTTTTAGCACCCCTTTTTAATCAACCTTTTCATTTTCCTTTCTTGGCATTGACCCTCTTTAATTCACATTTATTCATCCTAGGTCTCTCTCCTCCCCATGTGAATTTTTAATTCACATTTTATCCTTCCAAGACTTCTAGAACATTTGACTTGTCACCTCATCCACATGTGATCAATTCCCACCTTTTTGGAGACCCTCTCTTATCCATTAGATTCTCCTAAGAATGTGAATTTTAATTCACATTTATTTCTCCAACCACTTTCTCTTTTCCCATGGAGATTTTTGAGGAATTCCAAAATTCCTCAAATGCCACTTTCATCCTCACTTGGAGACAAGAAGTTCCTTTTTGAGGAAATCTTCTCACCCCCCAAGGTACTTTTCCTTCTTCCACATGTCAAAATGTGAGGGCTTGTGAGTCCTCAACTCACCTTAGCCCTTCATCTTGGCCTTGTTGGATAAATATCAACGATTGAATTCTCTAGAGGATTCAAATTCCTCTATAAATACCCCCTCCTCTAAGGCATTTTCAACACTCAGTCATTTGAGCAACCTTATGCTGTCATTTTGTGCACTCATTTTACAAGCATTTTCTCTCATCTAGCCATCCATTTTAGCCATTTGAATATTCATCCCACCATATAGTTAATATTGCATTTAGCTACATCAATAGCCATCTAAGGAGCACACAAAACAATCAAAATCAAGGGCCAACCAAGGAATTTCAACAACAAATAAGGTATAATCGTCTTACAATCTTCATTTTAGCTTATTTCTTTGCTTTATCATTCCTTAGGCTAATATTTTTGAGGTGTTCTTTATGTTTTTTCATTGCATTTTAGTTGCTTTTGCACATTTAAAATAGGTTAAAACTCGAGGATACACACCAGTGTAACCCATACTCTTCATAAGTTGAAATCCCTTGCTGCTTGTGTCAACTGGTAGTGGGAGTTCTTCTTTCTTATCTTGATAGATCCATTATGATATGTTTTCATTATCTATTAATTTAGCATTTAGGTCTCCCCACTTCTCAAATGTGGTTTGATTGATTTTCTTGGTGACTTTCTCAATGTGGTGGGGTTTACCATGAGATTTTGGATTTGAACTCAATTGTCCTAAGAAAGACTCCAAGAGGTTGTGTTCTCCACAATCAATATCCTTGGCTTGAATATTGACATCATGTGGTACTTTTTTTAGATTAATATGTAGAACTTGATGTGGATGCTAGTGATGTTGGATCAACATAAGAAGAAGGTACGAGAACCTCATCATTATTTGGAACTTGCAATACTGTGGAATATTTCTCCTCTATCCCTCTACAATAATAGAAAGGTTCTCGATCACCCTGAATAGTAATCTCTTTGTCATTATAGGGGAACTTAAGACGTTGATGATATGTAGAAGCCATTGCTTGCATTGTATGAATCCACAGTCCACCAAGAAGAATATTATATGACAAGTCAAGATTCAAAACTTGACATGTTGTTTTTGCTATTGTTGGTCCCACTTGAATAGATAATGTGATGGTCCCTTCATAATATCTCTCTTCATCATCATAACCTCTTATTATTGCTCCTTTGCTTCTTTCTATGACTCCTTCTGAATATCCCAAACATGTAATTAATTAGAGTGAACAAATGTTTAAAATTGCACCCCCATCTATTAAGACTCTTTTCACCTTGTTCTTATGCACCAATACCTCAAGATGCAGTGCATTATTGTGAAATGATTTGGATGGAAGGTCATTCTCTATGAATAAAAGATGGTGAGTGGATGATATGTGTCCCACCATGGTTTGAAAGTGTTAAGTATCAATGTCATTAGGCACAAATGATGAAGATAAGGATTTCTCTAGAATTTCCTTATGGGTTGGTGAAATTTTCAAAAGATCTAGAATAAATATTTGGGCTAGTGTCTTCTTGGGTTGATCAAGAAGACTATAATCTATGGCATTATCCTTAGGTGGTACTCTTGGTTGTAAAGGATACCCTTGTATGGTTACCTTTCCCCATCGTGTGGTGACTCCACACTCTAGATTTCTTCCTTGGATGGTATGAAAGGAAGTTGAGCGAGTGGAAATGGCTTCCTACACTAATCTAAGTAGGGGAGAGTTACAAAAATTTCTTTAACACCTTATTATGTTACAATAAGAGAAACACTTACATAGAATAGAAGATAGAACAACAAGTACACACATACAACATACACCAGATATATGTGGGGAAAAGCCTTTCAGGTAAAATACCCCGCCCTCCAAAAGCATAGTACTTCTATATTACTTCAAATTGGAGTTACAATATAGCCCAAGTATAATGCTTCTACAAAAGTGCTTCATCACAAACACCTGTTCTGGAGTTAACTTGACAACACTTCGTTAACTGCAAACAAAACTATGCATTCTACAATGCAAGGTACTCATTTTATAGAGAGATACAAGATTCAAGAAGCATCTAGAAGGAGAGGGGCATCCAAATCTACATGTAACAATATTCCATGCCATTAACATGTATTTGTACACATGTAACATATTCCCTTACACCCCTCACAATTACCATGCATGCAAATATTCTCTTTCGTAGCTTGGGTGCCTAAAATGTGCTTATATTTTCTTATGAAAAATTCCTTACAACTGTCATAGAATATGTCATAAATCTTCCATAAAGTTTGTCATAGAATCTGTAAGAGAATCTATCATAACCGATTAAAAATAGCCAATTCTCTTACATCCTATCATAACCCAAACTGGGTGCCAACTTGCTCCCATGCATTCAAAGATGCCTTATGACATGTCATCAAATTTTTCATATGTCATAGATTCCAAAGCGAGACGGCTATGTCCACTTGGGATGATTATGTGTCATCCAATCACCTCCAACGCAGATACCGCCCAGCTGATGGGTCCCAATTTGCGACATGACACCATAGACAATTAAATAATATAAATAAATATAATATTTAAAACATTAATTAAATCAATATTAAGACTCTAAGGTTGGGACACCTTAACCCCAACATGGTAATGACATATACATAATTATTGGATGAATATGTGTTTCCTACGACATTGTCATAGGTATGGCTGACTTGGTTATATACCTTCCCTTTTCCTTTTCCTGCATCATTTCTTTGTCCATGTTCTGGCATTGGATTCTTGTATATTCCAAGGTCATCATTTCTTGAAGTTCCTGATCTTTTATCAACATTTATATCACCATGTTCTATAAGATCTTGAATGACATTTTTTAATTTCATGTAGTTGGATGTTTTGTGATCTTTGATTACAATGGTATTCACAAAAATCAATGTCTTTATACCCTAGAGGTTTAACTTTAGGTTCGGGATATTGATGAAAATCAAGAATTTTGATAAGATTAGTTTGAATTAATTTATGTAATACAGTTTCAATAGGTTCTCCAAAAGGAGTATATTTTTTCCTTGGAGGATAATTGTTTGATCTTTGTTGCCCTTGTTGACCTTGTTGATTATTGATAGTTTGCACATTTTGCTGATTTTCTTGTTGGAATGTAGGTTTAGGAGGAGCATTGATGATCACCTTTGCATCCACAACACAATCATTAGTAATGTTCTTATTTTTAGCCCAAAATCGGGGTTTGTCGCTATTACTAGATGATGGTTTATCATTAGATATTTGGATGACTCCTTTTATAATTAGAGCTCTTTCGATTGCACTACCCTTGGAGATTAATTCTTCAAATGTAGAAACACATTGCATACAGAATTGAAAGGCCAAATCAATACCTAGATTTCCAAAAAGTATTTTGACATATTTTTTTTTTGGTATAGGCTATTTACACTTGCTAGCTTTGTGTCTCCATTGTTGTAAAAAAGTAGCAAAGGGTTCTCCTCTGTTTTGTTTTAGTGTGCAAAGATCCTCCAATGTTATGTCGACATCAATATTATAAGAGAAATGCATGATGAATTGATCTATGATCTATTGAAATGTCTTAATTCCAAGAGGTAGATGTGAAAACCATTCCATTGCTATTCCACCCAAGCTTCTTGTAAATAGTCTCATAAGATATGAGTCATTGTAGGAGAATTCCATACAAGCAACCTAAAAATCTCTTATATGCTCCTCAGGATTTCCTCTTCCCTTATATTTTTCAAAATTTAGAATCTCAAAGTTTGGAGGAAAAGGTATCATCATGATGCTTTTATCAAATGGATACGGTTGTCTTGGACTGCATATGATTTCTTTACCTTTCTTGCTTGAATATCTTGTATCTTTTGGGTCAACATTTGTATTTGTGATGAAATGTCCATGTTTGTGTTGACCAATAGTGTAACATACATATGATATTGATGTGGAGGGGCATTGTATGAGTGATATTGTGAATTAGATGGTAGTGTGAGAGGTGTGTTATATGTTCCACCATATTGGTATTGTGGTGTGGTATTTTCTTGAGATTGAATGTATTGTTAACCTTGAGGATTAAGATATTGTTGATGGGTGATCCCACAATATTGGTTTACAATTCCGTTGAGGAAGGAAAATTTCAAAAATGCTCCCATGAAGAAAATTTCAAGTTTTTGGGGTTTCACACGAAGGGGGTGTTCGCTCTAACCCCCCTTTGAGTGAACCCCCCTTTTTGTGATGTGACCATTTTTTTCACATTTTTTAAAATAAAATCAAAGGGAAAGTCAAGACAAAGGGGGGTTCGCTCGAACCCCCCTTTGAGCTAACCCCCTTCTCTCGAAACGGTCAAGGGGGATTCACTCAAAGGGGTGTTCGAGCGAACCCCTCTTTTTTTCCCTTTTCCCCTTCTTCTACCAAATTTCTACAAAATTTTTCCTTTCAAAGCTCAAGTTGAGGATGAAAATGGAGGAAAATTCATAGACCCAATTAGATGATGGTAGTCCTCAGAACAAGCCATCCATTGAATATAATTTTAATATATTTTGGTTTTATTATGTATTTTTTTAAAGTTTAATTAAACATAGATTTTTCACTGAAAATCAAGCTCACTGTTCTGCACATGTGGAAAAATAGTAGATTATAAAAAAAATTCTGAAAAAATATGTTCATGCTAGGTATTAATGTCCTTGATCTAGTAAAAAAATAAATTGAATTTTGATACATCCAAAAAAAGTTATGTTGTGTATGGACCAAAATATTCAATAAAACATTATGAAACCAAATGAACATGCTAGATATCATAGTTACAAAGTTAAATTCGAAAAAATAGAATTTTATATTTTATAGAAAAAGTTATGTTGTGTACGGTGAACATCACTCTTTAAAAATGATGTTTACTGTTAAAAACTAGTTTTCAAATGAGATGGAAAAAGAAATGCAATTTGATTCCAAGTTTTAAAAAAAAAATATATTTAGAATCTACAAACAAAATTTCACAAATCACTAGTTTGCATCATCTTCAAATTCCTCATGGTTTAGCAGCTATAGGTGCTTGCAAGTGAAGATTGAGTTAAAAAAATTCAGTTCAATGTGTAGTTTGGCCAAAAATTGTAAACTAGTATTGTGGGATCACCTTGACCTTGAGGAAAATATTGAAAATTTTGTTGTTGAGAAAGCAATTATTGTTGAGCATACATTTTTGGGCTTGTGCTTGCTGTCGAGCTTGTAATTGATCATGAGAAAAACCTTGTTGTTGACTCATGTGTTGATTAGGAACACCATTTTGATTTGGCACAACGTTTTGATTTGGAACAAGGTTTTAATTTGGACCCATGTTTATATTTGAACCCATGTTTAAATTTAAATCTTGGTTTTTATTTGGACCCATGTTTAGATTTGAACCTTGGTTTTGATTTGGACCCATGTTTAAATTTGAACCTTGGTTTTGATTTGGACCTGTGTTTAGATTTGAACCAATGTTTGTATTTGGAACCATGTTTTGCTTTGAACCCATGTTTTGGTTTGGACCAATGTTTGTATTTGAACCCATGTTTTTATTTGGACCCAATTTTAGATTTAGACCTTGGTTTTGATTGGGACCCATGTTTAAATTTGAACCTTGGTTTTGATTTGGACCCATGCTTAGATTTGAACCTTGGTTTTGATTTGGACCCATGTTTAGATTTGAACCTTTTGTGATTGATAATTTAGGTTTGGTGGTTGATTTTGACCTTGAATCAAGGGTTGATGCATAGTAGAAGATGATTTTTGCAATTGTTGAATCACACTATGTATGAAGGACTCACTCCCTTGTGGTCGATTCCTTGAAGCATATTAGGAAAAAGATTGATCTTGTAATTGTGTCATTTGTTCAAGAGAATATTCCTTCAATGTGTCAACATCAAAATTTGATGGAAGTTTGGCACCCATTTGTGCAAGTTTAATCATGTATTATGTAGGATCTTGTTTTATCAATACTTCCACTGCATGAAGGAAATATTTATTTTGTTGCATTTATAGTTTAAGCTCATGTGGTTTTTGTTACTTCATAATGTAAATTATTTCCACTTGAGGTTTGTTTGTAATTGGAGGTGTTGTAGTTGGAAGATTTGTCGTAGTTGTAATTAGAAGATTTGTTGTAGTAGAAGGATGCTCACTTGTTTGAGGCATTCTATATGGTTGATCACTAACATTAGGATCCCTTGATTCCCTAGGATTAAAATTCATATCCTTTTTGTATTGAGCCCTAGTTGTGACCATGCAAGGTTTTACCAATCCTAGGAGATAAATGATTTTGATTTTTTTTTTGGCAAAATTGGCAAGCCACTATAATATATTATATGTTTAAATAAGATAATACAAAAAATTGTTATGGGAAGCATATCGGTAGGAAAGAACCAGTAAGAAAACCTCCGGTTATAGCTCCAAAAGTATAAAGATGACATGTTTACATAATCCAAATGCATGATTTGTACTGAACATGCTGATAATTCAAAATTCAACATTCTTCTTCCTAGATACTTGCAATATCAGACCCCATACAATCACTTCTATGATCACCACTAAACATAATTCTATCCTAAAATGATTATATTCTAATCCTTTACAAAATTCAAAAAGGAATATATTTAAGCCCTTTACAAAAACCCTATAATTAAAGGACAAAAAACCCACAAAATACTAGCATTACTTTGCTGAAGAAACCCCATTTACTGGGTTTTCGTCCATTCCCTCTACTAGCTGTAATCCTCTTTCATAAATTATTCTACCTCCATCTTGACCTCTATGAAATTGCATGCACGAAGGGAATCTTGCATGAGCAACAACTGAATTCACCTAGGGACGACTTGTAGATTGTTCTTGGTCATTTTGAACACAAATTGGAAATTGAGTTGGCGAATTTATCCTCAACTGTAAATCCAGTTGTAAACCCTGACTTGCTGTGTGAGAGATGTGTGCTCGAAGGAAGGACAAATCATAGTTATCAAATGATGATGTTTTAGGTTGTGTTTGGATCAATGATGATAATGGTTGATATGGATGATATGAAACCTTTGTTTTAGATTACACTTAGGATTTGATTATTTGATTTGATTTTTTTGATGTGTTTGATGATTATGAACCCACTACTTTCAGAGTAAACTCATGACTCCAAAGTTAGTTTTTCCACAATGATGTTTGTTAATTCAACCTAAAAACCTTGAAAAAAGATCATTTTCAAGTATGAGGCTAAATTAGTGGATATGATAAAGATTTCAAACCTAAGTGATTTATGTCCAAACATTTAATTTTGTTTGATTTGATGTGAGATGTTGTGGTGTTTGATTGGATGATGGATGTTTGATGTTGAATGAATTTGATCTCTTTATCCTAAATGACAACCTAATATTATGTTTGACAATTTCCAAATGATTTTGATATAGAACCTTGTATGATATTTCAATGTTTGATGGAGGATAAGGTTTTGGTCTAATGATAACTCAAAAATTATTTTGATAAAAACAATCTTGAGCATGAATTTCCTTCCTTGTTTTGTTTGAATCAAGTAACCAAGTGTTATTGAATTAAGTAACCAAGTGGATTTGAATGTTGCTTTGAGGTTCATTTTTTAAAATTTGATTTAAGCATGAATTCTTTTTACCGCATAAACGATCTTGATTATGAGTTGTCCAATACTAAGATGTCCACAAAAAAGCAAATTGTTTTCCACAAAAGCTCAAATTTGTGAAAATCAAAATGCTAAGTTATAGTTTCCTAGGTTTACTTTGACATAATGCACAAAGATATAAACAAATATACTAGGAAGCACACTAAGATATTTTTTTGATAAAAAAAATATACTTAGATGCAAGTAGTAGTATAATGTCCTTCAAGTGTATCCAAAGTGTTCAAAGGGTTTGAAGTTTTTGTCATAACCATGTTGAATGTTTATTTTGAGTGTTTTGATGATAATCAATGTATTCACTGACTCAATAGGTAATGGGGAATATTTTGTAATCTTTCTTCCACAAAGCTCACTTGCAAAGATTGATAGAACACAAAGCAAGCACAATCCTACTTATTCAAGTAGGTTTATCTTCTTAAGTCATGTCCGCATGATAAGCCCATAGAGTGAGTAACTAGAGTTTGCACGCGTACACAATACACCTCTTATCTTGAAAGGAAAAGATTCCTTACAAGGTGTTTGTCACCTCAACTATGATTAGTACATGGTGAATAACTTCATGGAACGATGCTATTTCATCGCACCTTCTTAAGAAAACTGTAATGAGCCAACCAATTTTTATTTTTTATTTTTTTAATGAAAAATCTAGTACAACAAGCACATGTTCAGGTTAGGTCAATCCAAAACCAACTACTAGAAAGTAACTCTACACTAAGAATGCACACTCAATCCCAAGATGGAATAGGTGTTGTCATATGGCACCGAGGATCGTCAGTAGTAACTGAAAGAGAATGCAATGCTGAAAGTAACCCAACCCAAGAATGTGCACTCAAACCCAAGGTGGGTGAGGTGCTAACATATGGCGCTGGGGGTCTAATGCATTGGTGACAGCTCAACCGATCAACAGTATGGAAAATGAAGTACAATGAAGACAACAAGGCTTGTCTCTTCCACAATCATGGGAATATGATTATGCAAATAAGTAAAATAGGTGGCGTAGCCAACCTCTTCCACTATGAGTGGGAAGTATAATGTAAATTAGCAAGAAATGAAGGATAACTGAACAATACTACTGTAACAATGTTACAATGAGGTAATATTCTTGCAAATAACACTATATTGGAGATGCCCAAATGCTGCAAATGTGTAGTATGTCTCTCCAATCATCAAAATGACTCTCCTAACAAGAATCCAACTCAAAATGACAACTTCCACAATCTGATATGACAAAAAAACAACTATAAAATGCAGACCAACAACTATACCACCTACAAATATGCTCATGAAACACTCTAGACTTCACCAAATGACCTGGAAATTGAAGCTAATGAACACAAGGAAGATGTCACCCAATCCCAAGACATAAAATAACATTAAACCATAAATATTTTTTTACTGCACAACTCCTAAGACATCGAGAATGGTACAACCTCAAGAGGGGCAATTTTGACAAGATAAAATCAAAGACTCCAAAATAAAATCTACAAATCAACAAGAAGGGTCGCCCCAAGCTGAGAAACACATATGCAAACTACCTAGAACAATATAAAATTTATTCTATGACTTATGAGTAAAATCGACTTCCAGCTATGCAAGACCAACAAACTAAAAAATTATCAAAACTACAAATAACTCCATTACAATATGCTTAATCTACTCTCAAGAGTTAAAAACAACCTTTAACTTAGCTAATTGCTATCTTTCAAGCAAGAAACTAAGCCCAAGCTAGGAGGTATGCATTCCTCGAAGCAACTCACTCACCATTTCGACAGCATAACAATATAATAGACATGAGATGATCCAAATGAAGAGCAAGATCCTTCTTTTATAGACTTTGAGAAGGGCCTCTAGAAGCTTCTAGAAGGTGTGCCCAATCCACTAGAAGACATTTAAAATTTTGAAATAACTTTTCCCTCCTCCAAGATAGGCGTCCAAGTCAAAGGAGAAATATTTCTTTTAATAAAGTAAAACTCTTCATCAAAGTTGGTGTCCCTTTCCTCAAGCATCATTTGTTAAGCTTAGAAATATTTTGAATGGCCTCTTGATGAGGTGTCCACCCACCAAGACCCCTTTTTTTAGAACAAATTAAGTTATATCACTAGGCTAAGGGATCCAAAGTAAAAAATATAACATTTATAGCATGAAATAATTATTTCTCCAAAAAAATCACCTCAAAGCTAAAAAATCAACATTACCCACTGTACTGCCTGAAGAGGAAAGCCCACTGTGCTGATGCCAATAGGACCACTAACAAAAATAGAATTTACTAAAAATAGTAAATTCAGAAAGTTGCTCGGATCAAAGTGTATGCGATGCCATTGCGAAGCTCTCTGAATACCTAGAAAGAATCCACAATCCAAAATCTAAAACTCCAACTGCAAACCCTAGAAAATGTAGAAACAACCTCCTAGAAAATAGGAAACCCTAATTTTAGCTTTTGACTAGCCTACGAGCCTTTGGGATAGGCTAACGGCCATCTACACTGATCACTACTGAGAAGGGGACATTACAAAGACGTTCAATGGTCTTTAGGCCTCTAAACAAATAGGTTTTTAGTGGGTATTAGGTGAACAGTTCCAACCTCTCAGACATCGCCTCTAGGAACCAAAAAAGCCATAGTCCCATAAGACAATTCTAAAGCACTACATGCATAGTTTGATCTACAACTTTCGTTCTCAGCCAATTGATATAGCACGCCCCTAAACACCGCTTGAGGTTGAACTCTTGAGTTCTCTGTTAGGATGTGTCTCAAGGTAGGCTTCCTACTTCAAAAGAAAAAAATGAAGGTGTTAATATTTCTCTTCACCCAAATAAAAAAATGAAGGTGTTACTATTTCTCTTCACCCAAGATCACACGAAGCATAAGGGGAGAGGATATATAGAAATAACCTTATAGGGTTTACAATGAACATATAGTGCAAACTAGAAGTGTTTCTCTTCACCCAAGATCACACAAGGCGAAAGGGGAGATGATACAAACTTGCTAGTCTACCAAAAATAGAAAACACACACTCTTGTTCTTTTAGGTGCACCAAAGATAAATGTGAGTAAATTGTTAAAGTATGAATGGAAGTGTGTAAATTATATTGCTCTTTTTAAAACCAAATGAAGGTGAGATTATGTGGTTAAGTTTTAAGCTCAAATTGACAAATGTAAGTTGAGTTGTTCAATTCTTAAGCACCAAAGTAAATGTGATTCTAAGCTAATGTTTGAAAGTAAAAAGATCTAAAGCAATCCTTCACATAAGTGTTGATAAACACTTTGGAATTTGTTGAAATCCATGCTTTATACCTCACTTAGTTTCTGAAATTTTTTAGTCTTAACCAGAAACAAAAACAAAAAACATGTTAGGGTTAGATATAAAATCAAGTTTAAATTTAAATGAAAACCCTAAAGTTTGACTCCCAGTTTAACCTACAAATGCATTAGATTGTTAGACAACTACGTCGCTCTTCCTCTTTGCAAATGTGTTGCAATTTATAGATGCATCACTCTGCTAAATTGCAACTACGTTGAACTGCCACATAAGTGCATTAATTTGCAAAACCTACAAATAGAAGATAGAAATTAGAAAGTGTCACAAGTTGTAACTACACCAACCTTTGACCTGTATCTGCGTCGTAATTTATAAATGTGTCACAACATTGCAACTACATCGCTCTATAACTTACAACTGCATCACCCTGCTTCTTGCTCCCATAAAGTCTGAGAAAACTATTTTTTTTTTGTTAGCTAGAGATGTGGGGTCCCATCAGGCATGCCATTTTGTGAATGTATAAAATTTATTGATCAAATGACATTAATTAGACCAAAATATCTAAACAATTGATCAATTAACTACACAATCCAATGAAATTGTTTACAAAACCAAATTAGGATTCAAAAGCATGAAATAACAAAGAAAATAAAATTGAATTCTAACTAAGAGATGCAAACTTCAATCCCATTTTGGATTATGTCCAAGTTGGATGTGGAGTGCTTCAGCTCAAACAAAATCCATTGGTATGCAAAGAAATTGATGAAAATATGAATTCAAATGTCTCACCAGTGCTTTCAAATTGATCAAAATAAAGACTCAATTCAAGAGAGTAAGTTTACTCAAATCTTGTGGATGATTACTATTGAAAAATGCTTTCTATTTATAGAATTTTGAAATCAGGATCAATGATGAAGATAAAAAAGGCTAATCAATGGATGAAATTGAATGAGAGGAATGAACATGGATCAAGGATGAATCCAATGATTGATAATACATGAGGAATGGATCAAGGATCAAATAAGTGGTCTCAAATCCACGAGACTCAACCCATTCCTTGATTTTTTGGAATTATGTTGGAGAGATGTTGGAGATATTTCCATTGGGGGGAAATATTTCAATTTGAAAATAGAATATTCCAAGGAAATATTCATTGTGCAAGTGGGAAAAGTTGGTGGATTTGAATTTTTTTTAGCTAATTAAGAAATTAATTAAAATTATTTAATTGTGCAAGTGAATGAGATAAAGGATTTAATTAAATAATCATGAATTATTTAATCAAAATGTGACTATGACAATTAATTAAACAATTTGCATCATTTAATCAAATGAGAATGGAATTAGTATGAAGAATAGTGAACTAATTAGATAAATATGGTTTAGTTAATTAATAGAGGAAAAGGTGAATTTAACTAAATAATTGACATTATTTAATTAAATGGACGAATTAGGTGAAATAGACCAAGAATACCAAACTAGTAAGTGAAATCAAGTATGTGATATTGTAAGAACAGTTTTAAGTGTCTACAGTATACACTTCACAAGTGATCCCTACCATTTTGTTTCATGTTTGCATTATATCCATTTTTAGAAAGAATTTTGTATCCAAGCCCATAACATTCTTCCAACTCAGATGAAGAAATCATATCTACATGCTCCTGAGAAGAATTGGATTTTTCTCGAGCACACAAATCCTTTTTAAGTTTTTTAAAGTCAGACATCTTCCACTCATGAGGGATAGAAGTTAAAGAGCCCCCATCACCATCATGGGTGATGTTTTTGAATTTATTGATGTAGAGCAAGATGAAACACAAGAATATTTAGGTTTAGATTGTGAGATTTTATACTCTCCCATAAAGGAGGGTGTGAAATCTAATGAAACCCAATCATCACCAAATATGCGTTTGAAGATGAAGCAATATCATGATAATCATTTCTATTTGACTCTTTGGATTTCAATGGTGAGATTTTAGACTCCTCTTTGAAACAAGGTTTAAAATCTAACAACCCCCAATCATCATCTAAGAGTTTTGATACCGGTGGAATATAATCATGATTATGTTCAATATGTATAGGTTCTACCCATGAATTTGGAATCAAAGTATTAAGAGAGTTGGAAGTGTCATGTTTGGCTTTGATTAATGAATTATAACTCTTTTTATCTTCTTTAACCATATATATCTTGTTATTATATTCATACTTCATCTCACGGTAAAGAATATATGAGACTTCCTTCATGGCATGAATCCATGGTCTACCTTGGAGAAGATTATATGAAAGAGGTCATGACATCGCATGGACAGGGGTAGGCAAAACCACGGGTCCTAATTTAATGGGTTATATGATCACTCCTAACATTATCAAAGCCACAAATATTAACATCATTAGGTTCTATAAGATTCTTTCCCACGTGAATTTTATCTAGAAGATCAATGCTACAAACATTAAGACCCGATCCATTGTTTATGAGGGTATGCCTAACTCCAGTTTTATTAATAACCACCATTATCATTAAAGATTTATGTTTATTTTGGATTTCAAGTGAGGGTAATTCATGTTGAGGGAATGTAATATCCAACTTTGTCACTTGCATAAAATCAAACAAGGTGGCTACATCATTCAGTCTAACAAAATTTGGGACATCAATCTTCTGCAAAGCCTCTTGAGCATACTGTGGTATGTAGGTGATGTTTGAATCAAATCTCAAAAGGATATTTTTGCTGGTGTATTATGAAGTTTCTCAACAAGATCATATTCTTTACCACTACACTGAGGAATATTAGGTGTGGGTGGAAGGTATGGTTGAGGCAATGGGATGGACATTGGTGTTTGTTTTGCTTGCTTATTATTTCTAGTGTTATATGTGTGAGAAACTATGTGATAAATTGGTTGCTGCAACACATGATTACTAGTGAGTTATTTTGAAAAATTTAGGATATGGCCACGAGGTTTAGGAGGTCCTATAATGAGAGGTGATTTAGGAGGTCTAATAATTAGAGGATTTTTAGGAGGTCCAATAATTAAAGGAGACCCAAATGTTAATTGTGCATTCATTACCTCAATAGAGTTAACTACTTGTTGATGATCTTCTATTGATAGGGGATCTAATGTCACCTTAGCATCTTCATCTATGCAATCCATATTACTATCTTTTGAAAGATATATATCAATGATTTCATCCTCTTGTGCCACAATATCTTCCCAAGGAGGAGAGGTATTGAGAGAGAAACAAACAAGATTCTCATGACACTCAATGATTGGATCTTCTAACACCAAGATACCTTCTTCATAAGTAGGTAAAATATCGAGAGAAGAAAAAATATGATTTTCATTATTGTCCATGATTACATTCTCTTGCACCAATATACCTTCACAAGTAGGAAACATAAAGTACAACACAACAAGAAGAAAATAGAAAGTACAACAAGAAGAATACAATCTTCAACACACACTTTTGACATCAATGAAAACACATCTTGAGTTGACATCAATGATAAAACATATTTCCTACAAGAACCACATGGAGGTTGAGGAGTATTCCTTCATCCCATGGGGATCCTCAATGATAATGGCAAGAAGATGTAAGATTGGTCTAATATCCTTCATAATCCTTCCATGTATCCTCTTATTTGTATATGAGTTTCTCATGGATACATATTTTTAATGTTTAATTATGTAATTCACATTGTTTTCAATTAATTATTTATCTTAACCTTACATTACATCATCCTATCTTACCATACAAGTGAATGTGAATGAAAGTTCTCTTCATCTTAACCTAGAACCATCACATCCTAAGGCCACATAGTCAAATACACGCATAAATATATGACATGAAGAACATATGATTACCCACCTCATTTTCATAAGAGTTTTATTCCCACAAAATAAAAATCATAAATCAATATGAAATTAATTTTTTATTATTCAAGATACTTAAGCTTTTTCCCAAACTAAAATTTTCAATGTCAAATTTTGAACCCTTAAAACTTTTAGACATTAAAAATTCCATTTTCCAAGAACACCCTCTTGAAGTTAAGGGTCTCAAACATAGTATTTTTTAATCACATAATTATTTTCTAAAAAAAGACATATTCTACCCTAAAATAAAAAAATCTCAAAAATAATACAATTAGGATTGTTAAATTGATTTCACTCAATTTAAAAATCCAACAATACAATCATTCCTATGGAATTAAATACCATGTGCATCTACTTAAGGTGGGCATAGAAAAAGCATAAATAAAATTAATTTAAAATCATGGAGATGAAACCCTTACCTTCAATCAAATGCACTAACTGTTGAAAACAAGGTGAAACTAAGTTACAATATTAACTTATGTATTTTAATTAAAATCTGAAAATAAGATTACCAAATCAGGTTATATGCATTTGATTGCATAGTCATCACAATAAAAATCAACAAATAAAATATGACACCAAATTTACGTGAAGAAACCCTTTCGAGAAAAAACTTCACACGAGAAAAGAGGACAAGTGTATTATTAATCTTCACAAGAGAGACACCGTAATACACTTGTTGATCTCTAATATCCCATATGCTTCCATACACCTGCAAATAGCATGATATGAAACTACCATATCATGGCTCGAATATATAGAACTTATGGGAGGAAAAATTGTTGCAAGGTGTGACCCTTGGTCTTCCTTGCAACACTAGCACTTTGGTTTGTGACATGGTCTAACCACCTCATGTGGTTCTTAACTGAAGCTTGTATCGGGCATTGATAGGTCAATTTTTTGGTGCAATGACAAGTCCAACAATTGGTATCAGAGTTGGTCACATGTTCAAACCCCATGCTTGTGCTGGGGGGGATTGTTGCAAGGTGTGACCCTTGGTCTTCCTTGCAGCTCTAGCGCTTGGGTTTGTGACATGGTCTAACTGCCTCCTGTGGTTCTTAACTGAAGCTTGTATCGGGTATTGACAAGTCGATCTTTTGGTGCAACGAAAATTCCAATAAAAAACACAATGATAAACCAAAACAAGAGTTGCCAAAACCAGTTGCAAAAACTCATGCTTGTTCTTGGAAGACCGAGAGTCATTATTAAATATTAAATAAAAATCATAAGGCTCCAACATGTTTTCCTAACTCATAACCTCTTCATATTTTTCCATTTAGGATGCTCTGATGACTTTTCAACTTCTAGAAGGAACACCAATGGACACCTATTTCCCTCCAAACTTGGGCAACCCACTTAGGACCTTTCACATTCCCAATGTGGATGCCTAGGAGGGATATTTTTTCCTATAGTGATGTGTAACCTCCAACAACATTAAATTATCTCTTGAAAATATAATTACAATATTCCAATATTTAATTAATTTCTCTCATGTCCCCTAGGACACTTTCTGAGAAACATGAAGACATATGAATGACATAGATTTACAAGGCTAATGTCAACTAACCTAACACTAATGACAATGGAGAGACTTTTATTGACTATGGTCCACTTTACAAATTATAAAAGCAATCCCCCACTCAAGTCTAAGCTAATGATTCAAGAAAGAAATTTTTTAAGCAATTTTCTAATCCAAGCACACAAGAAAATATGGTGAGAAAAATACAAGAAAAGATGCAATAATAGAAATCCTACTGAATTTGGCTTTCTTTTTCGCTTTTATTTTCTTTCCAAATAAACATTTTTTAATTTTTAAAGTGAACCTTCTGTATTTTTTTCATATTAAATAAAATGACTAAAGTCATCTAACAAACATAGGAAAGTATATACATATATTTGTACAATGATAATTGATGTTTTTTTATTAATATGTATACATTTCTTTTTTCCACTCAACAATATTAAATATATTGTGAGGTGTAGAAAACTATAAATTGAATTCACTACCAACATAAATTTGTTTCAAAAACACACAACAAAATATGAAAAATGATTAAATACAAATAATCATGAGTTGAACAACCTACAAAAACATGCAAATGCATTTTATTGGTTTAGGAATAGCTTAATAGTAAGAAATTATCCTATTCAAATTTAAGAACATAGTTCCACACAAGATGCACCTGATAGCCTGAACTCAAGTGAGATGGAAATAAAACACAACACTTTTATCCAAGTCAATTTTCTCCAAGTATATTTCCATAGAGGAATGTTTTGTGCATGCACACTTAATAAAACATCAATTGTATCTACACAACATACTATATACAAAGAAAAATATATAACAAGCAATGGTGCAATATCTAAAATATGATATCAAAATTACATCTATTTAAAATTATCTAACTCAAGCATGATTGAAATAAATAGATGCATAGTAAATAATTAAATGTTGAAGTTGATGAATATAAATATAATCACATATCATAGTGAAAATAGTGAATTTTAAACACTATGGATTCCAAGCATATATAAATCCACACATAAATCTAGGCACATAATTCATATATCTTGGTGGAAATATAAATAGAACATCATTGAAAAGTATGAGATAGTGTAGAGAAATGGGATTCATCACCCCTAGGGCTCTAGGTCATGGGAGAGCCCCAAGGAACAAACTACCCTAAACTACCTCAGGTTGTTTGACGGGTTGAGAGAGAGGTTGAAAAGGAAGGGAAAAAAATGCACTATTTCCCTTTTACTAAAATAGGTGTATCTAGAATTGGGTGAGCTGACCACAAAGGTTTTACTGCAGACCAGATAGCTCACTATCTGAGGATGGCAGTGCGGGAACTGATCTCTAGCGCACCGTGCTAGCATCCTATATGGACAACGGTCTAGAAAATAGAAAAAAAATGCAAAGGGCCTACCTATGACCCAACTGATAGAGTTTTGTAATTTGACAAAGAAAATGTAGAAAATAGAAAGTACAACAAGAAGAATACTGGAAACTACTCTAGAGATTGTTGATGTGCAGAGATATTTGTTGGTACAAGTCAACAATGATATATATGAAAGAATGGTGATTATTCTGATGTCTAAGTATAATGAGGAGGTAGGTACACATGTTATGATGTGTTTAAAATAGATTTTCATTGACATCATTCCCATTTGGTGTACCACACATGGAGATAAGTTGCACAAGTTTTGCTAAGGCATTCGTAGTGTATGCTCTAAGACAGAGTCATGGTATTTTGGTTCGCATTCTTCTACAGAGAAATATTTTGTCTTGTGGTTAAAAAGATAAGATGGTTGAGATGTGAAAGTGTTATAGTAAAGAATTCAAGTCATTACACCTTTTGCAGTGAAAGTTATAAGTGATAGAGTTCCGATCTGAGCTTTGGTAGAGTAAAGTATTGATGATGACTTATTGGAATGTTTTGCATTCCTCTAGAGTGATAGATGTGGTTGTGAAAACTTAGGAATATGCTCAAAAAATTGTATGGGTTCATCCTTGCAAGTATTAGATGTTTTGGTGTATTACAATGTAATATCCTAAGTTTTGAAGTGTTATAGTTTGTTCGAGATGCTTTGTTTTCACTAGTTCAATATGTTTCTCTTCTTGTGCCAGCTCATAATGATTAGATACTTCAGAAGAAGGTTGAAGAGATATTGTGCATATATTACATTGTTCACATCTTAGTCCACATGATGTTTTTGGTTTCTCCCCGGTGGTGTAAAGGTGAATAATTGGCAGTTTTGGTGGTGTTGATGTTGTTTGGGTTGATAGTCTTATTCCCTTCATCTGGGGTTGATCTTGGTTAATTAATTTTGCTTTAGAGAATGTGTTGTGATGTATTTGGGCCTTGTTATGTAGAGTGTTGATCCACAACCCACTTTATCTTCATAATGTATTTGCTTTGAGATGACCTATGTAGTATCATATGTTTCATCTAAAGGTCATATTGGAGCCCACCTAATTGGGGTTTTAAGTTATTATGAAGGGTATTTATAGAAGAACAAAATGAATTGTGAATTGATTGATGAGTGTGTGTGCAATATGTCAAATATGAAGTGTGCAAAGTCAGTATGATGGAGTAATTGTACGAAAAAGGGACTACAAAATCAACATATGTTAGATGATTCTTTTATAGAAATTTATGTTCATGTTCTCATTGTAATTTTCATTTATCCTTCTATTAGATAGTGAGTCTCTTCAACAAGTCCTTATATCTTTCCCTAAGATTGCAATGAGCCTTAGCTTGCAAGTCTTTAGGTAGTGAGCCTTAAAAAATTGTAATTTTTGTAAGTAGTGAGCTTCATATATTGTGATTGAACTCTCATCATGGTTTTTCCATCATTGGGTTTTCCACTTAAAAATATTGGTGTCCTTTTGTGGTGCATTTTTCATTTATACTCTTCTTTCAGTTAATGTGATTTGATGTTTAATCTTCAAATGGAATTGTTTAAGTTCTAGTATATGCTAATTCACCCCCACCCCTCAACATTTTAATGTGTTCAAAAATTGGTATCAAAACCAAGTTCCTTTAAGAAGATTAATAGTTGAGGTAGATCTTGCACTTGAACACATGGGATGTATAGCAAAGATCAATGATATGTTTATTCCAGAATTGGATCTAGAGTCAATGAAATCTAAAGTTGGGACATCAATCCAAAAGATTGTGAAGTAGATTTTGAAGGAGAACTCTAGTCTGCTCTTGAATATCTAGATGAAGCAAGAACATTAAATATAAAATATGAGTGCATGCTTGGAAAATCAAAGGAGAAAAGTTGTGAAGTTGAAGGAAAAATCTAGAGAATCAAAAGAAGAAATTGGAAAACTAAAAGCTCTAATGGAAGGAGCTAAAGGATGTGAATAAAATCAAGGAGGAAAAAGATGTGATATCTAATTTGAGAATTAAAGCTGAAGAAGGCAAGAGGATTGAGGATTTCTTGAATACCAAGCTCAATGATAAAGAAGCTAAATGTTTAAAGCTTGAGGAAGAGATTGTCACTCTAAGAAAAGAGCTAGAAAAAGTAAAAGAGAAAATTGGAAAGGGCTTAAAAATAAAAGGAGGTTCTATAATTCTTGATGAATTGATTAACTCTAAAAAATAATCAACAAAAAAATATGGTCTTGGTTTTGAAAAAGGGAAAATTCCTATAACTAGTGCACCCGCAAACTTCAAAGTAGAAGGAAAGTTTGATACAAAGGAGGATAAATCTTGCACTAAAGATTATAAGAAGAATGCCTTTGAAAATGAAGAGATAGATCAAGATCACAAGAAAGAAGGTGGATTCATTCCTATTTGAAACAAAAAGAAATTCAAAAAGCATGCTCCTAAAGAAACTGCTCCTACTAGGTTCAATGGTAATTGTTATGTTTGTAATAAGATTTGTCATAGGTTTGTTGAATGTAGAAGAAAGATAAGTCAAAATTGATTTAGGCCTCTAAGGTACAATTCTATGAACTTTCAATCATTTCATGGTCAGTGGTATGCTTGTAATAAATTTGGTCATAATGGTCATAAGGCTAATGAATACAAAAGTAAAGTGACAAGGAATAGTAATGTTATGACTTCTGAATCCTTCTATGGTTACTAATACACATGCAACAAGTTTGGTCATAGGGTTGCTGAGTGCAGATCTAATGTTAGAAGAAGTAATTACACTCCACAAACTAGTATCACCTGCTACAATTGTAATAAACCAAGACATATTGCAAGGTTCTTCAAGGGAAAGAATGCAATACTTTCTGATCCTCAAAAGAAGATTGAAACTAATCAACAAAACAAGGAAATGAGAAATATATAGTAGAAGAAGGAAGAAAGTGAGCTAAAAAATGAATCTATACATTTGTTTAGTGCAGATGGATCCTTCGATAACTAAAATAAAGTATTGTCACAAGGGGAGTTGCAATTGCAAATATTTTAACACCCTTGTAATGCATAAGATTTTGAAGTCTTCAACATAATGGTTAATGGTGGCGTGGATTTTTTTGCTCAAGGTTCTAGAGCAAATACACTCTATGCAAAATTTTGGTGAATGAACATGGATATCCATGATATCTCAGACAAGTAAAAAGCTACTTTTGTCAAGTACAAAAATGGATTTAATGAGAATCAACTATGGTACATGTGAAGAACATTCAAACCCTACTTAATAAAAAATGATCTCATTTGAATGATATTAAGTGTGTGCAAGAACCAAGGAAGTGAGGAAGGTTTTCTATGAATTGCATGAAAACCCTTATGGTAGTATTCATAGGTATTTCTCTAGTTTGCTTGTAAAACCCTACTATCCAAAAAGTGCTATCATGGCTACACCAATTGTTATTGATGTTGTTGAGAAGCCAAGGCCAAAATTCAAGAATCATTCATACAAATCCACTGTGACCGATAATGACGAAGTGTTCTCTCATGTTCATATCAATATGTTGCATTCAAAAGATGTTCACATCTTTATTCACTCATAAATAAATGAGTACAACCATCTAAAGATGAAAGAGTTCAGATACAATCATCTCTTGGGTGATGATTTTCATCTCAAGTTGGAGTATACAAATGTGGAAGCAAAATATTTAGATGTGTGGAAGGGTTTCCCCAAATTTTTCTTTGAAGATAAATGGGTTAGAATCATTTTAATCTAGATTCATGAAGATATATTTTGGCTTGATCAACCCCACCTAATTAGAAAGGAATCTATCAGGGATGTGACTAGGTTGTGCTCCACCAGACCTATGTTGACATTGAAGGTTGTGAAGAATGAAGAGGTTATGAAGCTTACTAATGCAAAATTTGACAAAAGAACCCTAACTGTGGATATCTCTGACCTAGGGGTTTGGTATGACACAAATAGAGAAGGGTCTTCTATGGCCATCACCATCTACATTGCTCATCAAATGGTGAAGGAAGGAAAGGATTACAATCTTTGTGAGATCTTGTGACAACAATTGTTGGAGAATTTGTAGAGAACCAAGGATTCACGCTACAATTTCTAATATGACATTTTTATTATTTGTCTTATATTTTATTTCATGAAGGAATTGCTTGGTTTGAAGAATGTGGTCTAGGGAAGGGATATTATTGTTGTACAATAGATTAGGGATTATATGCGTAGCTTTTTGGATATCAAAACATATGATACAATATTTTGGGGGACTCTTCAAAAATTTCCAAAATTAAATGCAAATGGGGGATAGGATACCCTCAAAAGTTGTAGAGAGATACAAGAATGATATAGCATTTATGGTGGATAAGGATAATTGCTACACAGAGGTAGTTGAACCAAGAACTTCATGGATAAAAAGTTTCCCTATGAGGTCTTTAGATCTAATTGGATTGCATATGCTGACATCTTGCTCAACAAACCTAGGGATCCCACTATTGAAAGGTTTGGAACATATAATGAGATAACCAACAAGATGATCAAGAAGAATGTAGAGGAAAAGGTGGAGAAGATGAAGAAAAATTTGGAAAAGATGTTTGGCACTCCTAAGGGTCCTACGGTTGTACCACAATATTTTTCCACCACTCCATAAACTCCTCAAGGACCAATGTTAGGAAATGGTTGAGAGTTACATCATAAAAATTAGACCATTCAACATAATGGACTACAAACACTTGGCCAAGCATATGCTGTATATAGCTACAAAAGATGGATTTTGGAAAAAGAAAAACCTATAATCTCTATTAACCCATTTTTGGCACACATATCAGAAGGTAACCTCCCATATACATAAGTGTATAGGAGTGAATTTTCACCCCATGTTTAAATTCCCCCTTTTTGCCCCTCTCCACTTTAGAAAACCAAGTTCAAAGGCTTAATTCCACCTAAGCCCATGACTTGCATCCCACTTGGCACTTGTTTTGAGCATCGATGGAGGCGTTTCTGTCAAGGATGCCCATGCAATGTGTAGACATCCGTGTGGCGTGCTTACATCCTTGAAAGATTCCTGTGGTTGAATCTGCAGAGGTGTTACACTTCTCATTGGGAGTTAAGTTGTAACACCCCCTTCGGCCAACCGACCTGAATATGGCCGTTTCTTTCATCCCTTCTTCAAATTCATCCCTTCAACATGCATTCTAGCTTCTGGAAAACTTCAAGCACTCATTCTATCACTTCACAAGCTCACTGTTACTCACTTCAAGCATACAAGCTCTCCATTGTAGCAAATACAACACTCCATCTTTGGTAGAACAAGTTGGGAATGAAACACCATTGCAGGAGAGGCTCGAGTGCTCTCATTTCTCCCCCAAGCAACCTTGAGTGCTCTTGGTGGAGGTGGTAAGCTTCCCTTTCTTTCCTTCTATCACTTGGTTGAGTTAGCACTTTACTAGTTTGTAGTGCTTTTGTGATTTTCACTATATTACTTTCTTTATCTCGTTTCCTTCGCTATCCCTGGAGGTGGAAACACCTAAACAGGGGTGTGGATGAGGCAAGTCCCTATATAGCCACCCAACACTTTCCTCTCTTCCTGTGTGTAGGAGTACGTGCTTTCGAGGAATCAGCTGGTGACTAAATTTCTTGGTGAGATCATTCTTTCCCTCTTCACTCTTACATTTCCGCTTTATAATATTAGAGAATAGTTTATTTACTTAATCACATCATTTTGGCCCTTTAGTTAGTTAGCTAGATCATTAGCTAGTTTTTCTAGGTTTGACCTCGTCTTTGCTATTGTCTTGTTGTACGGACGCTAGCGCACTTTAGAGATGCTAGCGCACTACGCTATCATCCAGAGATTGCACTTTTGTCCCCGAGCAAAGAGCTTCCCGAGGCATAGTGTTGGACCTGAAATTAGCTCACCTAGCCCCACTTCAAAATTTAGGATTCCAGAGTGGTTGCAAGAATTTATAGTCCTCATCATTCTCATCCTCATACCCTAAACATCCCATCTAGCCGAGGTAAGTTAGGGCAGCCTCTCGGATCTTGGCCCTTTGTGACCTCGGGTCTTGCACGTGGTGGTCCCCTCTCTTACATTTTTGGTGAACCTGACGTGAACCATTTTGGTTCTATTTTTGCAATATTGTAGTCCCTTTCCTCGTACTCTAGGAGTGTTGTAGGTGTGAGTGTTGTAAGGCTGTTGCCTTACAACCCAACCTACGACCCCTAGCTGGCATAGTTGGAAGGTTCCAAAGGTATTACATGACGAAACCTTAGTTGGTTCATTGTCTTATCCTTTTACCTTTAGGGACTCTATGGAAGTGTTGTCTGGTGTGCGTTATGGCCTCCTTCATGCATCAATCTATCCCCTCTAGGCAGCCTGTGGATGGTGGTACTGGCATAAATTTTACTTCACAATACCTACCAATGGGTTTCAACAAAGAACCATCTCCTCTTTATGTTCCTACGTGGATCAATGGGAACATCGTATCAAGTGTTCTCGTTGATCTAACGTCACAAGTAAACATAATCACTAAGGAGATTATGTTGATTAAATTTTTACATAAAGATGGGTATGATGCACCCATGAGTACTATCTGCACACATGACGAGCTTTCTGTGCCTCCTTTAGGTAGCATTGTCCTGTCGGTCCTGGTGGGACCTAAATCTATGAACCTCTTGTTTGACATCATCCCTAGGTCTAAGCTCTTTAGGGTGAAATTGGGTATCCCTTGGTTGGTAGCGATGAACGCAGTACCCTACGTCATGCATAAATGCCTAAAATTTATCCATGGGGGTTCTGTACATGTAATCCATGACATTGGTTATAGACCACCGGTTGCACGTGGTAGCTACTCCTTGGACAACTCTTAGCCTACGCCCATTGGTCCTCTCTCGCCTAGGATGAACCTTGTGCACTGAAATTATAAGAACTATACGAAAGGGCGTCTAAGTTTGAAAGTTAGATGCCCTCCTTCGACTTATGCTATTTCACATAGGGCTTGCTTAAAGGCTAACAATGATGCCGCTAAGGCTCAAAAGCAGGAAGAAGAGAAGCGGTCCCATGATCTTCCTTCTTCCTCTTCCATTGGTCAGTTCGATGCTTCTTCGCGCTTTGTTGTGGTCCCATCAAGTTTTTCTCCTCATCTATAGGAGAATCCTATGGTGCCCACTTGGCCAAAGCCTAAGCATCCCGCATTCGAGCTTCATGTTCTACCGACGAAGCCTAGACCCATTCGGTACAACAGGAAGAAGGTCACTCAAGGAGAGTCCTCTTTGTCTCGATCTCTGCAGTCTCCTACTACCCCTGCTTCCAAGGAAGCAAGCGGGAAGAGGCCTGCTATCAAGGCCCTTGAACCGACTCCTCCCACTATCCCGTAACCCATTTCTCCTGCTCCCATTCAGGAATATCTTCCTTTGCTAGAAATGACTGTAGTGGACATTCCTATGATTGAGAAGGAGCCTTCTACTCTTTCGCAACCTCTGACCTCCAGCTCCAAGAGCCAAAGAAACCACCTTATGCATGCATGCAAGCACCGGTGAAAGGCCCTCTTAGCTAAGCAGGCCGTCTTGCAAAGGAAGGAGGAAGAGACGACCACCCCTGCTTCAGGGCCTCCTATAGTGTCGCCCTCTTCCCTCCCCTCTGCTTCACTCCAATTTGGTCTTGTTCTATTTCCAACTTTCACTGTGAGTGAAAACACACCTAACCCCAAGGGGGTACAGGTGTTCATCGCTCCTTCGGTGGAGCCATCCTTGTTGATGTCCGTTTCAAATATTTAGCCTTTTCTAAAGCTCATGGATATGGTTAATACCTTGGTTGTTTCTATTGCGGTGCTTTCCTCCTCTTCCTCCACACCTCTAGCTTTGTCTGTGGGGAGTGGTCCTACTGAAAATGAAGGGCATAAGAGGATCCCACCTTCCTCACAAGGTGGTCCTATGCTGACTTGTTCTGTCGTAGTGACGAAACCAGTCCTGACTTCTCCTGAGTTCGTCACTGCTCTCGAGTCACTCAATGAGCCTAGCAGTGAACCTCAGGCTCAGCCTGCCCCATCCACTGAAGTTAGATACGACACTCCTATGGGGTGCATGTTTAACTTTATGGATGAGGTTCCGTCCTTGTCAGGGACCTTCATAAAATCGCTGACCTTGACTCCACAAGAGCTCAATGGAGAGGACCTCGAGGGGACCTCTTCCTTAGCCCCTGTTGTGGGAGGGCCGAATGCCCCTCCTCTTAACATCCCTCCATTGTAGGCCTATCATCCTTCCCCCTATGATGACCTAGAGTGGGAAGAAGATGACCTCTTGGTTGATCAATGTTAGGAGGAGGCTTCTTCTTGATCTTGTGTGTGTGTGTGTGTTTTGTGATGTGTTCCCCCATGATCGTGCTGTGTGCCTGGATGACCCTCGTCACCCCTATTAGTGCTTGGATACAGGTGTGATTTTTGTGTTGTAAACCTTCTTCTATTTGTATCATCATTCTTCCATGTTTGTTCTTGATTTTTGATAAATTGGGGATGATGCAAAGTGTCGGGGGCATTTAGGCTTCCCTTCCATGTTGACCAGATTTTTTATTTTTACTTTGTCTTCTCGTGCATTCTTCACATGGCCTGATATAGTAGGGGGTTGATGACAGTTCATTTATATACTATTATATACATACATACATATATACATACATATATATATACATACATACATACATATACATACATACATACATACATATATATATATATATATATATATATATATATATATATATATATATATATATATATATATATATATATGAGCAGTTTTGACCCAAAAATATTAGGCTACCCCTGTGCCCTTTGTTTAGGTTTTCTTTCTTTTTGCTTCTTCTTTATCTTTCTCTCTTCTTTGCTTGAGTTGTCCCTCTTATGCGTGACAATGCTTTTCTTCAACGTTTCAATTTTTAGAAAACACATTCATTGCCAACGGGTCTTTTCTCAAAAATCCTCACAAAATTTTTCTTTGAAATTGTATTCTCAACTCAAAACCCTAATAGAATGTGTTTCCTTCATCATGGGTTCATAAAGAAAGGACTTAAACCTTCCTCCGAAGTGGGAACAACTTTAATCTTCCCCTCGCGTGGGGGAATATTCTTCCTTTCGAATTCCTTAATGGAGTGAACATCTTTCAAAAGGATTCCTTGATGAAGGATCAATTCAAGAGAAATAACATCTACTTCCGAATTGCGCATCCATTGAGTGGACCCTCTCTTCACGACGGGTTCCCAAGGGACCCCTTCGAAAGTTTTCAAAATTATTGACAGTTTGTGCAACTGTTTGCTCACTTGCCTACATGGCCGCTTTCTAACTCTGCAAAGTCCACTTTCCTTTGAGCTTCCTCCATGCAAGAGATATTGGGGGTGGCTCCCCTACAAGACTGAAAGCCTATAGGGTCCTTTCTTGGGTTCCCTCCATTTGAGAGATCTTGGGGGTTACCTTCCCTATAGGACTAAGAGCCTATAGGGTGCTTCCTAGGGTGTTCTTCATGCTCGAGTTCATGGTGAATACCTTCCCTATGGGACTGGGAGCCTATGGGGCGATTCCTTGGGTGTTCTTCATGCTCGAGTTCATGGAGAATACCTTCCCTATGGGACTGAGAGCCTATAGGGCACTTCCTTGGGTCTTCTTCATGCTCAAGTTCATGGAGAATACCTTCCCTACAAGACCAAGAACCTATAGGGTGCTTCCTTTGGGTCTCCTCCATGCTAGAGTTTTTGGGGGACACCTTCCTTATAGGACTAAGAACCTGTAAGGCACTTTCTCTTTTTCCAACTTCATAGTTCTGAGCAACTATGGGGTCCATTGCTTACCCTGCATCTTCAGGTATTCCATACCAAGCTCTACTTCCTCGATGGTTTAGGTATACATTTCTAACCCTACACTCTCCTTGATCAACTTTACCGAGCACTCATCAGTATTCGTTCTCACTAAAGTGGGGGAAAAATGTATAGGAGTGAATTTTCACCCCATGTGTAAATTCCCCCTTTTTTTCCCTCTCCACTTTAGAAAACCAAGTTCGGAGGTTTAATTCCACCTAAGCCCGTTGCTTGCATCCCACTTGGTGCCTATTTTGAGTGTCAGTGGAGGAATTTCTATCAGGGACACCTGTGCGGCATGCAGACATCTACGCGACACACTTATGTCCCTGGAAGATTCTTACAACTAAACCTACAGAGGTGTTACACTTCTCATTGGGAGTTAAGTTGTAATGCTCCCTTCAGACTACCAGCCTGAATATGGCCGTTTCTGTCATCCCTTCTTCAAATTCATCCCTTCAACATGCATTCTATATTTTGGACAACTTCAAGCACTCATTCTATCACTTCATAAGCTCACTTTCACTCACTTCAAGCATACAAGATCTCTATTGTAGCAAACACAACACTCCATATTTGGTAGAACAAGTTGTGAATGAAACACCATTGCAAATGAGGCTCGAGTACTCTTATTTTCCCCCCCAAGCAGCCTTGAGTTCTCTTGGTGGTGGTGGTAAGCTTCCCTTTCTTTCCTTCTATCACTTGGTTGAGTTAGCACTTTACTATTTTGTAGTGCTTTTGTGCTTTTCACTATATTACTTCTTTATCTCATTTCCTTGGTTGTCCATGGAGGTGGAAACACCTAAACGGGGGTCTGACTGAGGTAGGCCCCTATACAGCCACCCAACACTTTCCTCTCTTCTTGTGTAGGAGTATGTGCTTTCAAGGGATCAACTAGTGACTAAATTTCTTGGTGAGATCATTCTTTCCCTCTTCACTCTTGCATTTTTTCTTTATAATATTAGAGAATACTTTATTTACTTAATTGCATCATTTTGGCCCTTTAGTTAGTTAGTTGGGTCATTGGCTAGTTTTTCTAGGTTTGACCTCATCTTCACTATTGTTTGGCTGTATGGACGCCAACACACTTTAGAGATGCCAGTGCACAGCGTTGTCATCCATAGACTATGCTTTTGTCCCCAAGAAGAGAGCTTCTTGAGGTGTAGTGTTGGACCTAAAAATTAGATCGCCTAGCCCCACTTAGAAACTCAGGATTGGAGAGTGGTTGGAGGACTTTATAGTCCTCATGATTCTCATCCTCGTACCCTAAACATCCCATCTAGCTGAGGTAAGTTAGGGCAGCCTCTTGCGTCTTGGCCCTTCATGACTTGGGGTCTTGCACATGGTGGTCCTCCTCTCTTACAAACATTCAACCATTATACATGATCCATTTCATCAATATAAGATAAGAATATCACAACACATGCAACAACATACATATTTCCTATATTTCCTTTATTCCTTCTTACTTGGAATGAAATCTACATTTTTTAGATAAAGAAAATAAACACTATAAAATAAGGTATATTGCATGTATGTGCATATACATAAATGAAAGATTTATGCATGTACACATATATGGCCTTCTGTTAAAAAATGATTATGCATATACATTCTTTTGAAAAAGAAAGATCCATACCACAAGTAGTTCTTATTGATTAGAAAGAACATTAGTTTCCACTAGAAAACTCATTCATGCACAATTTGTTCTTTAATAACAACTAGATTCAGATGAGAACATGCATATTATAATTTATAGAACAGTCTCTAGACTTAACATTCTAACATTAAATATCATCTGGAATGTCACAAGATCATTTCATTTAAATAAATTGAAATCAACACTAGATAAGACAGAGTCTATACCTTTCTAGATTCAATCTGACTTTCTTTAGAGAGTGATCATTTAGTGTTTAAATATATAACAAGGTTCATTTAGTTCTATTCTTTAATGTGAACATTCTGTAAACTTGCTACCAAGTCTTCATTTGTTTCAATGAAGGAAGCTTCAAATGGTTGTTGAGTTAGTTCAGAGTTGAAATCATACATTTCGAGGTAATTTGAAAAGATAAAAGTATCGTTCTACCCTTAGGACAACATATGTATCATTCTATTTTAGAATAGAGTCTAGTTAAGATAACTTATTCAGAATGATTTACATCGTTTGGATTTATTCATTCTTTTCAATGCATTAATATCCAAAGAATGATAAAATTACTACCATTCAGTTAAAACATCATTTAAAAAAAATTTATTATCATTAAGAATGATATGCATGCTATCGTTCTGAATGATAAGCATGCTATCGTTCTGAATGATAAGCATGCTATCATTCAACCCTTTATATCATTAAAATCATTTATAATCCTTTGGAACGATATGGAAACTATCATTCAGAATATGCTTAAGGCAAGACACTGAGGATAGTGTATATGTTACGCTCGGCTCTGCTAAGTCATAATCATACCGAATGATGATAACGATCTATATGTATATATGTATATATATTTATATATACTTATTAGTTTCATGTTAGAAACTTTAACATACAAAACAATGCCATTGTATCATCTGGCTTGTTAAGGCTTTAATTAAAACTGTCAAACAATAAAGACATCATCGAATATGGGAATGATGCGAATCGTCCCATATCTAAAAACATGATTATCAAAGATTCAACATTGTGAATAAAAAAATTTGGAATCATTCCCTCTAAGATCTTGGGTTTAAGAGAACCAAAATTTCTCTGAGATGATAGGTAAATAACCCATCAGTTAAAGAGGCAGTGATATTCACATATTTTCTAGACTTTTACATGGTTCAATTTATGAAGGCATTGACATTACCAAATGGGTTAAGATTTTGATTCAATATAATCGACAACCCTCAACATAAAATACACAACAAAACATTTCCACCCTAGTTTGTAACTTGATTGAGATTTACTTTAAAGCATAAAACAACATCCTTTTTGGTGACTTTCCAACTAGACATAGTGAAGAGCATGAGCCATACAAAATCTACTTGTAAATAAAATGGGTTATACACAACCAGAGAGGCTTTCATATAAAAGAGTCGACTAGTAGTATCAGTTTGAAAATGAAATAGGGGAGACCGAAATTTGGATGAGAGACATGATTATGTCAACAAAGAGGTTGATGCCAAAATGGTAGACCCATCGACCAACGCATGCAAAGACCCATTCACAGAGAAAAGGAAAATGAAATAGTTTCCAATAGAAATACATTTGTAAAAGGAAAAATTAAAGTATTTCGATGAAGAAAGGAAAGCCACGATAAGCAAAGGAAACTTGCTAAAAATGATCCTACCTTTGCTTTTTCTCACAAATGATGGAGATAAAGTATGAAGATAAATTTGTGAAATATTAAAATATTCTTTTCCTCCTTTCCCTCCCAAATCGGCCTTCTCTTTTCTCTTGCTATTTGGATGGTTTTTCCCTTTTCGTGCTATGTTTTTTTCCTTCAGCATTTGCATGATTTTTTACTTTCTTGAATCTATGTTTTCCCTAAAATTGGAAAGCTCCATTATGTTATCTGATACCCTACCTCTTGCAATGAGCTTCTCTCCTCTATTAGGGGTTATAGGCAGCCCTCTATCTGCTCAAATCCATTTAAAAAATAAATAAATAAACAAAATGTTTTTTGATTGCATTTGGTGGTTTTCAGACACTTATCTATTAAATGAATTAATAATTTTTAAAGAATGAATAAATATTTCCTCATTTTTTCTTATTATTTATTTCTTTTACAAGAAATCTTCTCTCAATTCTAATTAAAAGGATTTAATTCAAATCATTCTCTTAACAACTCAAGAGCAATAAATATATAAACGAGATATATTCCAAACACTATCATTTTCTTTTCTTTTGTATTGTGAATAGTATCAAATAGTCAAGGTAAAGCAAATGATCTATAATTTTTTTTCCCATAAGCTTATCTATTTAGTCATCGACACATTTCACATGAAAATGATATCTACCAAATTACAAAAAATCTAATGTAGATATTATGATTTTTCAGTGGTGTGTGCGCGTTCCAGATTCCAACATGCTTATCGATCATCATTCAGCTAAATACTCCTACCTCAACCATGTTCTTGGTCCTCAACCTATTCCTGTATTCACACACTTACACTTGTAAAGTTTCATTAGTAATCATTAACCAATGTTTGAAATGAAAAGATTTCATTCTACATCATAACATTCACCCTTCTTATTCATTCATATGGATATAGATATATTTCATATGACATTGAAATCTTAAATTTATCACAAGTCAAAAATGATAAATTTCTTTTTCCATAAATATTTAAATAACTTAACATTATTATATGTAAACAAAATTTGAGACGTGACATCCTTCCCCACTAGGAAGAGACATTGTCTCGATGTCTTATCAAACAAAATTGAATTATATATATATCTATTGCAACATTCAACCATTTTATTGGCGGTTGTCTCTTGGACCGAGCTACATGTTGAGCCTTAAGTGTGCATGCTTAAGCGGACTATGGGATCATCTTCTTTGTGTAATTTTATGCTTGTGGGGGGTTTATTATGAGTTTGGGGGGTTGTTTCTTTCTTCTCTGTGCGATCTTTATTTTTTCGTTTCTGCAGGATTTTCAATGCTTCTTTTTTCCTCCGTGCTGCTTGTTGGTGAAGTTTTGGGCTTGGTATGGCCCGTTGTTGGTGTGTTGGGGCTTCTCTTTGTTCGAGCCTCTGTTTGGGTACATGGGGAGGCTATGATTTGTCTACCCGGGCCTTTCTTTGGCCGCGAGGATTACTGGCTTGAGGGACGGTGTGTGGGGTTTTTTTTGCATGCTCGGTGGGTGGGAGTTTGAAGTGGTCAAGCTGTGGGAAGTTGTGTTGTCTGGTTAGGACTGTTAGGTGGGGTTCCCATGGCATTGAATGTTGGGATGGATGACGTGCCGGGGGACGATGCAATGATAGAGGTGAGTGATGGGGTTCCCACTTCGTCTTCTCCTAGAGTGGGCTTGTCCAGGATTGATGTGTTTAAAGTGCAAAAGATTAATGGATGTTTGGAAAGGGCTCAAGTGCACCCAGTGGTGGTGATTCAAAAGGAAGCGGTTGTAGAGGATTTAGACTATTACAACAAGCATGTTTTAATCTTCAAGTTTTTGGGTATGAGGGTCTCTCTTCCTTTCCTTGACCCTTGGATTCAGAGGACATGGAACCCAGAGGGGGATTTCAAGGTTCTATTGGCTACAAATAACTTCTTCTTGGTGGATTTTTCATGCATTTCAGATTGAAATAAGGATTTTGAGGGTGGCTTGTGCTTTTATAATCAGGTTGGATTGTTCATTAAACCATGGAATACAGGGTTTAACTCAGTGGAAGAGTTGTCATCCAAGGTGTCAGTTTGGGTTCATCTTCCTCGGCTACCGCTTGAATGTTGGAGGAGAGATATTCTACATTCTATTGCCATGTCGTTGGGAAAACTGATTGGCACCTCTTAGTAGACTCTGGAGAAAAGGATCTTTTCCTATGAACATGTTTGTATGGAGATTGATTTGAGTCATCCTTTTCCTGACTCTATTGATCTAACAGTGGGGTCTAGTTCCTGGAATCAACCATTAGATTATAATTTTTTTTTGTTTAGATGTCGTTTATGTCGAGAGTATAGCCATCTTCAGAGGAGGTTTTCACGTGCTATTGGTGTAGGTAAGTCAGGTAACGGGATGGCTCCATCAAATCCAGGATCTGAAAAAGGGAAAAGGGCCCATGCAGGGGGTGACTCCAGATAAGTATGGGTTTGTGCTTGTTAGGCCTCGAAACAAAGGCTGAGGTCAGAAGAGGAATTTTTGGGATTGCCATGAGGAGGGGATGTTTAACAGGTTTGATGCATTGGATGACTTAGTTCACGAGGAGGGGATATCTCTTGAAATGCATGTGGATGCCCCCCCTTTCACTACTCATAATTCTGAGCCTATGGCGGTTACGGCTACGGTTCTTGGCCCTATGGAGGCTCCTGAGGAAGTGAAGGATTCTTTGGCTCCCTCCCCTAATGTTAGGCTTGGGGATCCTTGTGTGTTGGCTAGTACTTCTTTGGTCTCTATTGTTGTTGGTGCTTGCCCTATTGGAGGTTCAGGTTCGAGAGTTTTTGGAAAGAGTAAAGCTTCTGCTTCTTGCCCTATTATGGGTGTGCAACAAAATCCCCTAAAAAAAGAGTGCTTCTGATAAGTCCCTGAAGGTGGGTAGGAAGAAAGATCAGGAGAAAGTTAAGTTGGTCGATGAGACGTTGGTTGAATCTGGGTTGGAGAAGACATTGGATACTCACATCTCTCACCCTTCATGATGATTGTGCTATCGTGGAATGCGAGGGTTATGAATAACATCCCTAGACAAAAGGCTATTCGGGACTTGGTTCGTGCTCATTCTCTGGATTTGGTTTTCCTTCAGGAGACAAAGTTATATGTGGATAGTATACTACAATGTGCATCTAAGGTTTTGGAAAAGAGGGTTATGTCAATGTGTGGGTGCACAAGGGATCTCTGGAGGTCTTGCTTTCTTTTGGGATACTCGAAAAATCTCTCCTATTTGGTGGTTCTCTTGTAGATTCTCCATTTCTCTTGTTGCGATTAGTTTGGAGACAGGGGAAGGAGTTTTTCTTTCCAACATTTATGCTTTGACGGATGTCCCTGGTAAGATTCTCTTGTGGTCTCATATCAATTTTTTGAGATCATTAGATCCTTTTCTTCTTTGGATTATGGCAGGTGACTTCAATGCAATTGCCTCTCTCGAGGAGAAAAGAGGGGGAGTGCCTCGTTTGGACCTCTCCTTTGATATTCTTAGGGAGAATTTGGTTTAGATTCGGCTGGTGGATATTAAACCTTTGAATGGCATGTTTACTTGGAATAATAGGAGGCTTGGGGATGAATCTATTTCTAAAAGATTAGAGAGGTTTTTGGTTTCCAATTTTTGGGTTGGTGACAAGTGGTTATCAAGCTCTGAAATTTTAATTGGTGGGGATCAAATCATTGGCTGATTAAATTCTTTATCCATTTGGCTGGTGGTTCTAGAAAACATAATTTTAGATTTGAGCTTATGTGGCTCAAGGAGGAGAGTCTTCTTGACCTAGTTTCTCGATGGTGGATTGAAGGATAACCAACTTTTGGTATGACTATGTACTCCTTTTTGAAGAGGCTTCAATATGTGAAGTATAAATTAAAACATTGGAATAAGTATCAGTTTGGAAATGTGTTCCAAAGGAAAAGCGCTGCCCAGGAGCACTTGGATTCTATTACCAGGGATATTTGGGATCAAGGTCTTGATGTGGATTTGAGTAGATTAGAGGATAGTGTGGTTAAAGACCTAGAGGAATGGGAGCTTCGTGAGGAATTTTTTTGGAAACAAAAGGCTCGTGTTGACTAGCTTTAGGAAGGGGATAGGAATACCTCCTTATTTCATAACTCGATGAAGGCAGAAAGATAGGGTAACATTATTTCTTCTCTTCACTCTCCTGAGGGTTCTATTCTTTCTTCCTTGTTGGAGATTTCTAGTGAGGTGGTCCACTTTTTCTTTGGTCTCTTTTCTGAAGATACCCTGCCTACTTGTGAGGAAGAAGCTTCTATCTTGGCTTGTATTCCTCCTTTGGTGACTATAGCTATGAATGCCTCTCTTCTTAAGCCTATTTCTTTGAAGGAGTTGGAGGAGGTGGTGTTTTAGTTGAAAAAAGGGAAGGATCCTAGTCCAGATGAGTTTTTGACAGAGTTCTTTCAGGAATTTTGGGAAGTGACCAACCTTGATCTGTTGGAGGTTGTGCAAGAATCTCTAAGGAATAAGAAAATTTTGAGAGCCATGAATGCCACATTTATTGCTCTTATCCCAAAATGCGAGGGTGTTGATTCTCTAGATATTTTTTGACCAATTGCTTTGTGTAATGTGGTATATAAAATCATCATAAATCTAATTACTGAGCATCTGAAGCCATGGCTAGATAAGTTGATCTTGGAAGAACAAGGGGGATTCATTGCGGGTAGATAGATTTTGGATGGTATAGTTATTGTGGATGAGACTATTCATTCCATGGCCTCTTCAAAGGAAAAGGTTATGTTTATAAAGTTGGACATGGCTAAGGTGTATGACAGTTAAATGGGGTTTTTTGACCAAAATTCTGGGAGCCTTTGGGTTCAGTAGGGAGTGGATTGATTGGGTCATGAGCTATGTGATGAAATCCTCTTTCTCTGTTCTCATAAATAGAGAGGCCTCTAATCTGTTTGGTGCTTCTAGAGGTCTTCGACAAGGGGGATCCCTTATCCCCATATTTGTTCATTCTGATGGCTGAGGGTTTGGGGAGGTTCATTAAATCTTGAGTTACGGATGGGCTCATTCAATGATGGAATTGGAGCAACTCTCTCCCTCCTTAAACGCATCTTTATTTTGTGGACAATTCGACTTTGATGGGTGCTGCTAAGGTGGCTGAAGCTATTGCTTTTCAAAAAATGTTGGATTGTTACTTAGCTGCCTTAGGTCAAAGCATAAATGAAAGCAAGTTTTGCATTTATTTCTTTAATACCCCCATGCTTATCCAATAACATATTTCTAGGATCTTAAGGTTTCTAGTGGGAAAGCTTCTCTTTATCTATCTTGGTATCCCTTTGTATGTGCGTCCACTTCCCTGGCATTTTTGGCAGGATGTGATTGATAAATTCTAAGGGCTAGTTTGTCTTTGGACCTATAGATGGCTATCTACGACTGGTAGAGTTACTCTGTTGAAGTTTGTGGTACATGCCCTACCTATATACAGATTCTTTGTGATGACTACTCCCTCAAGTTTCATCAAAGATTTTGAGGGGCTCTATAAGCAGTTTATTTGGTCGAGTAATCTCCTTTCAAGGAAGTGGAGCTTAATTAAGTGGGAAGTTGTTTGTCGGCCAAAGCAAGATGGTGGTCTAGGATTGCACAGGGCAGATTGGAACGGGAAAGATTTGGCTGCTAAGCTGTATTGGAGATGGTGTTCACACCAACATCAGTCTTGGGCCAGGATCCTTACTTTCAAGTACCTTGGGGGGGTGGATGGCACTGAGGTTTCTCGATTTAGTCTTTTGGGGAAAGGTTCTATGATCTGGGATACTCTCAAGAGGGGAGCCACACTAGTTAAACATGACCTATTTTGGATCTACAACAGAGGTTCTGATGCTCTTTTTTGGCATGACTCATGGGATGGTTTTATGCCAATTCTCTCCTTGCATCCTCACTTGGAGGATTTGTGTTGCCAAAAAGTGTACACTTTTCTTGATATGGGAATAATTGATGATAAATTGGACTTAATGAGGCCTTGATTTGGTGTTGTGAGGTGTTTACACATCCACACTAGGTCTTGGGCCCTTGAAAATTGATTAAAATGCATTTAATCTCTTGTAAAGGTGTTGAAAGGTGTTGAAACACATCTTCACACTTTTCGAGGACCATAATATTATAATTCACATAAATAATCTTACCAAGACCTATTTAAAAGTGTTGTAAAGTCTTATAACAAACTTTCACACTTTCCTAGGCTTGCCATCAATATTTGCACCTTTCTTATGCTTTAAATGACCCCTTTATGCACTTATAGGCCTTAGGTAAGTGTCTTGTTGAAGAAGAACTCGATAAGCAACATTTAATACATCTTAATCTTTGACATCCACTCAAAATTTCCCAGGTGGACCAAGTCACCACCTTGGGCGACTTAGTCCCATTTGGCACAAAAATCAAAATTAATTCAAATTTCTTTTGGGTTTTTATTCTTTAAGACCTAAGGTCGGCCTGTGATGAGGTATTCTTTGGGAAATTAGGCATAAGAGTGTATAAATAAGTGTTTTTATCCTCATTTTATATCCTCTCCTACAATCTCCTAACTCATCTTAAGTCATAACTCTTTATCATTCATCACTCATCATGTTCTCAAGTCAAAGCAAGCTAGGGTTTTATCATTGCAAGTTATCAAGATAGCTTTCAAAGACATTCAAGGGGAAATTCTTCATGTTTTGATGTAGAAATTCAAGATCAAACATCATGGAAAGTATCTAACTCCATTGTTGCATGCTTCATTACATTCTTTCTTCATTTGGTTTAATTACCTAAAAAGGGGTTTGACCAAGGCAAACCCCCATACCCTAATAATCAACATTTTCTCCTTCTATCTTTGTGTGTTTGCAGATTTAGGTACTTTAAGGGTTTGAAGATCATTGAAGAATAAATTAAACTCATTGAAGACATCTCTTTTTTGACCTAGCTAAAGTATCAATAAAAAGTCACCTTTAGGCCCAAAAATCAGAGTTTTAGAAGCAGACACCTATGGAAACCATAGTGCAGACCTAGGCCTTCCATTTCCACTTCCAATTTTCAGAGATTCATAAGTGGACTAAGTCACCACTTTGGGTGACTTAGTCCCATTGAACTTGAATTTCAATGATTTTTGAAGATATGGATACTTATGTGGTAGAAGCTGGTTTCTGGGTAGTTTTACCAGATTCGAGACTAAGTCACCCAGACTGGCCTAAATGTCCCGTCAGGCTTAAAAATCAAAATTTCTAGAATTTTAGAGTTGCTTCAAGTCTGCAACACACTTCCAGGTGCACACCTTTTTTCTTACAACTTTCTATTTGGTTTTATTTTCATTTCTAGCTTATTTAGTTCATGTTTGCATATCACAATGTATTTTCCAACACTTTACATTTTCATAGTTTTGCATCATTAGATTACTTCAATTTTAGATTATTACATTAGTACATCTTAATTATACATAATTACATCTCATTAACATAGTATTGAATGTAAAACCTTGCATTTTGGTAACCCTTTCCATTCCCTTTTCTCCTTTTAGGTGAAAAATCCTAGGAGGAAAGCATTGTGAAACGGGTAAACCAAAATCATCATTTACATTTTGGTGAACTTGACTTTTGAATCCCTTCTTTTCTGCTATGGAGTCATTCATTTCCTAGGTTTGCTTCTATTAACATTGCATTGCATGTTGCATTGGTTAAAGTGCATCCCAGGGTTTTCAATTGCATTAGTGAAAAAGTTTATAATAGCTTGCATTTTTGCATTGCAAATCTATGAAATTTTACATTTGCATCTTAAGACTATATTGTATAGTACATAGACCATCAAAATCCATCAAAAAAATTTGAAAAATCTCAAAAAAATCCCTATTGGGACTAAGTCACCACCTTGGGAAAATTAGTCCATGTTCACCCCTAAAACAACCTTTTACATAGCTGAAAACCCTATTTTTATGCTTTTGTTTGATGCCCATACCTATCTATATCAATTGGCCAAGTTTTTGTCCCATGCATTCTAGTAAAACTAGCTCAAATTATTTCATTTCATACATGGTTTAAATTTCACATTTGCATTCTCATTTGTTACATAGCATAATCAGTCAATTATCATCTGAAAATTGCATTTCATTTTATCATTTTACATTGCATTTTGAGTCAACATAGATTGTTCTTTTAAAATGGTATTTTTAATCTTCTCCAAATTTACAAAGAAAAATTTATTCAATAAGCATGATCGTCATTCATTCAATGCATGTCCTAGTTATCCGAGTCTCTTAGCACAAGAGAGTGATGACAATATTAACTTTAAACTCACACCCTCTTCTATCTCCCTCATTTGTGTGAATAATGTGATAGAAGAGCATACACACATAGATACTTATGATGATCATAATTGTGCTTCTCCTAATACCTCTCCTTTTAGTGATGAAGGTATCTTGGAAAAAGAAGATACAATCATTGAGCATCACGAGGATCTTTTTTATTCTTATATTCATTCCCTTTGGGACAATATTAGACAACAACAAGAAGAGATCATAGAGACATTTCTAAACATCATTTTACCCAATCTCCATTCTCCTTTTGCTTGTGAAAATGATGGGATTATAAATACTGAGGGAATGTTGAGGTTAGATGATCAAATCTTTAAGACCTCTAACAACCCTCTTTTGCAAAAAATTAGGGAACAAAGAAATGAACTTATAAATGATCACGATACTCTTACTTATTATTCTCTTAGTATCTCCCATAACTATGAAGATGATACTTTGATGTTAAAAGACACAATGAATGAAAGTCATGAGAATATTGTTCCTCCATTCCCTAATGTTCGTATCTTATCGGAGGATTTATTTGGTAAGAGTGCACACCCTAATGGTCCTTCTCTTGATGCCCTCCCCCACTTGTGATGAAGCTACTTTACAAATTTCAACCTTGAAGAACATATTATAAGCTCTCATAGTGGGATAGATAATATGGAACATGACCATGAGACCTTAGAGAAACATGGAAATGAAAATAGATTCTTCCTCGACTCCCCACTATCGATACACATGAAAATCCACCCATAACTCATGATCTTTGTGATTTTCCTTTCATAGAAATCACACCACCACACCAACCTTCCCTAAACATCAATACTATCATAAACCATCCTTCTAAGACACCTTTAATAGTTGTCCATCTTGAACTCCTCGACACTAGTGGTCTTGCAAATCATCCTTTCCACAACATGATGCAAACAACAAACTCTTCGCTTAATGTCAATGTCATCTTGCAAAACACTAATAAATGGCATTCATTCGATTCTCCAACCTCTAGTAAAAGTGAGAAAAATACATTTGATTCTAAGCAAGAAATCTCTTTTATAACCACAACACACACTACTTTTCCCATTGATCAAGAGAGTATCTTGTTGAGACCTACCCAAGATCACTTGATCTTCCTTTTTCCAAAAAATCACAAGAAACCTTATTCTACGACTTCCATTTGCAAATATCATCTAGTTCATGGTCATTCCACTAATGAATGTAAAGCTTTGAGTTGTAAAATCCAACATTTTCAGGAGTTTGCTATGCTTCCCTCTGTGGGGGCACCTAATTCCTCTAATTGATATTTATTTTCACTCTAACATGCATTTCATTTTGGCTCACCTTTGTCCTGCACTAAGTGGGGGCAAGGGGTTAGGTAGCCTTGTCCTCATATGTCACTTGTCATTGCCTCTTTTGGCTAGCCGTTAACCTTTACTTTCATGAACATATCAGAGTAAGCTTGGGATGTAGACGACATGCCTTAAGTTGGCTTGCATGTGACATACTTCCCCTTTTCATGATGTAGCTTATTAGAAACATATGACTTGGCATAGGGCTTTCCGAGTAAGCTCTCATAATCCTCTTCTACCTTAAAGCAATTTCTCACAGAATGATGTGTAGAAACTACTTTAAAGTGGGGGCATACATATACAACATCTTTTTTTGCAAATTTCATGGCTTGATTTACTTTTTCTTGTGATGTGTCCTCTCCTTGGTGGTGTCATTGGGTTGATTCCTTCCAAGAGTGTATGATCAATTGAAGTGGCCTGATGCAAACAAAGCATCCCATGGATAACGATCTAACACCCTGACTTGTCCTCTCTTGGAGATATTAGGCACAATGATCCCTAAGAAGAATATCTTACATGAACAAAGAAAAATACCCTTCAACAATTTTTTTTCATGACATTCAAAACATTTACAAAAGCATTCCATTGTGGTGCCTTATCAATGTTATCAAGAGCATAACTTTGGTATGGTTAGTATAGTGGGAAGCTGACACACTGGCATGAATTTCTCATTATATGGTGGGAAGCCGAAACACTGGCATGAATTTCTCACTAAACCACTTCTTTGGGACAACTCACCTCATGAACGACCTAATGTTCTGTGGCCCCAGAGTGAGCGCATCTTTGATCCACCTCATCTTTCTTTCCTTTAGTTCTTGTCATTACATGATTGTGTATTTTTTTTGTTGGATATCATTCACCTTGCATGTGTCCTTTCATGCTTATGTTGGCTTGACTTAGGATCTTAGATCCTGGGGGCTTGTGCAATCTCCTTTGATCTTTGTCATTCTTTGTCATCTGCATTGGTATGATTGGACTCCTCTTGAAAGGCTACTTTAGCGAGAGTTTGAAGCAAGTTCATCCTATCACTAAAGTGGGGGCTTAATGTGTCACCATAAAGTGTATAATTTTCTTGATATGGGAATAATTGATGATAAATTAGACTTAATGAGCCCTTGATTTGGTGTTGTGAGGTGTTTACACATCCACACTAGGTCTTGGGCCCTTGCAAATTGAATAAAATACATTTAATGATGTCTTGTAAAGGTGTTGAAACACATCTTCACACTTTTCTAGGATCATAATGTTATAATTCACCTAAATAACCTTACCAAGACCTATTTAAAAGTGTTGTAAAGTCTTATAACAAACTTTCACACTTTCCTAGGCTTGTCATCAATATTTGCACCTTTCTTATGCTTTAAATGGCCCCTTTATGCACTTATAGGCCTTAATTAAGTGTCTTGTTGAAGAAGAACCCAATAAGCAACATTTAATACATATTAATCTATGACATCCACTCAAAATTTACCAGGTGGACTAAGTTTCCACCTTGGACGACTTAGTCCCATTTGGCACAAAAATCAAAATTAATTCAATTTTTTTTTGGGTTTTTATTCTTTAAGACCTAAGGTCGTCCTGTGATGAGGTATTCTTCAGGAATTTAGGCATAAGAGTATAAATAAGTGTTTTTATCCTCATTTTGAATCCTCTCCTACAATCTCCTAACTCATCTTAAGTCATAACTCTTTATCATTCATCACTCATCCTGTTCTCAAGTCAAGCAAGCTAGGGTTTTATCATTGCAAATTATCAAGATAGCTTTCAAAGACATTCAAGGGTAGATTCTTCATGTTTTGCTACAAAAATTCAAGACCAAACATCATGGAAATTATCTAACTCCATTTTTTCATGCTTCATTACATTATTTCTTCATTTGGTTTAATTACCTAAAAAGGGGTTTGACCAAGGCAAACCCCCATACCCCAACAATCAACATTTTCTCCTTCTATCTTTGTGTGTTTGTAGATTTAGGTACTTTAAGCTTTTGAAGATAATTGGAGAAGAAATTGAAGACTCATTGAAGACACCTCTTTGTTGACCTAGCTAAATTATCAATAAAAAGTCACCTTCAGGCTCGAAAATCAGAGTTTCAGAAGTGGGCACCTGTGGAAAACCAGAGTGCAGACCTAGGGCTTCCATTTCCACTTCTGAATTTTTAGAGATTCATAAGTAGACTAAGTTACCTCTTTGGGTGACTTAGTCCCACTAACCTTTACTTTCAGTGATTTTTGAAGATATAGATACCCATTTGGCAGAAACTAGTTTCTAGGTAGTTTTTCCAGATTCAGGACTAAGTTGCCCAAACTGGCCTAAATGTACCATTAGGCTTAAAAATCAGAATTTCTAGAATTTTAGAGTTGCTTCAAGTCTGAAACACACTTCCAGGTGCACACCTTTTTTCTTACAACTTTCTATTTGGTTTTATTTGCATTTTTAGGTTATTTAGTTCATGTTTGCATATCGCAATGTATTTTCTAACACTTTACATTTTGATAGTTTTGCATCATTAGATTACTTCAATTTCAGACTACTGCATCAGTACATCTTAATTAGACATAATTACATCTCATTAACATAGTCTTGAATGTAAACCCTCACATTTTGGTCCCCCACCCGATCCCCTTTCTCCTTTTAGGTGAAAAACCCTAGGAGGAGCAAAGCATTGTGAGGGGCAAATCAAAATCATTGTTTACAAGATTTATGTAGGATTTTTCTTTAGGCTGGTTGGAGTAGAGTGATGAATTTAAAAGCTCCTCAAGATTTGGGGCAGACTATTGTCTACCAGTGAAATGATATGCAAGAGTGGCCCTTGGGTGGATCTTTGGAGGATAGGAGGGAGTTGTCCTCTATTTTGGCTGATAGAGTTTGTTGTTCTCTTCCAGAGAGGGATGTGCGAGCTTGGGGTCCGGGTCTTAAAGGGAAGTACACTGTTGCTTCAAGGTATTGTGTTTTGGACAAAACGGCCTTAGGTAGTGTCGAGGTTCCTTCGTGGAAAAATATCTGGAATAAATTCTCTTGGCCAAAATGTAATTTCTTTTCTTGGCTGGTGGTATATGGTGGGTGCTTGACTTGGGATAACCTCTGTAAGCGGGAATTTCAAGGTCCCTCATTATTTTTCCTCTATCTAAATTATGTTGAGAGTATTCCTCATCTTTTATTTCAGTGGCCCTTTGCTAGGACTATTTGGAATTTTTTTTGGGAGGCTTGGAATTTACCGTGCAGACATCCCTCTTCTCTTGATGAGTTTTGGCAGAATATTGGGTCCATTTTGTTGAAGAGTTTGTTTTTCCACACAATGTGGCCTATTGGTTCCAGTTTGATTATTTGACACATTTGGTTGGAGCACAACCGTAGGATCTTTTTGCATAAGATGTTGTTGGTAGGTCAAGTTTGGGCTCATATTCTGGGGGCCTTACATAAGACTTTGTATGCTAAATGTGACCTGTCAGTCCCGGTGGATCTTGGAGATATTGGAATAATTCATAATTTGGGGATTTTTATTGGTGGTACTGGAAGGCCCAAGATTGGGTGAGGCAGGTGTTCTAGAGGGAAAGTCTTCAGGGGGGAATTGGATGCTTCCTCCCACTAGAGTTTTGAAAATCAATATGGATGGTTCTGCTAGGGGTAATCCTAGGCTCGCTAGCATTGGTGGGGTGGGAAGAGATAGTTCTGGGGTGGTTGTGTTCTTCTTTTCAGAGTATAGGGGGCAACACTCTAATAACCTTATGGAGGCCTTGGAAATTATCTTGGCTTTGAAGAGGGCATATGCCCTCAGCTAGAAAAGGATTATCTGTGAGTTAGATTCTCAGGTGGTCGTAGACTTGATAAATAGATGACAGTTTGAGGATGTTAGTTGGCAGCTTGCGGTGGTGGCTAAGCAAATCACCAGTCTTGGAGAATTATTGGATTCTATCACCTTCTCTCATATCCCTCAGGAATGGAATAAGGTGGTTGATGGGTTGGCCAAATGGGCTTCTAAGAAGAATGGGACTTGGCTGATGGATGATTGGGATAGCTTACCGGGGGATCTTGCCCAATATTTGAAGGGTTGGGTTATCGAGGATATGAGATGTTGCATGATCACTTCTTCATTTCTTGTATGATGGTTCTTGACCCTTTTGGGTTCTTTCCTGCTTTATGCTTTGTATTGTTCTACTTGATTAATAAAGTTTTTACCCTCTTTTTAAAAATAAATAAATTCAATCATTTTATAATTCAAGCCAAACATCATAACATGAAAATATAAAACACTAGAACAATAATATCTCAATGAAATGTTTAAAGTCTATCTAGAAATCAAATGATGAAAGGAGAGTTCTATCTCCTCCACATCCTCCCATGTAGCACTGTCATTAGAATATGGATCCCATTGGACCTTATATCAAGCAATGTCTCTATTTCACAACTTGATGTTGCATCTATCTTGAATTATAATGGGCTCCACTAGCACCACTCCTAGATCCTGCATCTGTAGGGAATGCCGATAAAGTATGTGAGATACATCTATATGATATGGCTTAAGCAAAGAAACATGAAATACATTATGGAGTCGAGCTAGAGTAGGTGTTAGAGCAAGTCAGTGTGCAACCAGGTTAATCACTTCCAACACATCAAAAGGACCCACATATCTCAGAGCCAACATGGAAGATTTTCCAAAATTAATAGAGAACTTCTATGGATTGACTCTTAAAAAAAATTATCCCCTTTTGAAAATTGTTTATTTAGGTTCTATTCGTGTTGGCATGACTTTTCTGTCTATCTACTACTTCCTCTAGTCTACCTTTGATGAGTCTAATTTTCTCTGCCATCTCCTTAAGCATTTCAGGACCCATAATGATCCTATCTTCCAACCTATCCCAACTAATGGGTGTTCGAAACCTTCACCCATAAAGAGCCTTGAAAGGTTCCGTACATAAATATGCATGAAAGGAGTTGTTATAGGAAAATTCTACCAATGGTAGGTACTCTTCCTATTTATACAGTTGGTCCATGAAATACATTCAGAGAAGATCCTCTACTACCTGATTAACTCTCTCTATTTGGTCGTTGGTCTAAGGATAATATACCGAACTAAAATTCAACTTAGTTCCCAAAGCTACAGTCAAGGTTGTCCAAAATCTAGACGTCATTTGAGTTCTCTGTTGGATATTATAGTCTCAGGAACTCCATGCAAACGAAAGATCTCTTGGAAAAATTTCTTGGCAAGGTCAAGGATCCATCCTTAAGGTTCCCTGGAATGAAATGTGCCACCTTAGTCAATTTATCAGCTACTACCAAAATGACATCATGCCTATTTTTACTCAAAGGTAACCCTTGTATAAAGTCCATGTTGATCACCTACCACTTGTACTCAGGTATATCATGAGGATAGAGAAGCTCTATTGGATGCACATGTTTAGCCTTAACTCGTTGACACTCCAAGCATCTGGCTACGTATTCAATAACATCCTTTCTGAGTTTTGGCCAAAAATACAATGATTTCAACTTGGTGATCATCTTGACAACTCTAGGGTGTCTTGAATAAGGTGCATTATGGATTTACTCCAAGAAAAAATTTCTAATATCTCTAGAATATAGAATATACATCCTTCTTTGATATCTTAGGATTCCATCTAATTCAATCTCATACCCATCAAACCGATGATTTGAGGGATTCTCTTATAGAGCTTTCTTTACTCTTTCATAGTGCTCATCCCCTTGCAAGTGTTGCATCACTTGTTGCCTTATATTGGATATTTTTGTGGTTATAGCCACCAGATGTGATGTAGGACAAAAAACTATCATTTCAAAAATTTACCAAATCTCCAAAACTAGCTATAGTTTGATGCTGAAACAAAAATCTGGTATTAAAATCAATTGACAACAAACTTTAACCAAAGAAACAATTTTTTTTTTTCACCCAATTCATATACCATAGTAGATTTCTTCAATATAACAAATTTATTACATTAGATTCTCCCATCAATTTATGCAATAGTTACACTGACAATAAATTCAAACTCCTCTTGCTTCAACATACAAAACTAGTCAAGAAAACATAGAGCAAGTTCACCCTTCTCAACTCAATCGACCTGCTTATTATCCTTTCCCTGGCATCTTATATTCACTATTGTGATCACACCAATATTCACTTGGTGCTTGTGTCTTCTCCTCCCTTAAGGTTGCGCGCCTTCTCTTCCTCAACCTACTGTGTCCTCACCTTGGGTCGATGTCTCTTTCCTCACGGGCTCTATTCTCTCCTGAACATCTTGCTATTCAAACTTTTTATTCTTTTCTCAATGACTCCACTCACTGGTTTCTTCTCTCTCATCACATGGGTTCAAGGACACACCACTTTGTGCGCCTTCTTGTTCACCTTGTCTCAACAACATTCTCTCCCTTACTGGCTACTGCTCCTTTTCACGCATTGCCTTGTTGTTTTTACCTACCAATTTCCTTTTGCTTTCAGTTGATTCGTGTCTTGGAAGATGAAAAGGAAAAAAAATACATTAATTTTCAAATGCAGACTAGCATGTATCGAAATTTCCTAAAAACATATTTTTAAACTTCTATCTTGTTTTATATACCTCACCTTTTTTTTTTTTTTTTTTAGGCTGCAGAAATCGGGTTTGTATAGCATGGCCCCCTATAAACTGTAGCGCGCTTGGTAAAATTTTTAACGTGACCGACGACACTAGCGCGACATGCCCTCTTGTACCACGGGACGGGGGAGACTAGAACTCGTGACTAGCCTCCTGCAATAGGAAAGACTTAGCCAACCGAGCTAGGGCCCCCGTCCATATACCGCGCCTTTTTTCAATGCTGGTTGATTCTTGCCTTTTTCAATCCTTCGTTAGCTAAAGATGAAAGGCGTAATTTAAAATTTGATTTCTCTTTTTAAATTTTGTAATTTTAATACCAAATGGATAGTAATATTGTAGCTTATGAGACATCGTTATCCTTGAAGCACTTTAATGATCAAGTTATGTGCTCTAACTATGCTTTCACACCAGTGCATTGGAAACTACTAATTTATACTTTGCATATACAGGAAAAAGATAGTGAAGGTTAGCCTTACTCCAGACAATTACAAAAGACACCTAATTCCATGTCTCATTCAATTGTAGACTTTAAGAGGTTTAAGCATAGAGGATAACCAAACAAGAAAACAAACGAAAATTTGAAGAAACTCAAACCAATCAATTTTTTTGGGTGGTGCTGATTGCCTGTTCACTCGCATGCTCCTGCACCAGACACATTGGGTAAGTGAAATATTCCTTGAGTTGAGAAACTCAGGAACATTGAAAGGTGCATGGTGTAGACACGTAAAATGTATTGATTGACATTGCATATCTGATCCCGACTACTAACACCATTTCATCCTAAATCATCCCTCGGTCTAACCATTTAATCGAACACATTTGTTTGATTAAATTCATCAATTTTCCTTCCTTAATTAAATAGATCATTTATCTGATTACGTCATTCTCTCTTGTTAATTAAATCAATCAATCTAATTTAATTATCCCTATTTAATTAAATAATCAATTTTGTTTGATTAAATCCCTAAAGTCTATCTCATTAATTTAAATAAATTAAAACCTTATTTGATTTGATCTAACTTCATCTCCTTTAATTAATCTTGAAATCATATTCTTCTCATTTTTGATTCAAATCAATTCGTACATTTAAGTAAAAAATGTCACATCCTCTAATCTCTCATTAAATTAATTAACCTTGATTAATTTAATCTCATCTCATGTCCCATCCTCTAGCTTTTTCCACTTGCACATGAAAATAGATTTGATTCATTTATTAAATCTATATTTTCTCTCAACATGGCATAAATAGAGAATATTCCCTCAATTTGAATTCAAAATCCAAGTGGACTTAGTCCTTCCAACAAGGCATTTATTTCATCTTACATGTCCTTGTGCATTGAGGCAAGTGGCATTTAAGGCATTCCTTTTCCCTCTTACATGTCATTTCAACATTTTCAAAATTCAAATATTCCATTAATGGGCACATTCATCAAAACTTGCACATCCTTCATCCACTCACATTTAGACAAGTGGCACCTTGCCATTGGTTGAATCTTTGTACCACATTGCTTCATTTTGGGAATTCTTCCATCTCAACATTCTATAAATAAGAGGCTTCATTCTTCATTCTATCATCCACAACTTGAGTAAACTTACTATACTCAAATCCATAGAAATCTTCATCCATATCATTGAGTTTATAGCTAGGTTATGCAGATTTTATTTTGGATCATTCATCAATCTTCATCAAAGTGGATCACTCTTCATCACCAATCAACAAAGCTTGCATAGGAATTGGGAAAGGGCCAATTTCCACCAACTCCCCCAAGAGATCAAGAGTTTGCATTTCATTTGAATAGGATTTAGTATTTCTTGCTTATGTTTGTTTATGTTCTTCATTTTGTCTCCTTTTCATTGCAATTTAAATGGATTTCTTGGGGAATCATGATACTAAATTGCATTTGATCTAATAGTGTTTTCCTCTTGTGTTTGTGTAGGTTGGGAATCTTGGTTCACACATGGGATGGTAATCCCATGTTTGTTTTTGATCAAACGTTGCTCCTTTTCCACTAGAGCCTTCCCTCTTCCATACTTCAGCTCATCCTCAACACTCGAGCCTCTTCCATTGACACTATCTCATTCCTCTAAATAACTTCTTACCACTAGACCACCTCTATACCCACCATGCTCTTTTGGGCTGCTACTCTTTGTGCCTTTATTGCACTGCTGCAATAAATCAGATTCCAATCAACCCTTTCCTCTTGAAATCTACCCTTTGAATGGCTGTAAACTGCCACACTCACTTGGTTCTTCTTCCTCTACTCATTGCTTCTCCGCACTACAACAAACAATTGAACTGGATTCTTGCAACTGCTTTTCTTTCTCTTTTAGAGAGTTCAACATATACTGTTTCCCTTCCTTCCGGATGGTATACACATTCCTCCTACCATCATAGATGTATTTCCTGTCAAATTGTCATGGTCTACCCAACAAAACATGACAAACAGTCATAGGCATCATGTCACACAACACCTCATCTCTGTAAGAACCAATCTGAAAACTTACTAAACATTTTTCTCTCACAATCATTTCGTACTCCTTCTGCAACCAACAAACTTTGTACGGACTAGGATGCTTACTCCTCAAACTTTGTTTTTCTACCATTTCTTCTAAAACTAAGTTATCAGTGTACTACCACTATCAACAATAACCTTACAACACTTACCTCCAGCCTTGCACACAGTTCGAAAGAGATTCCTTCTTTAGGATGGTTCCTCCATCGCCTTTGGATTCACCAACACTCTTCTCATCATGAGAGATTCACCTTCTTTTGGGTTTGCTAATTTTGGCGATGCATTACACTCCTCTTCTTCTTGTGCCAAGTGGTTTCTTGCCACACTCATCTTGCTGCCCTCTTGTATTTGATCACACTCAAATGCACGATGACCAACTTCTCCACACTAGTAACATCTAAATGGAAACCCTCTACTGCTACTACCACATCCTCTTGTTGGTACCTCCTTTTCTTTGATTTTTTAGCTCACTTCTTTCTCCATTTGGGCTTGGATTCTTCCTCAATTTTCTTTCCTTTACTGTTGCTCACTTGTCCCTTTCTAGTTCAAAATCTTCCTCGACTTTTAGAATTGTTTATTTGCCTCTTCATTGATTTCTCCTATGCCTTCAATGCATACTGGTATGCTTCCTCAACTGCAGTAATCTTCAACATACTCATCTCATCCTATATGTTAAATCTCAAGTCATTCACATACCTGGTTGTCTTTTCCCTATCAATTTCATGCCTTCCAGATCGAATAGCCAGCTTGTAAAATTCTTCTGTGTAATCTTTTACGCTCATATATTTTTGCTTCAGATTTTGCAGTTTCTTGAACAACTCCATTTCGTAATCTCCGAGTATGAATGCCTTCTTCAACTTTGTCACCATCTAGTTCCACCTCATTATTCAGGGATCTCCATCCATTTCTTGTTCTTTCTACAACCCTTTCCACCATAATGCTACATTCCCTTTCAATTTTGTTTGATCTATCTTCACTCACTGTGGGACTTTAATGTCCTCCAATTCGAAGTACTCCTCCAGCTCCCCAATCCAATTGATAAGCTCATATGGATTTAACATTCCAGAAAAGTTTGACAAATCCATTTTATTGCTCTTCATTATTCTCAAAAGAGCTCTCAAAAATAATTCTTGTTCAACATCCACTGGCCGTTCCTCCTCCTCCTCCTCCTCCTCCTCCTCTTCTCTTTCATGTTCTTCACCTTCAATTTATTCCTCATTCTCATGTTCTCTTCCTCTTTTTCTTCTTTACCTTTTGTTACCAACACCTACTTCCCCCTAGTTTCTGATACCTTCAATCACCATGTCACAAAATATTTCAAGTACAACTTCTACTCTAGGTCTTCCTCTTCCTCTTCCTATTTGGGGTGGCATCTCTTCCAATCAATGGTTTCAACTCTCAACTGTTTGGGATTCCACACACACCCACAATAATCCTTTCGAGCTTCGTACTTCCATCACTCTCTCCAACAAATCCTGGTGGATACTCTCCATGCTCAAAAATTCCTGCTCTGATACCAATTGATGCAGGACAATAAAATATCGTTTCAAAAATTTACCAAATCTCCAAAACTAGCTATAGTTTTGCGCTGAAACACAAATCTGGTATTAAAATCAATTGACAACAAAATTTAACCAAAGAAAAAAATTTGTTTTTTTTTTCACCCAATTCATATACCATAGTAGATTACTTCAATATAACAACATTATTACATTGCATTCTCCCATCAATTTATGCAATATTTACATTGACAATAAATTCAAATTCCTCTTGCTTTAGCATACAAAACCAGTCAAGAAAACAAAGAGCAAGTTTTCCCTTCTCAACTCAATTGGCCTGCTTATTATCCTTCCCCTGACGTCTTCTATTCACTATTGTGCTCACACCAATATTCACTTGATGCCTGCGTATTCTCCTCCCTCAAGGCTGCATGCCTTCTCTTCCTCAACCTACTACATCCTCACCTTAGGTCGATGCCTTGTTCCTCACGGGCTCTATTCAATCCTGAACGTCTTGCTGTTTAGACTTTTTATTCTTTTCTCAATGCCTCCACTCATTGGAATCTTCGTCTCTCATCACATGGGTTCAAGGACACACCACTTTGTGTGCCTTCGTGTTCACCTTATCCCAACAACGTTTTCTCCCTTACTGGCTGCTGCTCCTTTTCACACATTACCTTGTTGTTTTTACCTCTCAATTGCCTTTTTCTTTCAGTCAACCTTTCCCCCAAAGTATTTTTAAACTTCTATCTTGTTTTATATACCACGCCTCTTTTCAATCCTTCATTAGCTAAAGATGAAAGGAACGATTTAAACTTTGATTTCTCTTTTTAAATTTTGTAATTTTAATAGCAAATGGATAGTAATATTGTAGCTTATAAGACATCATTAGCCTTGAAGCACTTTGATGATCAAGCTATGTGCTCTAACTATGCTTTCACACTAGTGCATTGGCAACTACTAATTTATACTTTGCATATACAAGAAAAAGATAGTGAAGGTTAGCCTTACACCAAACAATTACAAAATACACCTGCTTCCATGTCGCGTTCAACTATAGAGTTTAAGAGGTTTAAGCATTAATGAAAACCAAACAAGAAAACAAACCAAAATTTGAAGAAACTCAGACCAATCAATTTTTTTGGGTGGTGTTGATTGCCCATTCACCTACGCGCTCTTGCACCAGACATGCCAGGTAAGTGAAATGTTCCTTGAGTTGAGAAACTTAGGAACATTGAAAGGTGCATGGGATGGTAATCCCATGTTTTTTTTTGATCCAACGCTGCTCCTTGTCCATGAGAGCCTTCCCTCTTCCATACTTCAGCTCATCCTCAACACTCAAGCCTCTTCCACTTACACTGTCTTGTTCCTCTAAACAACTTCTTACCACTGGACCACCTCTATGTGCACCACACTCTTTTGGGCTGCTACTCTTTGTGCCTTTATTGCATTGCTGCAATAAATTAGATTCCAATCTTCCCTTTCCTCTTGAAATTTTCCCTTTGAATGTCTTTAAACCACCACACTCACTTGGTTCTTCTTCCTCTACTCATTGCTTCTTCACACTGCAACAAACAATAGAACTAGATTTTTGCAACTAATTTTCCTTCTCTTTTAGAGAATTCAACTTATATTGTTGCTCATCTTTTTGGATGATATACACATTCCTCCTACCATAATAGATGGATTTCTTGTCAAACTGCCATGGTCTACCCAACAACACATGACATGCAGTCATAGGCATCAACACCTCATCTCTGTAAGAACCAATATGAAAACTTACTAAACATTGTTCTCTCACAATCATTTCATACTCCTTCTGCAACCAAAAAAATTTGTACGGACTAGGATGCTTACTCCTTCTCAAACTTAGTTTTTCCACCATTTCTTCTGAAACTAAGTTATCTGTACTACCACTATCAACAATAACCTTACAACACTTACCTCCAGCCTTGCACACAGTTTGAAAGAGATTCCTTCTTTGGGATGGTTCCTCCTCCACTGCCTTTGGATTCACCAACACTCTTCTCATCATGAGAGATTCACCTTCTGGGTTTGCTACTTTTAATGATGCATTACACTCCTCTTCTTCTTGTGCTAAGTGGTTTCTTGCTACACTCTTCTTGCTACCCTCTGGTATTTGATCACACTCAAATGCACGATGGCTAACTTCTCCACACTGGTAACATCTAAATGGAAAACCTCTACTGTTGCTACCATGTCCTCTTGCTGGTACCTCCTTTTCTTTGGTTTTTTAGCTCACTTCTTTGCTCCATTTGGGCTTGGATTCTTCCTCAATCCACTTTCCTTTACTGCTGCTTGCTTGTCCCTTTTCAGTTCCAAATATTCCCCTACTTTTAGAATTATTTATTTGCCTCTTCATTAATTTCTCCTCCGCCTTCAATGCATACTGGTATGCTTCCTCAACTGTAGTAATCTTCAACATACTCATCTCATCCTGTATGCTAACTATCAAGCCATTCACATACCTAGCTTTCTTTTCCCTATCAATTTCATGCCTTCCAGATCAAATAGCTAGCTTGTAAAATTATTTTGTGTAATATTTTATGCTCATATCTTTTTGCTTCAGATTTTGTAGTTTCTTGAACAACCCCATTTCGTAATCTCCGGGTATGAATGCCTTCTTCAACTTTGTCACCATATGATTCCACCTCATTATTTTGGGATCCCCATCCATTTCTCATTCTTTCTGCAATCCTTTCCACCATAACACAACATTCCCTTTAGATTTTTTTTGAGCTATCTTCACTCACTGTGGGTCTTTAATGTCCTCCAGTTTGAAGTACTCCTCGAGCTCCCCAATCCAATTGATAAGCTCATCTGGATTTAATGTTCTAGAAAAGTTTAGAAAATCTATGTTATTACTCTTCGTTATTCTTGAAAGAGCTCTCAATAATCTTTCTTGTTCAACATCCACTGGCCATTCCTCCTCCTCCTCCTCCTCCTCTTCTTGTTCTCTTTCATGTTCTTCACCTTTGATTTCTTCCTCATTCTCGTGTTCTCTTCCTCTTTCTCTTCTTTCCCTTCTATTACTAGCACCTACTTCCCCCTGGTTTCTGATACCTTCAATCACCATGTCACAAAATATTTCAAGTACAACCTCTAGTCTAGGTCTTCCTCTTCCTCTTCCTATTCGGGGTGACATCTCTTCTAGTCAACGATTTCAACTCTCAATTGTTTGGGATTCCACACACACCTACAACAATCCTTTCGAGCTATGCACTTCCATCACTCTCTCAAACAAATCCTAGTGGATACTCTCCATGCTCAAAACTACCCACTCTGATACCAATTGATGCAGGATAGAAAAATATCGTTTCAAAAATTTACCAAATCTCCAAAACTAGCTATAGTTTGATGCTGAAACACAAATATGGTATTAAAATCAATTGACAAAAAAATTTAACCAAAGAAATAATTTTTTTTTTTGTTTTCACCCAATTCATATACCACGGTAGGTTGCTTCAATATAACAACTTTATTACATTGGATTCTCCCATCAATTTATGCAATATTTACACTGACAATAAATTCAAACTCCTCTTGCTTTAGCATACAAAACGAGTCAAGAAAACACAGAGCAAGTTTTCCCTTCTCAACTCAATCGTCTTGCTTATTATCCTTCCCTTGGAATCTTCCATTCACTATTGTGCTCACACCAATATTCACTTGGTGCTTGTGTCTTCTCCTCCCTCAAGGCTACACGCCTTCTCTTCCTCAACATGTTGCATCCTCACCTAGGGTTGATGCCTTGTTCCTCACAGGCTCTATTCTCTCTTGAACGTCTTGCTGTTCAAAATTTTTATTCTTTTCTCAATGCCTCCACTCATTGGTGTCTTCCTCTCTCATCACATGGGTTCAAGGACACCACTTTTTTCACCTTCTTGTTCACCTTGTCTCAGCAACATTCTCTCCCTTACTGGCTATTGCCCCTTTTCACACACTGCCTTGTTTTTACCTCCCAATTTCCTTTTTCTTTCAGTCGATTCTTGTCTTGGAAGATGAAAAGGAAAAGAATACATTAATTTACTAATGCAAACCAACATGTATTAGCCTTTCCCCCAAAGTATTTTTAAACTTCTATCTTGTTTTATATATCGCGCCTCTTTTCAATGCTGGCCGATTCTTGCCTTTTTCAATCCTTCGTTAGCTAAAGATGAAAGGCACAATTTAAACTTTAATTTCTCTTTTTAAATTTTGTAATTTTAATACCAAATGGATAGTAATATTGCAACTTATGAGACAATGTTATCCTTGAAGCACTTTGATGATCAAGTTATGTACTCTAACTATGCTTTCACACCAGTGCATTGGAAACTACTAATTTATACTTTTCATATATAGACAAAATATAGTGAAGGTTAGCCTTACACTAGACAATTATAAAAGACACCTAGTTCCATGTCTCGTTCAACTGTAGACTTTAAGAGGTTTAAGCATAGAGGAAAACCAAACAAGAAAACAAACCAAAATTTGAAGAAACTCAAACCAATCAATTTTTTTGGGTGGTGCTGATTGCCCATTCACCTACGTGCTCCTACACCTAGATGCCTTATTCTACTAAGAGAATTTTCCACTCTATTATTTTTTCCTTTGGTGTAATCAATTCCAAAATTTTACTCACTAAGGAATTCCAATCACCTTCTTTGATGTGCATTGATATTCGACCGAGTGAAAATGTATCTCAATCTTGAATGATCCATTTTAAGCTCAAATGGCTTCCCCAATAGGTAATGCCTCCACATTTTCAAGGCATGCATTATTGTATCTAATTCCAAACCATGTGGTGTGTAATTAATTTTATGCTACTTCAACTTCCTTGATTCATACACCACCACTTTCCCATCTTGCATTATTACGGCTCCTACACCATCTCTCGAATCATCCATGATCAACATGAATTGACCATTGGGATCATGTATAGTCAACACTAGGGCTGTCATGAGTTTCTCCTTTAGGAGTTGAAAATATTGTTCACACTTTTCTATCCATTCAAAAATTTTACCTTTCTTCTAAAGAGATGTGATTAGGGTTGCGATTTGAGAGAATCCTTGTACATACTTCTTGTAGTATCCCACAAGTCCCATGAAGCTTCAAACTTCTATCACATTTTGAGGTGCTGACCATTCCATAATTTCCTTTATCTTTTTAGGATCTATGGAGACTCCTTCCATTGACATGATATGACCCAAATAGTGCACACTATCCTGGTAAAATGAGAACTTGGATAGATTTCAAAAAAGTTTCTTCTCTCTCAGATGCTGTAAGCATATTCTCAAATGTCTATTTTTCTCCTAAATGGACTTGGAATAAATTAGGATGTCATCAATGAAGATCAAAACAAAATCATATAGAAAATCTCATAATACAATGGTCACGAGGTTCATAAAATCTGTTAATGCATTGGTCAAACCAATAGGTACCACAGTGAACTTGTAGTAACAATATCAATTTTGAACAATAGTCTTAGGGATGTCCTCTTCTTTTATTCTCAACTACTGATAACTAGATCTAAGATCTATTTTAGAGAACACTATTGCTCCCTTCATCTAATCAAATAGCTCATCAATCCTCATAAGAGGATATCTATTTTTGATGGTCGCCTTGTTCAACATCCAATAGTTGATACACAGATGCAAGGTTCCATCCTTCTTCTTAACAAAGATAACTGATGTGGCCTTAGGAGACACACTAGGTCAAATGAGCCACTTTCTCAATAGTTCTTACAATTGTGCCTTCAATTCAAATAAATTAGTGGTAGTCATCTCTTATGGGGCCTAGGGTTTGGATCTTGGTACTAGATCAATTGAGAAATAAAATTCTCGCTTGGGAGGCAGTTCTATGAGCTCTTCAGGAAACACATCATGAAACTCCTTGAGAATAGGGTAATCATCCAAATAGGGTTCCATATTATTGGAGTCACTAACATGCACAACAAAAATTGAACACCCCTTCCTCTAAGCCTTCTTGAGTTGCATAGTTTAGATCTGTTTGAGTTCGAGTGGTCTCTATAACCCATGTATCTCAGCTGGATTCCCAAAATCATCTAGAAAACTAACCATTTTATCCTCATAGTTCACAATGGAATTATACTTGATCAACCAATTTATACCTAAGATCACATCATAGGAACCTAAAGGTGCCACATAAAGGTTGACTTGGGCCAGGAAAATGGGAAGTTCTAACTCACTACAAAAGAGACATGAATCCACCCTCCACTTTGCTCGATTCCCATACTAGACCATCCAAGAATTGGCCATGTGTCTAGGTATAATGGGTAATTTATAAATTATTCTCAAGTCAATAAAAAATTCAATGGCTCCAGTATCAGTCAAAATAGAAATAGGTTTGCCATATAGCTTACCCGACAACTAGATTGGTGAGGCTTGTTATTCAGCTTGTCTATTGTCCACCACCACATGGATTTGATGCCGATTTCCTTCCTTTCATGCTTTCAAACACCATGAGAAACTTGAGGCATAATGATCACCTCCACAAGTGTAGCACCCATTACGTGGCCCTTTTCGACCTCCCGATCTATCTTCCCTGGAGATCTTGTGTTTATTATCCAATTTTCTTTTGTTGTTGTTGGCCTTCTTGTTATTTCTTCCACTATTTCCCTTTGCTTTCTCTTGTGAGTCGCTTCCCCTCTTCAGGTTCCCGATTTTTCAAAGTTTGTCTCCTTTCTAAAATTTCTTATTTTCAAATCAAGACTTCAAATTCAAACTCTTATGGAAATTGGAAAATTATTGCAACTTCTACTCTTGTTTAGTGGCCTTCGCGAAGACCTCCTCCATATAATGGGAATTATGTATATCCAAATTTTCTCTAATTTTGGGCCTTAATCCTAGTATGAAATTTCTAATTTGAAAGCACTCATCAATCTGGCATTAAAGCACATATTTCAACAAATGGGAAAACTTTTCCCAATATTGAGTCACTGACATACTCCCTTGAGATAGGTTCTAAAACTCAATCATCTTCCTATCAAAGAAGTGCCGAGGAAGCCACATTTTTCAAAAATTATGAAGAAACTGTTCCCAAGTGGTCTCTCCAAGTAGTAGTTTCTGTTTTGTCACTTCATTGTCCCACCATGTGGTCGCCTCACCAGAGAGCTGATAAGTTGCCCATACAACCTTGGTTTCATCTGACAAGTTTGAAATCCCAAAGTATTTCTCCATTCCAATGATCCACACTTCCACTTTATCTCCAATGGTTGTGCCATCAAATTTTAGCAGAGCTACCCTTTCAGGTCCTTTCCAAAATCTCCCTTGATTCTCGCTTGATTATTGCCACCTTGATATTTGTTCCCTTGTGGTTGTTCCTCATTCCTCTAATTTTGACCATCTCTCATACCTCATAATTCCCTTCTAGATGGTCCATCCTATTTTCCTATTGATTCAGGAGGTTGGGGATCTGGTCTAACCTCTCATTTTGACCATCACTTGAACCTCCATTCCTAGTGTTCACCATGATGGTTCACGATTGATCTGCACCACATACCACATTTAGTATAACTAACACAAGTTTTCTATGCTTAATCATTCCATACATAATACTGAATATATGACATGTAATCTATAAAATATATTCATGTTCATTCATTCACAACAAGGATATGTCTCTAAAGTTCACAACTTTGAACACAAAGATAAACTTTATTTATTATAATAATGGATTACTTAGATCCTTATTTAAAAAAATTCCCCTTATTAGGTGGGCTATTCATTTTCAGATAGAGGAAAATCCTTTGGGTCCTCATCAGAGTCTACTACTGTTGGAATCAAGCAACATTGAGAGGGCGGGTGAATCGGTGTTGTGTAATTTTTAACTTTATTAAACTGATCACTAAAGTGCTGATAACATTCAACCAAAATAAAAATGCATGCACATAAGAAAAACAACCACAACACCATAACACAAGGATTTTTAATGTGGAAACCCTGTTATGGGAAAAACCATGGTGGAGGTTATGGCTGTTATCTAAACTGTGTATCAATAGGGGTGACCCTTTGGTGAAATGGTGGGGCTTCTTTACTGTAGAGCCAACAACCAAGGTTCAAACCTTGCGGGGTCGCTCTCTACTGCGTCAATAATGGAGTTTGTTGTTTACCCTCATATTAAGGGGAGGCTCCTTGGTGAACTGGTGGGGATTCTTTCCTGTAGTACCAACAACCAAGGCCCAAAACTTAATATTTATTTTAGGGGTGACCCTTTGGTGAAATGGTGGGGCTTCTTGCTTGTAGAGCCAACAACCAAGGTTCAAACCTTGTGGGGTCGCTCTCTATTGCGTCAACAATGGATTTTTTTGTTTACTCTCATATTAATGGGAGGCTCCTTGGTGAACTGGTGGGGCTTCTTGCCTGTAGTGCCAACAACCAAGGCCCAAACCTTAATATTTATTTAAATTGGGGGTGACCCTTTGGTGAAATGGTGAGGCTTCTTGCCTGTAGTTCCAACAACCAAGGTTCAAACCTCACGGGATCGCTCTCTACCATGTCAACAATTGAGATTGGGGGAGACCCTATGGTGAAATGGTGGGGCTTCTTGCCTATAGTGCCAACAACCAAGGTTCAAATTCATGGGGTCGCTCTCTACCATGTCAACAATTGAGATTGCTTACCCTCAATTTTTAGGGGGTGAACCTTTGGTGAAATGGTGGGGCTTCTTGCCTATAGTGCCAAAAACCAAGGTTCAAACCTCACGGGGTTGCTCTCTACCGTGTCAAAAATTGAGATTGGGGGAGACCCTATGGTGAAATGGTGGGGCTTCTTGCATGTAGTTCCAACAACCAAGGTTCAACCTCACGGGGTCGCTCTCTACCATGTCAACAATTGAGATTACTTACCCTCAATTTTTTTCAACAATTGAGATTGGGGGAGACCCTATGGTGAAATGGTGGGGCTTATTTCTTGTAGTGCCAAAAACCAAGGTTCAACCTCATAGGGTCACTCTCTACCATGCCAATAATTGAGATTACTTACCCTCAATTTTTAGGGAAAATAATGTGCAAGTTTTCCCCGCGTGCAAATGAGCGTGATGGCACTATTTCTGGTGGCAATGGGATGGCTCTGTGATCCAACACAAGGATTATGGTGTCAAACAAAGGTAAGCAAGCTCCTGGTGGCAGGTTGCAGGTTGGGCGATCAGTGGCTAGGGATGGTAGGAGCTAGAATCCTCTTCGCTCAACTCTTGTGTCTCTCTCCCAACCTCCCCTTTACTTGGATTTTGTCCCTCTGTGTGTGGATGTGGACTCGAAGACAATGGTGGCAGAGGATTATTCCTCTTTGGATCCTAAAATGTTGGTTAGATTTAAAAACAAGGCAAATCCTTTCCACGAATACAACGTTTTTTGTTTGTCTCATATATTGAAGGATAACCCTAGCCCGCCTCCTCCATTGTCGCCAAAGTCGGATGCCACCCCCATTCCCGAGTAGGTTCCGCGGCTGGAGGGCTCTTCATTTTTCATCGGCGATGCAAAGGTTTCCTTCATAGATGAATTGACGGATCTCCTTATTCCCGATGGTCATATCAGTGAAATCGCTGTTGATGTTGGTGTGCCCTCTTTGGTCCTCTGTTTCATGTGCAAACACCCATCTTTGGACTCTCTTTCAGAATGGGCCAAATAGAATTGGGATAAGCTTTCCATCCCTGTGATTGATTGAACCAATAGATTTTGGTTTTTTCCTATTTTCCTTCAATACGACAGAGGACTATGACTTCGTAAAGCTCAATGGCCCTTGGTTTTTTGGAAAATCTAGAATTTTTGTGACTTCTTGGACCCCCTTTTTCAATCCTGCCACCACCGTGATTATGGTTATTCCTATGCGGATTAGGCTCTACAATTTTCCCCCAGTTTTGCGATCTCTAGACCTCATTAAAATGCTGATTAATCAGGTGGGGGTTTTTTTAGGGTGGAGCTTGAGATGTCTGATACTTCTCATAGGTTTATCAAGGTTTATGCCATGGTGGATATCTCCAAGCTGCTCTCTCATTCCATTCACATTCTCTCTTCCTTCAACACTTGGACTCAATTCATAAATTTTGAGGGGCTTCCCTTTAGATGTTTTCACTGCAACAATTTGGGCCATAAAGTCGAGGCTTACTCTGCCAAGCATCTCTCTGGCACGTGCTACATCAGTCTAAAAAAATGGGTGAGAAAATTTGGCTCTCCTGATGTTGATTTCATTTGGCGTAACCATGATAAGTTTTTCTCTTCTTCGGATCTTGTGGTTGAGCCTGTTCCTCCTATTATTCCTTCTTCTCCTCTTGCTGACCTCAACACCAACAAGGTGGTTGCTCTTCCACTCATCCCAGAGGAAGATGAGTCTGATTCAGAGGGCACTTATCCTTTTATGGATGATGTGGAGGAGAATTTTGATGATTTTGATAATTGTGAAAAATTTGATACCTTCAAGCCAGATTTTGTTCTTGCTTCCTCTCGATCTCTCGGGATGGGTCAAATAGTTAGCAGAAAAACTAAACTCGATTGTGGGACTAGGAAAAAGAAAGGAAGAAAAATGAATGCTAAGAAACTTCATTCTGAAGGTTTGGATGATGTTGCGGCGGGGTCTCAATGGACCATGGAGGCTCTGCTTTCTTGGCAGACTAGAAAAGTCTAGTTTTTTCTTGGGACTGTAGTTTGATATATTTTGTACTCTTTTATTCTCTTTCTCTTGCCTCTTTTGGGACCTGAGGCTTGGGGCTTTCTGTATTTGTTTTTCTCCTCTTCTTCTCTCAGTCGTCACTTCCTCCATTAGGTTCCTTTTAGTACTTTGTTTCTCTTCTCATTTTTGGCCTGGTAGGCCTTATGTAATTCATTTCCTATGTTTATTCTCCTTGGTGCTGCCCCATTTTGTAGCTATTTATCTATAAAAAAAAAACCATGGTAAAGGTCAATCCACAATATTGTTTTGAGTATACTCAAAAGTAAAGATTACAAAATGAGAATGCACTTGCCTTCATGCACACTTCCTAGAGCCCACTGCTCAAAAAATGAAAGTATTACTACCTTAAAAAAGTTTGGAATACTTCCAAAAATTTTAACTGATAAAGTAACATCTAAAAATGCCTGATTACAGTTTCGTTTAGGCTCAACAATTGAATTCTAGACCTTCTGATTGATTCTGCTCTTCTGCTATGTTTTGCTTCAATTCGCACCAAAAATCCTTAATGCACAAGTGAAACTGTGCATAATCACTCTACTGATCTTCTAACATTCACAAAATACATTAACTCACATTGAACACACACCAAAATGATATAATTGATCACTTATATATATCTGCCACCAAGAATTCAATCCCTATATGTCGGCTTCAACAAAATAAGAAATATTCACAAATAGTCAGCTCAAATCATACATAATATTCAATGCGCATCCAAAAAATTCAGCCACAACATAGTGAGGACCCAAACCAAAAATTTCAAAAACAAAAATACTTAAACAATAACTCCTCAAATATCCGCAACACACTATATTCACCAAGTCGACCTCCAAATACTAATGAACAAAAAATTAGTTCACCAGACCTTCTAACTTCCACCCAAATTGATACGAGGCACCAATATTTATAGATAACACATATTATGCAATGAAAAATACTCCTTGAGATCCACAACACAAAATAATAACATAAAATCTGCATACGAATCGAAGAACATGAAATTACCAGATGCTTTGTTCTAGCTTAATAGATAATCACTAATCTTCAATCTGTTTGTCGATATGATAAAATTGCAACATGTGGATCGACTAGCTGACAAGGGTTTCCATCAATGAAAACACCATAAAACATGTGCAGTGTCTCTTTCCAACAATCTCCCCTTTTGGAATTGATGGAAACACTTAGTGAAAAATGACTAAGTGTCAGATTAGTACCAAGAAAAATACACTGCCACCCAAAACTCCAAAAAGATCTTCATCCACAGCTCAAAACTACAACTCCCCCTTAGATGAATATATATTTTTCATTATTCTATTCTCCCTCTTTGAAATCAATGGGAAAGATGGGGAATCTGCATACAAAACTCCTATAAACAAACAACAACTTCAAACTTCATATCTACAAACTTTGTTTCAAACAACTTACACAAACTTGAAGATATCTACAAAATTTATCTTTAACAGGTTCAAGCTTGTGTCCCAAAACTTCTTGAGGATTTCTAGAATAGTTGTATGACCACAGAGTAAATAATATTGCACTTCCACAGATTCAAGGTTCACTGGATCACTGACCGCCATGGCATCTTGTGCTTCTTTAAAAGAATTCAACATGGTTTCCATCTTTGGACCAATTAGCCCTCTAAGTTCACCAGCTCTTTCCACAACTCTATCATTATCACACTTCAGACTCTTTATTTTGTCAAGTAAGGCTATAAATTGACCTTCTTGTTCTCCAACAAAAATAGTTAAAGGATCAAAAGCATCAAAAATAGTAGCTAACTCTTTCTCATGATCCCTAACCTTCTCATTTTCCTCAGTAAGTTTTGAAAAAGATAGACATGACTTATAAATCCTTCCACCTTCTGACAATGCACTTTGAACATTTTTCACACAGGTAGCTAACAAATATTTGTCATTAGCTATCAATCCTTTCAACCTACTGATCTTCCTAGCATCAAATTCCTTCTAAACTTTGACCAAAGTTGACTGCTCAAGTGACTCAAAATGAGTACATACCGAATTTATAAGTTTCTTCAGCTCACTGGAGGAAGAACAGGATGGATCCTTAACATAAGTAGGCATGATCTTCTCCAAAATGCTAGATGCCAAGTTTAATAACTCATTGTCCTCAATGCGGGACTTCAAAATTTCTTCCCTAGCCTTAGCTTGTGCAAATGATGCGACTTTCATTTTCTAAATTGGGGACAAGGTAGACAAGTGAATAGGAGCATCTCCAAACTCAAGATAAAATTCTTACTTTTGCTCTTCTAGAAACTTCTTCACTGCCTCTACAGTGTCTCTTGATTCTACCAGAACTCCCTTAACTTCAACCTTCTTTTCCTCAACTACTGTTTCCACAACCACATATTTTTGCTTGTCATTTGGAGCTTCAACTTCTTCAATTGATATCTCCTTTTCTTCAACCGACACAATTTTAAGAGCTTAAATCTCCATAGGTTCTTTTGTATCATGTACATCAGGAGGAATCTGTGCATCCTCAATTATAACCTCTTCATTTACCAGACCAAATGAGATATCTTCCACATGCTCTTCTTCAGAAACAACATCAATTTTGTTCTTTAATAGAACTTTCTTCAAAAAATTTTTTGTTTCTTTTTCTACTTCTTCAGTCTTACCCAACATAAGCTTGTTTATTCTTGTTTTTCTTTTGAACTCTCTTTTTGCTTCTTTTAGGATTGACTTCATTTCTTCAATAGACATTACCGGACTTAGATTTGCAAGGACCCATTCTCTCAGATGCTCTTCTTCAGTTCTAGCATTAACTCTCCTCATCTCCAAAATTTCATACAATTCCTTAGGAAATTGTGCCATTATCTCAACAAGAGTCATATTGAAATTGTTCAAATATTTTATTGTAGCCACCTCAAGGACTCGTTGACCAATAGCATCAAAGGTACCATACACTTCACACAAGGGGTTAAGATTTCCATCCTTAATTATACCCCTTTCAACTTCCTCTACTGACATACCTGGTTTGTCAGGCTTCATCTTCTTCTTTGCTTTCTCCTCCTCACCAGAGGGCTTGACTATTGTTGCTGCAGGGGTGATCATATGCTTTATTTCTCTAACTTCTTCATCAGATTTTGTCTCTTCATCATCTAAAACAACTGTATACACTCTTGTGCTCTTATCCTTCTTCCTTTTACCAGATGCCTTAACTTGAGCTTTTGTTGGGGCTGACTTCTTTGCATGACCGGATAGGGGTGCTGAGCTCCTTGTTGATCTAGTTTGAGCAGAGGATGCTACCAGACTAGTAGATTCAGTTTTAGCAGGCTCTTTTCCTTTTTCACTTTTATCTTGTTCTCTTTTCCTTCTGGCTTCTCTTATAGCTTCTGCAGGTATTCCCATGCTCTCTGTGAAGACTTACACTTCTTTCCTCACTCTCCATACTATCATTGGTTTCTTCAATTGCTCATGGACTTGCATATTTTTCTCTGCATATGTTCAAACCTTTCTTCAAACGGATCCTAAGGCTTACTCAATAGATGTGCGTATAGGTCCAAGATTCTCTCAACTTCATAACCCATTGGCATATAATCTAGACGGTTCTAGGTTCTACTGCTTCCATCAAGCACTGATCAATATACACCATAAAATAGATTGTATCCTTATGCTTTTCCACAATAAAAGTGGGAATTATTTCCCTTGCTTGCATTTCATTCTGAAAGTTTTTGAGATATCCCCAGATTACAATTTTCCTAGCTTGCAAATCACCAAGGCTAAATAACATGTCTCTAATCTGAACAACAACATGCTTATCGCTTTGATGATGCACTTTCCCAAATCTTGGAAATTCATCCATGAAATAAAAGAACAAACATAGCAACAAATTACCGTATTTAAAGGAATTCTTCTTGTCTTTCTTAATCTTACCAAGATTTTCCATAAGTTGACTTCGAAGCAATTCACATAAATCATACTCTGCATTCTCCTTAGCCATTTGATAGGCTGCATATATGGCTATATCAGATACATAATTTTCTCAACTGGAGTAATATATCTTATAACCAATGACCATCGAGGAAAATTTCACACCCACATCAATGATGTTATCAATTGTCATCGCTCTTCTATCAAATACATAACCAGTTGCATCATGACTGTTTGATTTTTCATAGATTTCAAAATCGATAGTCCACTAGAGAAATTTAAACCTGTAACAACACTTATAGCCTCTTTTGTAATCTTGAAGGGTTGATTCAACCACATGAATTCAACATGAAATCAACTCAAGATGTACCAGACCCATTCGTTTTCATCAAACACGAGAAATTTCACAATCTGCGTGAATTTCTTTTCCTCTGGGGTTTTGAATTCGGGCTTGACACATAAATCCTCTCCAACAATGTGTTTGGAATACAAATTTAGCAACTGAGAGCTCCCTAACTCCTCAAAATTAGCATCAATGTATGCCCTAATATCTTCAATGTGCAAAACACAGTACAGAATAGACGAAAATACACCTAAGGGCTTGATCTCAATAGACTTGAAAGGATGCCACTTGAACTTTGGACGGGGTCTATCCTTGAATTCAACTACCAATAGAGTAGCCATTTTCACAAATTCACAGGTTTACAAGTTTTCCCGAAAAATACCTTTTAGCAAGATTAGGGTTTGAACTTCGAATCACCTTCACACTTGAGTTCTCGCCAGATTTTTCCAAAGATTGCTTCAGAGCTCTTCAAGCTTCTTTTTCTCAAAATGCAAAGTGAAAAATGAAGGATAGAAATAACCTTTTATCATTCGTACACTTAACCTTTTTGACGTAATAAATGATTTTTCCCTAACACATCTAGATACCTTGTTTCCATACATTGTAAAAGATAACTCTTATGCGGACCTTCAATTCTGCATAAATACTCTCTTCAATTGTTCAATAGCATCTATAGATCATCAATACAATCGCTGAACTCATCCACATCCTGATTTCGATTTCCTGCAGGGGGTTTGCAAGATTTTCTTGATAGTTCCCCCTAGGCCAGAGGCCTTAACCTGATTCTCGAAGGAATTACCAGAAGCAGATTCTAGTGCTGGCTCATTTCCTGCAACATAGGGACTCTTCTTTACCCATGTCTTCTTCATCTGCTTCCTGATCTAATCTGTAGTGACTTTCTATTTTCCTTTTTCATCCTTCCACATGTTTCTTCTCTGATTTACCATACCTCTTCTACAAAATCTAGCAATAAGATCAGTTTTGTTGCAATTGTATCACACCACATTTCTTTGTCCATACCAGTTGTTCCACTATATTTCTCTTGATTTGCACTAGTTAGCAATATGGTCAAATCTATTGCATGTATAACATCTAACATTCCCATAAAATTTGTTCATCACATTTCTGCATTCATTTGACTTGTGACCATACTTGTAACAATTAAAACATTGACCAAAGAATGATGGACCACTTGAATTCATTCTACTTCTGCATTGAGCTGCCATATGAACAAATTTATTGCAAACATAATAGATACCATTAAAACTTTGAGCATTAGGTTGTCTTACTAGATACCTTCCAGTGTTGTTCATATGATTTCCTTGACTAAACTTCCTTTGTCCAGATCTGAAATTTTCTCTTTCCTCATATCCTAGACCTCGCTTGAAACCATCAGTCCTTTGAATTTTAATTATTTCATCAAGCTTGGCTAAGCTAATCTTGAACTTCTCCTTGAATTCATTTGCAGTAGCAAGTTCATCTCTGAGATCAACAATGTGTTTTTCAAGCTCTTTCTCATTGTCTTTGGATCGTTCCAACTCAAGTTCCAATTGAATGAATCCATCAGTAATTTGACTACATTCTTTAGATCTATCTTTTAGGGATTGGGAAAGATTTTCTTCATTTTTCTTCCTATCTTCAATTTCCTTAGTCATCCTCATCATAATAGATTCCATTTCATGCTTCAAAACTGCATTATCCTTGGAATTTTTTTCACATTCTTCTGTCTTATCTTTCAGGGCTTGACTTAGTTGTTCATCTACAATGCGTTTACTGTCTTCCTGCTTGATCTGATCACATAGTTCCCTTCTCTTCTCTCTAGACTTGTTGATTTTTTCTTTCAGTGACTCAATGAATCTCTCAGCATTCATGAGATTTTCTTGTAATTCTCGAACTTCAGATTTTGCCTGATCAAGATCATCTAGGGCCACTATAAGTTGTTGAAGACTACTTGAACCCATTGAAACACTTTCCAAGATCTTCTCCAAGCTTTTAAGCTTCTTCCAAGGAACAAAGCTATGATACCAATTGTTGGAATCAAGCAACAATGAGAGGGGGGGTGAATCAATGTTGTGTAATTTTTAACTTTATTAATCTGATCACTAAAGTGTTGAAAACATTCAACCAAAATAAAAATGCATGCACATAAGACAAACAACCACAACACCATAACACAAGGATTTTTTACGTGGAAACCCTGTTAGGGGAAAAACCACGGTGGAGGTCAATCCACAATATTGTTCTAAGTATACTCAAAAGAAAAGACTACAAAATGAGAATGCACTTGCATTTAGGCACACTGCCTAGAGCTCATTGTTCAAAAACTAAAAGGCTTACTGCCTTACAAACTTTTAGAATACTTCCACGAATTTGAATTGATAAAGTAGCATCTACAAATGCCTAATTACAGTTTCGATTAGGCTCAACAATCAAATTCTGGACCTTCTGACTGATTCTGCTCTTTTGCTTTGTTTTGCTTCAATTCGCACCAAAAATCCTTAATGCACAAGTGAAAATGTGCATAATCACTCTACTGACCTTCTGACATTCACAACATATATTAACTCACATCAAACGCACACAAAAATGATATAATTGATCTCTTATATATATTTGCTACCAAGAATTCAATCGCTATATGTCAACTTCAACAAAATAAGAAATATTCACAAACAGTAAGCTCAAATCATCCATAATATTCAATGCGCATCCACAAGAGTCGGTCACAACATAGTGAGGACCCAAACCAAAAAGTTCAAACACAAAAATACTTAAACAAAAACTCCTCAAATATCTGCGACACACTATATTCACCAAGTTAGCCTCCAAATACTGATGAACACAAAATTAGTTCATAGGACCTTCTAACTTCCACCCAAATTGATATGAGGCACCAAGATTTATAGATAACACATATTATGCAACAAATAATATTCCTTGAGATCCATAACACAAAATAGTAATAGAAAATATGCATATGAATCGAAGAACATGAAATTACCGGATGCTCTGTTCTAGCTTAACAGATAATCACTAATCTTCAATTTGTCTTCCGGTATGAGAAAATTGCAATGTGCGGATCGACTAGCTAACAAGGGTTGCCATCAATGACTACACCAAAAAACATGTGCAGTGTCTCTTTCCAACAACTACAACCTTCTTGGAAGAGGAAGGATATACGTGGAGCACTCCTTCTCCTCTTTTGTCAGAATGGGTGCATTGGGTCTGCACCCCAAAGGCTAGTCTCAAATTGCAGAAGGGTTCTTAGTTTTAACAATGTGTTCAGAATCTTTGATCTTCTTGCCCCTCTCTAACTTAAGTTGAGTGAGGGTGTGTGCTAAGGTCTCATCATCAAGAATCTTTGGTTGGACTTCAAGTGTTGAGTTCTCTTCGAAAACTTTCTTTTTCATAGTCCTAAGCGTCTTTCCCTTCTTTCTCCTCGACTTTGACCTTCCCATACTTGTATTCAATTTAGGTTCATTAAAATCAAATCAAGTTAGGGTCGACTAAGCCTAATTATAACCATTGTGGACTCATAGGCCTAGTGTTGATGTGAATGGGGTTATTTCCTAACTATTTATTAGTGAGGACCTATTCAAATGAATATAAGTTCACTTAGGAGTTAACTTTCCTAATAGTCATTTCTAGAAGTTAGTCATAATGGGGCCATGTCTTATTATTTACTTTTAGTTATCTAGGCATTTTATATATAAGCAAGTGCTGTGTAATTCCAATATATCATTGCAATATTGAGTATTGCATATTGGCCACATCTTGCATCTATTGTTGCAATTTCATGTTCTTGCTTTTCCCTCTTGTGGAAGGTTGTTGTTGGTTTTTGCAGATCATCCTAGAGGCTTGAGTCCTTGAGCGACTCAAACATGTTCTAAGAGCTATATCTCAACTCCTACATGGTATCAAAGCTTCAGAGTTGCAAAACCCCTTCTCAAATCTGAGGGTGATTTGAGCTTGAGCTTTTGTAGGGTGCATATTGGATTAAAAATGACATATATATTTTGCCTTGTATATTTTTGAGAAAAAATATTTTTGGGTTTTGTTCAAAACCACAAAATACCATATAGGTATTTGTTATATTTTGTAGATAGTGAGATTTTTTTTAGAAATTGCTATCAAATAGCCCAACGTAACTATTTTTCTTGTAGGTGAAGTTTTCTTTTTTTACCAAATCACATGTTCTGGTTTTTGGAATCAAAAACACTTTCTGGGTTTTGTTGGTAGCATTAAAATATTATTTGGGTATCCATTAGTTTTTGAATGCATCCAAAAAAATTTTCAAAAATAAAATAAAAATGGTTGTGTTAGCTGACTGTCAGTTGACAAAATTTACCCTTTTTTAAAAAAAATCACAACTTTTTGCCACAGTGCTTGTTTTTGGCAAACGAGATATCGACACTAGTTTTGAGCACTTCATAGTGGTGTAGGTCATTTTTTCAGATTTTATGTCATTTTTATTCATGGAGGAAGATGTGAACATTCATCAGTGCATCCACTATTTCATTTTTTGTGTGCATTAGGTTTTCATTTTCTTTGCACTTCATTTCACTTCCAAATCATTTGTCAATCAACTATTGCTTCATAGATTCCAAATTTGTGCTAGTTTTTGAATTTTCCAGTGTTCCTTGGCATCGGGTTTGCTATTGCTTCATCATGATTCTGACTAGAGTCCTTGAGTGACTCTAATATGGTTTCTAACAAATAGAAGTATATTTCCTTGCTTTTTGAATTGAGGATTCTAGTGTTACTCCACAGTGTACTTCCAGTACTTCTTTTTGCAACAAGTTATCTCATTATGGGGGGGTTTGTATGATCTCTCTTATCATCCTTTTTGTGGATGGAGATTGATTGGATTTGTGATCGATATCATTGTGGTATTTATCTCTCTTTTTTGGAGAAGTTTTGTCCCACTAGGTTTTCTCATTTTCTTTGTTTGTGATATTTCATTTGTATTTGTACATGGGTACCTAACATGGCCTCATAGCCGAGACCCATCTTTGCATTATTTTCATAATAACTACACTCCCTAAGTTGCACTTATTGGGGGGGGGGGGTTGTTTGTGTGAATGGGGTTATTTCCTAACTAGTTATTAGTGAGGACCTATTCACATTATTATAAGTTTAATTAGGAGTAGAGTTTCCCGCTTGTCATTTCTAGAAGTTAGTTATAATGGGGCCATGTCTCATTATTTACTTTTAGTTATCTAGGCATTTAATAATTCTATCATGTATTTAATATATGCATTGAGAATTTAATGCATGTGTCCTAGGTTGTTATGACTTAGTTGTCTCATGTGATAGGATTAAGACACTTGTCATGATATTGTCTAATCCTATCTCACTCCTTGCCTATATAAGCAAGGCTTCATATGTACATTCAATTCATTTGAAGCTCATTTGAGTGTTGTGTAATTCCAATATATCATTACAATCTTGAGTATTGCATATTGGCCACATCTTGCATCTATTGTTACAATTTCATGTTCTTTCTTTTCCCTCTTGTGGAAATTTATTGTTGGATTTTGCAGATGATCCCTGAGGCTTGAGTCCTTGAGTGAATCAAACATGTTCTATGAGCTATATCTCATCCCCTACACCTAGAGTTGAACCTTAAGCTCTAATACCAAATGTAATGTGTCATACTTAATGTTACCTATTTTAGCTACTAGCTCAAATAGATAGAGTTGTTATGTTTTACAAGTGAAAAGAAGGTACATTTTTATTCTGCTATGTCACATTCATGTGCATAGATAAAAAATAGAAGATTACAATACTACATTGTATTATGCAAATGCATATAACATAGAAGAGAATGCACAATCTTTTCAAAAAGTAGTCTTTATTGATAATAAAAATGAATATTGTTCCACACAAGCTGTGGAATTGACTATTCAAATGCATATAATTGAAAAAATTATACATGTATAGATACATAAGTAGGAATGCACATAAATAGAAAGGGGACTCATCATTTCCTGAATGATGAATCCCAACCGCTTGTTCTGCATCATCTTTAGTCTTCCCACTTGTCCAAGCTTCCAAGTTTATGTCTTCCTTGATGCTCCCAAGTTACCTTCATCTGTAAATGAAAGTACTATTAGAGCAATGAGGGATCACCAATCAAAATATGTGCATACATCTATAAACATATAGGTAAATCCTCATGTGCATTCAATATCCAAGCATACCATAAATGTCCAAGAAAACACGAGAGCGTAATCAAACACACCTATCATATGCTTGGTTTTATCTAACATGTTTGCTTCTTGTGCAAGTATAGGTGAAATCCTTGTCACTGTTTTATTTATTTGATTTCAACATGTGGGGTAAAATGTGGCTCCCACAAGGGTTGAGCCTAGCATACTACCTTCTATTTTCATTAGAGAAGGATAATGGCATTTTTATATCACCATTGGTTTCTTTTTGATGTGTCTCGTCAATCATGGTGTTACTAATGAGGAATGGATATCAATATTAATGGAAGTCATCTCATATTAATAGTGATACTCCTTATCAATAAAAACATGTCACAAGACTTATGTACAAGGATTCAGTGAGTTTCTTTTGTGCTAGAAGAAGCTATCATGAGCTAGAGGTCAATCATGTCAACAAAGATGTCAAGAAAGGTCAATATGAAGCTCCAAATGGTAATTATGAAAGATTAGATTCAGAAAGGGAAGATAAGCTGAATTGAACAAGCTTTAAGTTTGCATAAGGCTTTGCAGGTCAAGTGATCAGTATACAGTATTCTTGGGGCAACTAATGCAATTAAAGAATAATGCAAAAATAGTGAGCTACAAGATGGTGATATCTTATCAAAGATAGAGTATGGGGACCCTTGAGTTAGGGTTACAATAGAGACAAGAAATGAATCATGTTTTCATGAAAACCTAGAGATGAAGCTTTTTTCCATATGGGTTTGAATACAAAATAAGATGCAGAGCTTCTTCATGAAATGGAACACAATAGTTTATATCAAAAATATTCAAAAGATATTGTGAGTACAGACTCAATGAATGTTGTTCATTTCTGTTGAAAAGGGGATTTTCCTATAAACAATTCTTGGAAAATGATGTTATGAGTTGATAAGCATTCAAATTTTTTAGAAGAAAATGAAGATACAAAAGGAAATAACAATGATTACAATTAAAGACAATGGTTTTCAAGGTAATCATAATCTTCAAAGGCAATCATAAAAGGTGGCAGTCATGGAGGTGGTTTTCTCATTCACAAAAAATATACAATGAGATGGGATATGAGACAATGAACCAATGTAAATAAGGTGATTTCTTCTATGTACAGTGGGATATGACAACTGTTGAAAGGTACATCAAGACACCTTCACATAGATAGCACTATAGCAGGTGTCATGAGGTCACTAAAACATAGTCATGCAATAACCAACAACATAGGGAGCTACATTGAAGGTTTCAGGGGCTGATCAGAAATGAAGTTCATGACAAAGGTTTGAGGGTTGTAATTAAAGAAAAACATTTGGGGCCTAGTCAAGTTAAATGGTATACAATCATGACAACAAAGTGATGACAAATGGTGTCCATAAGAAGTGAGATATCATTCATGACAATCGAGATAATAAAATGACTGAAAGTATATCATAGATTCAAAACACATTGAGACAGTGAAATATGATGATTGGCCAAGCCAAAGGAACAGGGAGATTTCTTCTTTTGTTTTCCAGAGTGTAGGGGTCAAATATCAGTTTAATAAGCCACGACCTCATGAGTTTAACACAAAAATCCTTGTGCATAATATAAACCCAGATATAGAAAATGAAATTCAGAAATATTCGTGAGCCCAAAATAGCCACAAAAGAGGTAGGATTTGTAAATCCTCAAGTTAGGGTTTTAAACCCAAAAAATAGTGAGTAAAGTGAAAAAGTCATTCATTTTACATGTTTCCTTCATTTTCCATCATGGGTCAAACTTAGAACAAGTTTTTTTTGTTGTTGCAAAAATGGGGAAATCCGTTGGTATATGCAGTATGTGGCTGTGAACATTGAAATAAAGGAAAAATACAAGAAACTAGGAGGCCGAGCCATGGCCAGTTTTGAAAAAATATACAGAGGGAGAAGAATGTATTGAGGTAGAGGAAATGCAGAAATATCAAGCAAAGTAATACATGAAATACAAGTAACGTGCATATAGCCAAATGTTTATTCTTATTTTATGCATTTTTTAAGCTCAAAATGAATCATCATTTCCAAAAATGCAAACAAGAAGATGCAAAAAGAAAATAATACATTCATTATTTTGTGAAATATACTCCTATTTCTACAAGAATGGGCTCGATTTCAAGTGTTTATCTTCCCCAGAAAATGAAATGAAATGGTTGAAGTTGTTCTCATAAGGTTACCTTGAGTTTTCTTTGCCAAAAATCTATTGAAACCCCTTTGAAGTTCCAAAAATATGCCATGGAAGTCACATACAAAATCTCAAAGAAACCCTATGATGGTGCCTCAAAGTCTCCAGAAGGCTCAGATGAAAATGAAATGAGTTTTCTTTCTTCAGGCCCAATTTTGTGTCTAGGGTTTTCAAACCCTATCCTTTGGCTGATGGTGTAAAGTGGTATTTTACCACTATTTTTTTAAAAATTTCATCAAACTAATGGTGGCGTGGGTTAAGATCTCTAAGTCTTATTCCTTATGATCCTTTGTTTTCCATATGTTTAGTCTTCATGACTTGTTTCTTGCCTTGACTTGTATATGGAGGTCAAACCCTTATTTTTGCATTGATTTTAAAATTGTAAAGCATTTGATTAAAGTGATATTGTCATAAATAACTTAATCAAGTTGCTACTTTATATGCAAAGATAATGCATTATGCTTCATAAATGACTTGAGGAGGTTTATAGTTGAGTCTTCATGACTTTCAAGAATATAGTGGTGGTTGAGGTAGTTGAGAAAACATGTGGAGAGTATATAGGAGCCTTTGCTCACTTTGTTGGAGGTTATGAGAGAATCTAGGGGGTGGTTTTGCATGCTTTAATGCTTGGTATGGTCAAAATTGACTTCTACAACACTTTGGAGCTCTTTTGAAGAAGATTTAGTTGCTAATTTTTAGGCTTTTTGGAGGCATCCGACCCAAGGAAGCTTCTAGCTCCTAGTTTGGTGCAACTGCTTGGGAGATGTTTATAGTCACTTTTTGACTCATTTTAGAGTCAGTTCAGAGTATGCATTTTTGTACTTAGTGATTTTTTCAGGCCTTTGGGTAGATGGAAGCATATTTCTGTAACACTTTTGGGATATGAAATACAATGAGAACCTTGGATGCAATTGATATGAGATCTTGCCTACTTATTATTTGCATTATTGTGTGTTCCTAAGTGATTGATCAAGTTATCTATGAGGTATTGATCATTTCATTTTAAATTTGTCTCATGTTTTTAATACCTTTATGCAGAAAGTGTGTCAATGCAGGTTGCAACTTGTGTCTTGAAATGCAAAATAACTTTTAGCTATGAAGATATTTTCCTACTATAAGTTTGAGTTCTAGGACCTTTTTGTGAAATATTTATGCAAAGACATACAGTAATAGGTTGTGCATCTTTAGTTTATGTTATTTCAGGAAAGTGTGTGAAATTCCGAGTTTCATAGTCCTTTTCAGTTTGGTGTATCACCCTTATTTTTCAATTTTTAGTTTTAAGTTATGTATTTCTTTCTACCCTTTTCCCTGTCAAATCGGTAGAGTAGATTATCTTTAGGTGATAAACAGCTAGGAGCCAACCTTATCTGGAGATTCACTCCAAGTTCTAGGTGACCCACAACCTAGGAGTGATTCCATGTTTCTCTAGAGTGCTAAGTCCTGCAACTTAGCTAGGGTGCAAATTTAAGAGATAACGCTTAAATAACACCAAAATAATTCAATTGTGACATTATGAATATTAAATTAAAGACATTGAATCAACTATTTTATACCATATCATAATATATCAAAAAAAAAATTAAATTCATTTCCAAATTGCAAATTGTCAAATTACATAGTTGACTAGGTTAACATCGCCTCTTAGTCAATTCAAATATTACATCAAGTGGTACAAGTACAATAATCAAGATGGAATTCCATGTGATTCCATTCCAACGCTCACCACATCTGGTGGACAAGAATATGGTTCAGGCACTTTTCCAACCAACCATGAAGCTACGCTTCCCCAAAATTCCTCCTAACTTGAAGAATACTCGACCCTGCATGGAATATTTAGTAAGAGAACACACTATGCAAGGTGGAATATGTTGTGCGTCTAACATAACTACAAGCATGTCTAACCACAACTAGAACATGCAAGATCAATGTTAGGAAATGGTTGAGAGTTACATCATAAAAATTAGACCATTCAACATAATGGACTACAAACGCTTGGCCAAGCATATGATGTATACAACTACAAAAGATAGATTTTAGAAAAAGAAAAACCTATACTCTTTGCTAACCCATTTTCAACACCTATCTTGGAAGGTAGCCTCCCACATACATAAGATAACATACATCTTATCTAAATAACATAGTTTGCAAGTATTCAACCTGGGTTCTAGTAGTTTTTGCAAGCCAATCCTTTCATGATTAAAAATCAACAATCTACAACATAGTCTACGTATGTCTTGTCTTGGATATTTCGCTTCAACAAATATATGCAAGGAACTAAACTAGATTTACTCTTGGGAAATAATGCAAACAAACATTCAACCATTATACATGATCCATTTCATCAATATAAGATAAGAATATCACAACACATGCATCAACATACAAATTTCCACTATTTCCTTTATTCCTTCTTACTTGGAATAAAATCTACATTTTTCAGATAAAGAAAATAAACAATTTAAAAGAAGGTATATCACATGTATGTGTATATACATAAATGAAAGATTTATGTATGTGCACATATATGGCCTTCTATTAAAAAATGAGTATGCTTATACATTCTTTTGAAAAAGAAAGATCCATACCACAAGCAATTCTTATTGATAAAAAAGAACATTAGTTTCCACCAGAAAAATCATTCATGCATAGTTTTTTCTTTAAAAAAAACTAGATTCAGATGAGAACGTGCAGATTATAATTTATAGAACAGTCTCTAGACTTAACATTTTGAGTTTAAATATCATCCAAAATTTTAGAAGATCGTTTCATTTAAATAAATTGAAATTGAAACTAGATAAGATAGAGTTTATACATTTCTAGATTCAATCAGACTTTCTTTCAAGAGTGATCATTTAGTGTTTAACTATATAACAAGGTTTGTTCTGTTCTATTCTTTAATGTGAAATTTTTGTAAACTTACTACCAAGTCTTCATTCATTTCAATTAATGAAGCTTCAAATGGTTATTGATTAGGTTCAGAGTTGAAATCATACATTTCAAGGTAATCTAAAAAGATAAAATTATTGTTCTTCCCTTAGGATGACATATGTATCATTATGTTTTAGAATAGAGTCTAGTTAAGATAACTTATTCAAAACGATTTATATCATTTGGATTTATTCATTCTTTTCAAGGCATTAATGAATGATACAATTACTATCGTTCAATTAAAACATCATTTAAAGAAAAATTTATTATCATTAAGAACTATATGCATGCTATCATTCTAAACGATAATCATGCTATCATTCGACCCTTGATATCATTAAAATAATTTAGAATCCTTTAGAACGATATGGAAACTATCATGTAGAATCTACTTAAAGAAAGCCATTGAGGATAGTGTATGTGATACACTTGGCTCTGCTAAGTTATAATCAGTTTCATGTTACAAAATTTAACATACAAAACGATGCCATTATATCGATCAACATGTTAAGGATTGAATTAAAATTATCAAACAATAAAGAGATCACCAAATATGGGAATGATGTGAATCATCCCATAACTAACAACATGATTATCAAAGACTCGACATTGTGAATGGAATGATTGGAATTGTTCTCTATAAGATCTTAGGTTTAAGAGAATCAAAACTTCTTTCAGACGATAGGTAAATAGCCTATCGGTTAAAGAGGCAACAATATTTCCATATCTACCAGACTTTTACATGGTTCAATTCAAGAAGGCATTAACAATACCAGTTGGGTTAAGATGTCCATTCAATATAATTGATAACCCTCAACATAAAATGCACAACAAAACATTTCCATCCCAATTCGTGATTCGACTGAGATTTAATTTAAAGCATAAAACAATAATATTTTTGATGACCTACCACCTAGAAACGATGAAGAGCATGAGCCATACAAATTGTACTTGCAAATCAAATGGGTTATACAAAACCATAAAGGTTTTCATTAAAAGAGTCGACCAGTGGTATCATTTTGTAAATGAAATAGTGGAGACCCAAATTTGGATGAGAGACACGACTATGTCAACAAAGAGGTTGATGCCAAAATTGCATACCCATCGACCAATACATGCAAAGACCCTTTCACAGAGAAAATGAAAATTAAATAGTTTCCAATAGAAATACATTTGTTCAAGGAGAAATCTGAGTATTTTGATGAAGAAAGGAAAGCCACAATAAGTAAAGGAAAATTGCTAAAAATGATCCTACCTCTACTTTTTCTCACAAATGAATTAGGCAGAGTATGGAGATAAATTTGTTAAATCTTTGAATTTTCTTTTCCTCCTTTCCCTCTAAATTCAACCTTCTCTTTTCTCCTACTTTTTGGATGAGCTTTTGCCTTTTTGTGCTATGTTTTTTCCTTAAGCATTTGCATGATTTTTCTCCTTTCTTGAATCCACGTTTTCCCTAAAATTGGAAAGCTCCATTATGTTAGCTTCCCCTCCCCCCCACCTCTTGCAATGAGATTCTCTCCTCTTTTAGGGGTTATTGGTGGCCCGCTATCTACTCAAATCCATTTAAAAAAAAAAATTCAAATAAGCAAAATGTTTTTTGATTGCATTTGATGGTTTTTAGACACTTATCTATTAAATTAATTAACAATTTTTAAATAACAAATAAATCTTTCCTCATTTCTTCTTATTATTTGATTATTATCGTTCAATTAGAACATTATTTAAAGAAAACTTTATTATCATTAAGAATGATATGCATGCTATCGTACTGAAAAATAAGCATGCTATCATTTGACCCTTGATATCATTAAAATCATTTAGAATCCTTTAAAATGATATGGAAACTATCCTTTGAAATCTGATTAAGGAAAGACACTGAGGATAGTGTATGTGATATGCTCAACTCTGCTAAGTCATAATCATACCAAATGATGATAACGATATGTGTGTGTGCGTGTGTATACATATTTATATATATACTTATCAATTTCATATTAGAAACTTTAACATATGGAACGATGCCATTGTATTGTTCAGCCTATTAAGGCTTCAATTAAAACTGTCAAACAATAAATACATCATTGAATATGGGAACGATGTGAATCATCCCATATCTAACAATATGATTATCAAAGATTCAACATTGTGAATGGAATGATTGGAATCATTCCTTGTAAGATCTCAGGTTTAAGAGAATCATAACTTCTCTAAGACAATAGGTAAATAACCTATCAGTTAAAGAGGTAGTGATATTCCCATATCTACCAAAGTTTTACATGGTTCGATTCAGGAAGGCATCAACAATACCAATTGGGTTAAGATGTTGATTCAATATAATCAACAACCCTCAACATAAAATGCACAACAAAACATTTCCACCCTAGTTCGTGACTCGACTGAGATTTAATTTAAGGCATAAAATAATGAACTTTTTTCCATCTGCCACCTAGACATGGTGAAGAGCATGAGCCATACAAATTGTACTTGCAAAACAAATGGGTTATAAAAAACTAGAGAGGTTTTCATATAAAAGAGTCAGCTAGTGGTATCGATTTGAAAATGAAATAGGGGAGATCCAAATTTGGATGAGAGACAAGATTATGTCAACAAAGAGGTTGATGTCAAAATAGTTGACCCATCGACCAACAAATGCAAAGACCCATTTGTAGAGAAAAGGAAAATGAAATAGTTTTCAATAGAAATACATTTGTCCAAGGAAAAATCAAAGTATTTTGATGAAGAAAGGAAAGCCACGATAAGCAAAGGAAACTTGCTAAAAATGATCCTACCTCTGCTTTTGATCACAAATGGCTGAGGCAGAGTATGAAGATAAATTTATGAAATCTTTGAATCTTCTTTTCCTCCTTTCCCTCCCAATTCATCCTTCTCTTTTCTCTTGAGCTTTTTGGATGAGTTTCTACCTTTTCGTGCTATGTTTTTTCCTTAAGAATTTGCATGATTTTTCTCCTTTCTTGAATATGCATTTTCCCTAAAATTGGAAAGCTCCATTATGTTAGATGCCCCCATCTCTTGCAATGAGATTCTCTACTCTTTTAAGGGTTATAGTTGGCCCTCTATCTACTCAAATCCATTTTTTTAAAAATTTAAAACAATATACATTCCAAACATTATCATTTTCTTTTCTTTTGTATTGTGAATAGCATCAAATAGTCAAGGTAAAGAAAATGATCTATAAATTTTCTTCCCATAAGCTTATCTATTTAGTCATTGACACATTTCACATAAAAATGATATCCACCAAATTGCAAAAGCTCTAATGCAGATATTATGATTTTCAATGGTGTGTGCATGTTCCAGATTCCAACATGCTTACCGATCATCATCTGGCTAAATACTCCTACCTCAACCATGTTCTCGGTCTTCAACCTATTACTACATTCACACACTTGTACTTGCAGAGTTTCAACAGTAATCATTAACCAATGTTTGAAACTAAAATATTCCATTCTACATCATAACATTCACCCATCTTATTTATTTATATGGATATAGATATAATTCAAATGACATTGAAATCTTAAATTTATCACAAGTCAAAACTGATAAATTTCTTTTTCCATAAATATTTAAATAAGTTAACATTATTAAATGTGAAACATAGAAAAATAGGTTTAATATAGAATGAAACATGTATGATGCACCTATTTTGCTAATTTCATTCAAAATATGTGTTATAAAGTACAAATGAGAAACAGTAATAAAATCTAACCCAACTAATAGTCAAAAGGAAGATCTAGTGGAAAGGGTAAAGTGGTGTGTACCTATCACCAAAGATGATTTTTTAGATCTCACTGAGGAGTCATTCTCCCTATGGTGAATGGGTCTTGGATAGAGCTCCTAAAAAATACTTTATGGGTTCTCTTCTGCTTAGTCTGCACTCCCAAATTCCAGTTGTTCACTGTCGAAAAGCTGAAAATAAATCTTGTAGATCAATTTCCATGATTTGACAACTTTTATTGCAACAAAACTTTCTTCAATTTTTCTCTTTAAATGATCTTCAACCTAAAACCTACAATCACACATCAAAGAGAGAAAAATATTGTTTTGTTAGGGAATAGGGATTCACCTTGGTCAAACCCCATTTTGGTAATTAAACCTTGAAATGAAATGAAACATGAAAGAAGGAATGATGAATGAACAACAATGTCACAAATCACCACACCTTAATTGAACCTTGGATTGCAGATTTGAAAACTTGCATGAAGTGGCCTCAATGGATATAGAATTTTATCATGAAACTTGATGTGAAACAATGCCTTTGATATGCTTGATTGATCTTGAACACTACATCGCCATATCAGCTCAAACAACATGCATGATGCAATAAATCTTTGACATGATGAATGAATCTTTATTGCTGCAATATTCTTCTTCAAATAAGCCCTTGAATGCCTTGAAATTTATCTAATAATGCTCTCTTGAATATCTTTAGCTTTCATGAAATCTTCTGGGATCTTAGCTTGAAATTCTAGGATGAACATAGTGAAATAACCTTGTATTTATACATATCTTAAGATTAATTCGCGAAATTCAAATATCACAAGCCGACATTGAATTATAGATTTTAAATCATTAAAATACCATCAAAAACATATTCCAAATGGGAGTCCTAGGTCTAAGTGAGGACCCATTTTCCATAGGGCGAATCGATCCTAGGCCACTTACCTAGCACACACATCGGGCAATGTTAAACATTATGTAAAATTAGGGTCATAAGACTAAGTGAGGACCCATTCACCCTATGGTGAATGGGTCCTAGGCCACTTACCTAGGACACACATCTTCCAAAGTTAAGTGTTATGAAATGGAATTTATGAATATTAGGTTTTATCCCTCAAAATTTTCAATTAATTGGGCTTGGATTTTAATTAAAGAGTCCAATTAAGGAAAATTAACCTCAATTAATTAATAAAGCCCTAGATTAATGTGAAAGTGTAAAGATACACCTTACAACATAAAAAAAGGCACAATTAAGTCCATTTAGTTAAAAAGGTCCCTAAACTTAATGTGAATATGAAAAATATGTTACAACACTAAATTAAGGCACAATTAAGCTCATTTTATTATTTATTCCCAAATTAAATGTGAAAAAGGGATAATTTTTCCTACACTATATTTTGCCCCCACTTTAGTGAGAGTATGACCCCATGTCAAACTCACACTAAAGTAGACATTCAAGACACTTATGTATGCAACAATGAAAAAGATACACAATCATACAACATTAAAGACTAAGAAGATCAAGCCTAAAATATCCAATGAGATGTGGAACACATCTAAGCCATCGGTTTGCACTCACTCTGAGGTAGCAGAACTTTAGGTTTCCACTAGGCGAGTCTTCAAATAAAGTGGCTTAGTGAGAAAGTCATTCCAGGTATACACACTGTCATCGTACAATGAGAAAGTCATGCCTTTGTGTCAACTACTCATCATACTAACCATACCAAAGCTATTTCTTTGATAAATTCAATAAGGTACCACAATGATAGGCAAGGCTCCATAGGAAATCAAGGTGTGTTATGCTAGGTGGCCTTGAATTTAGGTTTTGAGCTTCACAAGGTTAGAAATTTGTGTTATTCCAAACAATTATGGACATTATATATGTATATATGGTTCTTTTTTCAAGGGGATCTTGCTTAGTTCGTGTAAGGTCTTCTTCTTAGGGAACATCGTGCCTAATTTCTCCAAGAGAGGAAAAATCAAGAGTAAAAGATTCACAACTTAGGGAATGCAGTGCATTGCATCACCACTAAGAGGAAAGTAATACACTAAGAAATATCACACTCTTTTAAGACATCAAACCCAATGACACCACTAAGAAAAATACACATCACAAGAAAAAAGAAAATCACACCATGAAACATGATAAATGTCAAAAGATATCATTGATGTATGCCCCCACTTCAAAGCGGTTGCTAACACCATTGCTGTGAGAAATTGCTTTAAAGTAGCCAATTTTTACTCCTAAGACATGAGAGCTTACTCAAAAATCCCTATGCCAAGTCACATGTTTCCGAAATGAAGCTACGCCATGAAAAAGGAAGGAGATGTTGCCCTCAAAAATACATAAGGGATCTATGGATTCGGGGTTAGTATGTCTTTGTTACAATGTTGTTATAGATCTCAGAAATGCCATCATTCCCCAAATACTATAGAACTAGAAGAATGACAGAAAGAGAGGGAAAATAAAGAAAAAATCCTTTCGGGTCAACATGGAAGAGACCTAAATGTCTCGATGCCTTGCGTCATCCCAAAAAGGACAACACAAGACAAACCAAAAAAATATAAAATGTTTATGACATATAGAAGAATGTAGATACATATAGAGGAATGCAAAAAAAGAGAGAGAGATACATCAAACAACACAGTACAGGGGATCAAATTATGCACATACAATCACATAAAGAAACATGAAAAACAAAACACAACAAAATACTAGTAAGGCACATGCGAGTAAACCTATAGACTTCATCTGCATCCCAATCTTGATCAATGTTTATGGAAGGAGGGAAACTAGCCAAAGGGACAACAAAAAGTTTCGAACTAGGACAAGGACCAAGTTCAACACTTTTATCATCATTTAAGTTCATGGAAGAGGAGAAAAATGAATTCAACTCATTATACACTTGTTCATCAATCTTTGCAATATCAATATCATCATCTAAATTAATCACAATAGGAGGTCAAACGATAATGTCTCTGGAAGGTTTTTGTTTACGTTGTGGTGAAGGTATAGAATCATCATACATTGCTTCAGGTAAGTTCAAATTTTGATTTTTTGTGTTGCTCTTTTCTTCTTTAGTTTGTAACATACGAGCAATAGCATGACATCTACACCTACACTCTCTAACATTTCAATTTCATTTCAATCTATTGTCAATTTGTGATTGTGTAGGAGCAGGTTTTTCAACCATATGTTTCTTTTCTTCCCTTAAGGGAGCAATGAAAGGAACCATGGGAAGTTGTTCAACCACTCTCTCTTTGGCTTTGTAAACTTGTTTGATTTTAGGAGGCACAACAAGATTGTTTTGGTTGTCTTGTGGTCTCTTATAGGAAATTGTAGGAGGATTTGTCATAGGTTGCTCTTGGATATTTGGAAGGAATTTTGGATCAATCATGGGTTGAGGCATATTTCTAAGGGATAATTTTGCTATGTGCTTCACCTTAAACTTTTGATATGCTTTGAAAAAGTAGTCCTCACAAGGTCTAATGGGTTAAATAGGATCAGGCCAAAATAAATCCAATGAAAAGTTCCCACGGGAATACACATGATTAAAGCCACTGTGATGTACAATAAAGATTTCATTTCCAAAGGGAAACTTCAAACATTTATGCACAACCAATGGCATGAAATTCATGGAGCGAAGCCATAGATAGCCTAACTTTACACAAAATTGGTTCGACGACAGGATGATGGTGAATGAGACATTTATTGTTTTTGATCCAACCTTTAGAGGTAAATTTATCGAGCCAATCATAGGGTAAGAAAAATCATTATGCATTTTGATCCATGCTTTCAATATTTCATATGTATCTTAATAGAGTCCATGCACAAATAGGAATTCTTCAGTGATCACATTCTCTGCACAGATGAGATCAATTAATATCCCATTGGTAGGCTTGTCATTGATTCTTTCAGCTATGTAAAGAGGACCATTGGGTGCATGTTTGATTATGTATTTTTTGTGAAAAAGCAATATCAAGGGGTATTTTGGTTTGGCCTGTACGAGGTTTTGCTTCAATAAAGTTGACTGAGGCATGTATGTTATCATTCTCTTGATTGTTTAAGTTCTCATGAGGGAAGCAACCGAGGTTATAAAAAAATTGTATCCCATGTTTAGTTTTAAGAATTTTCCAAGGATTTTGTAAAGTAGGAATAATTCTAATTTCCATGCTTTCAGTAAGCACAAGGTCTTATAACTTTTCTAGGCCTTCATCTATTCTTTTTATGTTTTCTTTAGAGATATGAACAACATCATGCACATTTGTTGTAGGTAAGGAAGTCATGGGAAATGAAGTATGCATGCTATGATCCATAAGGGGTTGATTATCAACACTTTCATAAAGAGAGTTAGAAAACCCAAGATCCACGGTGAATGGTGTATTGTGGAATGACATGAGTCTCGAAGTACATCTTACAATAGTATTTCTAATAGAACACCAAGTTGTAAAGCTCATACAAGTTTCAAAAACTTAGTGTACACACCCAAAATGGAAAGAGGGTAAAGTGCAATGCAATGACCTAGAATGCAATGTGTAAATGCAATTTTCAGATTCTAAACAAGGTAATTTTCTAATTAGACTATGCAAAAATATGAAAAATGAAGTCTTGTAAATGCAATTTTGAAATCACACAATGCACTAAATTTACCAAATTAAGCTAGATATGATCAAATTCATGAAACAAAAATTTTGGAAACAGTAACAAAAATATGAAAGTAGCAAACAAAAATACAAAAATGAATATTTTAATGCCCATAAAATCATAATATAATTTGATCAAGGACTCATTCACCCTAGGGTGAATGAGTCCTAGATGAGGGTTTTGAACCATGTTTTTACATATTTTAAAGTGATTTTCAGTAGTTTCTAGATTCTAGTTTGTTATAGCAAGTTTCAATTTGATTTTTCTGTGAAATTCAATGTGAAATGCAAGTACAAAATGTGACAAAATGATAACCTAGAGCACTTAATTTGATATGCAATTTTGTTTTAATTTTCAAATGCAAGTTGATATGATGTAATGCTATGTAAATGATATGCAATATGACTAATTTTTTTGTATTTTTCAGATTTGAAGAATGCAAAATATGCAATCCTAAAATCCTTAAATGAAATGCAAACTAGACACCCTAAATGAGACCTAATTCAATGCAAAGAGATGCAAATGAATGCAAGATCTAAATCTAGGATGAAAGAGGACTCCAAAATTAGAAAATGCAATGATCAAACTCAAGTTCACCAAAATGAAACATAGAAAAATAGGTTTAATATAGAATGAAACATGTATGATGCACCTATTTTCCTAATTTTATTCAAAATATGTGTTACAAAGTACACATGAGAAACAAGAATCAAATATAACCCAACTAATAGTAAAATGGAAAATATGGAAAGGGTAAAATGTTGTGTAACTTTCACCAAAGATGCTTTTTTAGACCTCACTAAGGACTCATTCACCCTGTGGCGAATGGGTCTTGGCTAGGGATCCTAAAAAATTATTTTTGGGTTCTCTTCTGCTCAATTTGCTCTCCCAGATTCTAGTTGTTCACTGTTGGAAAGCCAAAAATAAATCATGTAGATCAATTTCAGTGATTTGAAAACTTTCCTTTTAAATTTGACAACTTTGCAACTTTCTTCAATTTTTCTCTTCAAATGGTCTTCAACCTAAAACGTACAATCACACATCAAAGGGACAAAAATGTTGTTTTGTTAGGGAATGGGGGTTTTCCTTGGTCAAACCCAATTTTGGTAATTAAACCTTGAAATGAAATGAAACATGAAAGAAACAATGATGAATAAACAACAATGTCACAACTCACCACACCTTTATTGCACCTTGGATTGTAGATCTGCAAAATTGCACGAAGTGTCCTTAGTGGATATAGATCTTGATGATGAAACTTGATGTAAAGCAATGCCTTTGATATGCTTGATTGATCTTGAAAACTACATCACCATATCAGCTCAAACAACATGCATGATGCAATAAATCTTTGACATGATGAATGAATCTTGATTGCTGCAATAATCTTCTTCAAATCTTCCCTTGAATGACTTGAAATTTATCTAATAATTCTCTCTTGAATATCCTTAGCTTTCATGAAATATTCTAGGATCTTAGCTTGAAATTCTAGGATGAACATAGTGAAATAACCTTGTATTTATACATATCTTAAGATTAATTCACAAAATTCAAATATCACAAGCCAACATTGAATTATAGATTTTAAATCATTAAAATACCACCAAAAACATATTCCAAAGGGGGGTACTAGGTCTAAGTGAGGACTCATTCGCAATAGGGCGAATGGGTCCTAGGTCACTTACCTAGGACACACATCAGGCAATGTTAAACATTATGTGAATTCAGGGTCATAGGACTAAGTGAGGACCCATTCCCCCTATGGCGAATGGGTCCTAGGTCACTTACCTAGGACACACATCGTCTAAAATAAGTGTTGTGAAATGGAATTTATGAATGTCGGGATTTATCCCTCGTAATTTGCAATTAATTAGTCTTGGGTTTGAATTTAAGGGGCCAATTAAGGAAAATTAACCTCAACTAAATAATAAAGCCCTAGATTAATGTGAAAGTGTAAAGATACACCTTACAACATAAAAAACAAGGCACAATTAAGTCCATTTAGTTTAAAAAGGCCCTAAACTTAATGCGAACATGAAAAACATATTACAACACTAAATTAAGGCATAATTAAGCTCATTTTATTATTAATTATTCCCAAATTAAGTGCGAAAAAGATATCTTTTTCCTACACTATAAAATGTAAGCAAAATTTGAGACGTGCCAGAAGATGCTAAAAAGAAAATCATTAATGAACTACAAGTGAAGTTGATGTTGATTAACAGGTGCCTCTAGAAAATACAAGTGAGAAAAAAATATCTAGTTAGCAAGAAGGAGATGTCTCTAGCATGCATGATAAACATGAAGTCTTCGATATAGAGATAGAAAAAAGAAAAATAATTAGAAGAAAATACAACCAAGATTCTTGAAGAAATGAAGAAGGTTGAGGCGACTTCTGAGGATCAAGTTCTTCTGGATGATACTATCCCATAGGATATACCTGATGTGTCTACCCAAGACATAGATCTATCATATTTTGAGGTTAATGTGGCAAGTGGTTATCAGATAAATGATAAGCAGAATAGGGAGACTGCTCCTCTAGAGAATATTGGTGCAAAAGGTACATGAGATCAAGGTGAAGTGAGTGTCCCTACTCTAGGGAACACTAATTCTAGTAAAGAACATAATATTCCTCCTACATACAATTCAAGAAATGATGAGCAAAAGAAAGAGGATGATCTTGAGAATTTTCATAATGCAAAGAAAAAGACAATTGAGAAGAAAGACGCTTCTATGGATAGACGTCAGGATTCATCTTTAGATTCTTTCAAGGACCTTCTAAGGTTGCATATGCAATTTCGACATATGGTGACACCCCAACTTTTTCAACTTCCTACTCATGAGGGACAAGTTGACTTTTCAAACATATCTCCTCTTCATAATTTATAGCTTGGTGAATTATGCATGCTTCTGCAAGGAGATTGTGCAAGAACATATGAAGAAAATTAGATTAATTAATGATGTATTAAAGATTATTCAGGAGGGTTTACCTGAGGTAAACATTGATTCTTCCTTGCCTCTAGAACAAAAGCTAAAATTTTTAATGGACTCTTTCAAAGATCATTCCTCTCACATGGAGCAAACTATAGAACAAGAGGTCTTAAGGAAGATAAATGACAAGTTAGTTACTCGAGAGAAAGCGAGAGGGACTCTAGTTACTCGACCCTTGGAAACTTCTTATTCCCACCCTGATCATTATGATAGTGAATCAATCTATTAGGATTGGTCCCTCCTCTCGTTTTCATCAATCAATCCACTTAGGTGGGAGGCATGTTACGTATAAAATATTTCTCTAATCCTAATGCCCCTCGAGGAACTATGATTCCCCCCCACCCAAATATAGTTTTGAGTGGGATGAGATAGTGGAGGGGTCACTTCCCAAAGCCCGAGGTGGTGCATCGGATTATATACATAACATGGGTGGGAGGGCCTAGTTTTAGGTAGAATTTAGCCAAAGCTAACAACTAGAATTATAACAACTAGAATCAGAAACTACTACTACTATATAAGTTGTTGCTCCATCAGGTCAAGCAATCCAATAGAGGCCAACCCAGAAGAAGAGACCCTGGAACCAACATCAGGGGGAGTTGATGTTGGATAGATGGAAAAGTTGGAGGAGAGAATGGAAAATCCCACTTGACCAGAGGAAGTGACTAAAGGCTAAAGGGGTAGATCATTCGTCAGGCAAGACCCCATCGGGGGGTGGGAGGATATAGGGATAGGCCTTGGGAATTATAGTTCTTTTCTTAAGCAGGTGTAACATGAAAGGAGGCAGGGAGACGTGACATGGAAGAAGGCGATTGGTATCCTGCTCAGGGTCAGTAGCTATGTGGTTGGTGTTGGATTAGTTGATATCGACTAGGACTAGATATAGATCTGCTCCACTCTTGGCCTTGGATCTCCAATGAATGGAAGTAGATAATTTTCTACGTGGTGAACTCAATTTGCATCTATATATGATATGATGTCGATGTTTCAAAATTTGGAACCATGTGAAGTGAACCTGGGGTTGTAACTAGTGACGTGTGTTGTTACCCATGGCCCATGCCTATGTGTTCTCGATTCTTATTTCTCTCGAACCGTGACTGACACATTTACTGGTTTGAGTTAATTGACTTAGGCAACTGGGAAAAGCATATCGCCCACCCAACCTGATGCTCCTACCTTTGTCTCGAGGAGAACTGATTCAAAATTAATTAGTTAAACAAGTGCACTTCTCTCTCATCCCATGATCTGATGAATCTACCAATGTGTTGATGGCTGATGCATCTACCAGTATGCCAATGCACACAACAAATTGCAAGAGAACATGAAGATGTTTGAGTAATGTGTAGATGAAGTTACTGCCTTGTATCACTTTTGTTAAAAATGACCAACTTCCACCAAGAACATCAAAGATCATATTGACTCTATTGAGTCACAGATTAGTCAATTGGTCGAGATATATGGTTTGTCAAAGGATAAGGATGGATCAATAAGAGCTCAAATAGAAAAAAATAATTTGTAGTTGATATTGCTTTAGGACCAGAGAGAGAAGATAAATAAATGGTTTGGTTAGATAAGGGAGGTACTCAACTTGAGACTTTCTTCATTATCTAGGTTGCTTGCTAAAGCCAAAAAGATTGATCAAAAAATGAAGGCTCCAAGTAGTGTGGATGAGGTTGAGGAGTTATGCATGCAATTTGAATATCAAAATCATATTCTCACGTCATCTAAAGAAAATTGGGTTGCAACTCGGAAGCATCTTAAGGTAACTTACAAGAATATTCTACCTTCTAAGGAAGTTGCAAAGGTGTAGATAAGACAATTTTGCCTTTGTATAGTTTTACAGAGGTTTGCAATATCTTTTTGGGTTTTGGTTGAAAATATTTTATACATAGCATTAGTTTTTGGAGCATCTCCATCTTAGGGGGAGTATATGTTTGTAAGAAATCATATAGTAAGGGGGAGTTCATATAAGTGGAAGAATTTATGCCCTTTTCCCTTGATGTTAAATGGGGAGAGAATACCTGTAGATAAATGAGTGTTGTCATCAATAAAAAAGGAAAAGATTGTTGGCATATGTGTTGTCATTGATGTCAAATCAAGATGTGTTTTCATTGATGCACAAAGTGTGTGTTGAAGATTGTATAATACTGCAGAGATTGTTGATGTGCAAATATATCTATTGGTACAAGTTAGTAATGTAGTATATGAAAGAATGGTGACCAGCCTGGTGTCTAAGTATAATGCAGAGGTAGATACACATGTTCTTATGTGTTCACAATATGTTTTCATTTACATCATTCCTATTTGGTGTATTGCACATAGAGATAAGTTACTAAAGTTTTGCTAAGGCATTCATAGTGTATACTCTAAGATAGATTCATGGTATTTTGGTCTGCATCCTTCCATAGAGAAAGCTTTTGCTTTGTGATTTAGAAGATAAGATGGTCGAGATGTGAAAGTGTTATATTCTAGAATTATTGTCATCACACCTTATGCAGTGAAAATTAAAGTGATAGAGTTTCAGTCTGAGCTCTAGTAGAGTAAAGTGTTGATGAAGGCTTATTGGAAAGCTTTGCATTCCTCCAGAGTGATAGATGTGGTTGTGTAGACTTAGGAATATGATAAAAAAGTATATGGTTTCATCCTTGCAAGTCTCATATTTTTGGTGTACATCAATGCAATATCCTAAGTTTTAAAGTGTTATAGTTTGTTCGAGATGCTTTGTTTTCATCAGTTCAATATGTTTCTCTTCTTGTTCCTGCTAATAATGATTAGATGCTTCACAAGAAGGTTGAAGAGATATTGTGCATAGAATACATTGTTCACATCTTGGTACGCATGATGTTTTTGGTTTCTCCTTGGTGGTGTAAAGGTGAAAAGTTGGTTATTTTGGTGGTGTTGCTACTTTTTGGGCCGACATTCTTGTTTCCTTCATCTATGATTGATCCTGATTAATTAATTTTACTTTAGAGAATGTGTTGTGATGTATTTAGGCCCTATTATGGTGAGCATTGATCCAAAACTCACTTTCTCTTCATAATGTATATGTTTTGAGCCAACTTATGTAGTATCATATGTTTCATCTAAAGATCATCTTGCAGCTGACCTAATTGGGGTTTTGAGTTGTCACATAGGGTATTTATACAAGGAAAAAATAGTTGTTAATTGATTGATGAGAGTGAGTGTAGTATGTCGAATATGAAGTGTGTGAAAAAGGGACTGCAACATCAACATATGTTAGATGCTTCTTTTATAGAAGTTCATGTTCATGTTCTCATTGTAATTTTTATGTATCCTACTATCAAGAAGTGAGCCTCTTCAACAGGTCCTTGTATCTTGCCCTAAGCTTGTGCACCTTAGCTTGCAAGTCTTTAGGCAATGAGCCTTAAACAACATTACAATCTTTGTAAGCAGTGAGCCTCATATATTGTGAATTAACTCTCATCGTGGTTTTTCCCTCATTGGGGTTTCTACGTAAAAATCTTGGTGTCCTTGTGTGGTGCATGTTTTCATTTCTTCTCTTCTTTTAGTTAATGTGATTTGATGTTTAATTTGCAAATGGAATTGTTTAAGTTTTAGTATATGTTGATTCACCCCCCCTCTCAGCATTTTGGTGTGTTCAACAATTCTTGATACCCATGGTGGCACTTCATCACTAAATCCTATGTTAACCCTCTCCACCTTTGTATGTTGGATTATAAATCTAATGTGTGCATTGATCCCATGTTATATTCTCTTATTAACATGGTCATTCCAATCTTGTATGTGTTTTCACTTTTATATGACATTTTTTATATCATGTAATTGTTTTATTTTGTCATGTGTTATACCAATGGTGGTTGGTGTGTATGTTGGATGACTACCTAGTTGGTTGCATCCAAGTATACAGGGGTAGGCCTAAGGGTTACACATGATTAGATGGTGTTGAACTATTGTGGAGGACTCACAGATCCTTTGGAGAAGCTTAGGAGTGTGTGCAAAAAATATTTTTCATCTTTTTGTGTTGTAGTTTAAAGAAAATATATAATTCATGATATTGGAGTCCACATTAAAAAATATAATTATTATTTTAAACTTGTTGAGTTGGCATGTAATCTACTCGCATGAATTGTGAGAGATATATGTTTAATTTCAACATGTCTCAACATTGGTGTTGAATGTGCATGGTATTTTGTATTATTTTTTCTCACATTTAGCTATGTGATGGAAACATGATTAGAAAACCTAGTTTCATATTCTTGTAGAATGAACATGTAACCTAGTGTATATGTAATGTATGCTATGCATAATTGATTTGATTTAAATGATATTGTGTGCATGAAAATCATGTCAAACTGAATGAAATTACAATAAAATCAAACAACACAATGATCAAACAAAACACTCAAATTAGGCATAAAAATCTCAAACCAACATAAAATTAGATGAAAATAAACTATTTTGAGCCTCTTGTGGAGTATATTTTCCCTAGATGTTTGATATTATGTGTGCTCACTAATTTTTTTGGAAACATAATGAATTTTCAATAATAAAATATGTGAGAGATCATAAAATGACTAAGGGTTTGATATATATGATAGAGGTGAAAATGGATGAAGTGTTGAGATTGATTGATGAAGATCAAGGGTGGATGATGATTTGGTCTTCTCACCTCATGGGATGGTTCCAAGTGGCACCATGAAGTGATTTGAGAGGGAGATGGTACTTTAGATTATGGGAGGAGATATTTCCATAAAGGCAAGGTTTTTCCTCACACTTCAAAGGGATGCGGTGAGAATAATAAAGGGAATTAAAAATTCATTTGGTGTACTTTGAGGGGAAAAGACCCATGTTATATGGTACCAAGGCCATGTCACATGTACAAGGGCCCATGTGCATAATTTGATGGAGAGGGTTGATCTCGCTTAATCAATGATTAAGTGTGTACAAATGATTAGGGGGTAGATTAGGCTAGATTAGGGAGGATAATAAAAAATAATGGAGGATGAGACATGTGAGAGGGTAAATTAGATAAATAGAAATTATTTATTTAATTTATGGGAGAGAAGGGTTAAGGTAGGATGACCATAGATAAATAATTAAATTTAATTATTTATCATAGGATTTAGGGATGATATACGAGATTAAATTGAATGACTGTTAGGATAGTAAATATTAGATAAATAATAGGAATATTATTTAATTAATATAGAGGATAATAAATTGGACAAACTAGGAATGAATTGACCAAATGTAAATGGTCAATTTTAGGTGTCTACTAATATAATGGATGGTAAAAAATAGTAACCCATGTGATGGTTGTATGCAAAGCTTGATTATTGTTCCTATCTGAATATATATGTGGGTTTAGATATTTAATAAAGTCTTTGTGAATGCTTTACTTGTCTTATCATTGAATTTAAGTGGCGATTTTTGTTTCTTGTGAGTTTTGACACTTTTGGTGTTGGGAGTCTACCTAATGTCAAGATAGCTAGTCTAGAGTGAGTTGGAAGTGCCACTAGGTTCCCATATCTCTCTATCCCTCTTAGTAGATGATCCTTACATCTACATGATTATACAAATCCTAGTAGATGTGTTGTCTATTATGAATTTTGAGAAATTGAGTTCGTAGGAAATTATATGGTTAAACTTGTAGAACTTGTTTGATTATCTATATGTTCACACTCACCAAAGAATTGAACTCAATGTTGGAAAACACTTAGAAAAGTGTTTTTTGGTCTAGGAAGTTATTTTTTATTAATTATTAATTGAGACAAGAGTGTAGGATAGGAGGAAAATCAAAGGACTACAATGTAGGTGTACTAGTGTCTTGAAAGTATACTAAAGTCCTCAAAGTGTGTTAGTGAATGCATTGTAGTTTGGACCCTTGGATAATTAGAATTTCCTACAATTTTTAGGATAATTTCCTAAAGGGTATAACTATTCATAGGGCTCTAATTTATGTTTCTACCATTTTAGTTCATGTGGTCAAGTTTGGATAATTCGTGAGATATTGATCTCCTCATACTCAACCTTTGGTGTGTGTGTACCAAAGTATTCATTGTCACATCTATGCCCTTATGGGCACATGTTCTTAGTGTTGGAGGTTGTGGGATGTATTTTTGTATCATCTTCATCATCTCCTATCCACTTGTGAGCTTGGGTGATTATTGGAGTAAGGTGATTCCTAAATCATAGTCACCATGGTCACCTTGTTACACAATTAGTGAAGTCTTTTGCTTGTGCCACAATTCTTGTTCTTGGTGCATTGGTGATGGGTATCCTATGTGTTGTGCTTTATCATGACACATTGTGCACATGGGTGTGCAATGCACTGTGTAGATATCACACTTAGAATGCAAATTTTTTAATTCAATTTTTATCTAATAATGTTTTGAACCAAAGCTTGGGGCATTAAAATATGAATTGTCACATGGCCTTTCATTAGTCATGATTGATTTTTTTAATAAATACACATCATTAACCCTCTTATAGTGAAAAATAAAGTTCTTATACTATAGTTATGGTAAGTAGTTGTTTATAAGGTTAGTGGGACCAAACTTACCTTCCTTATGTAAATGCTAAAAATCCTTCACATATGTCAAGCTATAAACCAAGTATGATGTCACATAAAATTCATGAGTATGAATCATTGCACACACTTAATAATGTAAGCATTCACTTATGAGGTGGTCTTAATATATTTTATAATTAGTTGTACTTATCATATTCATAATCAGGAATATCCAAACATGGATTTTTAACTTTTAACAAATCCATTATTTGATTAAACAATGCTATCATGTCAATAATCTCTTATGAGGGATCTAGGTAATCTTTAACTTGTTTATTTTCTACTAAACAATGATTTACTATATTTACTCATGGTAAGCTTTTATGTTTTTATCCCATTATGCTTCACATTTATTTAAATCAATCTAAACGATGGTCTCTTCTCTATGGATCCCAAGTAATTCATATGGCCTTTGGACATTGTCTTGCTAGCAAATGGCCATCAAGCCCTAAAATTTATTTACTCTCCAAGTTATATTTATTTAGTAGTTGAAAGAACCAACTTTGGAGATCACAATGAGCTTAAAAAATTAGTGGTCTCAAGGATTCCATATGAATAAAAGTTATGGGATAATACATATTCCTTTTGGGCTCTATCTAATATATTTTCCCTTTAAATATGAATAAGACCAAATTAAGTACCACACACATTTTACCAAGGAACTTTGAAGCTGATATGGGATAGGGGTATCCTTAGAAGAGTTTCATATTTGCAAGTTTGGGTGTTTGGGTTTTTTGATATATATTTATATCAATTCCTTCTCAAGTAATTCTAAAAATAAAAATAACAAACGTTCCCCTTTATATTTGCTATGATTTGATTTTTTTTAACAATAAGTGAGAAAAAAATGTTTCTAGCACTTGAGGGATGAAAAGAGTAGATATAGAAGTTGGGAGTGCTTGAAAATAAAGAAATGCTGAAATTTGGCTCATTGTCAAACCCTAATGATATGCACACTCCTCCCATTTTCCACTAGCAATAAAACCACCGAAATCTAACTCATTATCATGCAAAAATCACTCCCTTGCAAGCTCTAAATCAAAGAGGAAGAAAACTCTTTGGAAGAGGGACTCAAGTGTTGCTTCTTGTGCTTGAAATGTGAAGGATAAGTGCTTACAAGAGGGGATCAAATGATCATTTGTTTTGCTTCCTTTTTGAAATTCACTTTTAAATTTTTTCATTCAAGTGGAAAAGCGAGCTTTACATACACTTTTTTCACTTAGCTTGTATGGTCAAAATGGTATTTTGGTTTATGAGAGCACTTTTTTCTTTTTTAAATTTTCACTAGCAAAAAAAATGCTTGGATTTTTCCTTTTTTTTCCCATTTTGGTGTGCTAGGGCTCCATGAATGCCTTTACCATATTTTCACATTTTTTGGCATTTGTTTTCACCATTGTGTAAAAACCTAGCCATGAGAGCAATTTTTTTTTTGATACCATACAATTTCACATATAAACCTCATTAGCAACAACTCAAAATAAGATTACACATTTAACATGTCTGGAAACCAATTATCAAAGAAAGAAACCTGATTTATATTACCTGGCATAAACAAATGTTGAAATGCATAATTGCCTTGGATTTGGCTTCCTTGTGGGGTGCAACACACCCAACCATGTGAACCACAGCCTAGTCCACCCCAACCAAGTGGACCCAACAAGCTATTATGGGGCAATTGTCTTGATCAAGGCATGAAGGGTGACTATCAAGGTCAAAGTTCAACTATGAAGAGGCTTCAGTGTATCTCAAACTACTCTGTGGGTCCAACCTCGTGACAACTGGATCATCAAAGGTGTGGGAAAGGTAAGGAGTAAAATAAAAGGGAGACTCACCACTTTCCCATCTAGAGCATCCCATAGAAAGGAATGACGGTGCATTGCACACTACACCAGGGGTCCCATTCATTCCTTGGTCTTCTGCGCTAATTGGGATGGTGGTATGGGTCAAGGTCATTGGTCATCTGGGTAGAGGATTCGGTGCATCCCATACTACACTGTGGGTCCATCCTCCATCCCAAGGGTCTTAGAGAATTCCTAAGTAGTGAACCTGCCAAAGCTGGTGGATTCCAACCTCCATCGGCTATAGGCCACTAATGATGAGTTTGTCCACCCAGGAAGAAGTAGCCTCTAACAATTATCACCTTGTGACCTTGGTGATAATGTCAGATAATTTCTTCACAATCCCAGGTAGCACTAGCATCTATCACTTTCGTGCACTCAGTGACTGCCAGTGAACCCCCTCGATACAATGGTTACCTCGGATTACCATTACCCGCACGGATGGGTCCCTACCCATGTAATCATTCTCGTATCATTTATATCCAGGGTAGCCCATAACAATCTTCACCTCTGTGACCTAGGTGAGAGCCAGCTAATCCCTAGCAGTAGCCCATACATCGGTCATTGGCACAGTCCAATGACTACCTGTCACTACTCCAAAATCCCAGAGGTTCACACTTAGGTCTTTTTTGGATTGGTCCTAAGGGTGTTCTGATAGTTCTCCTTTCATTCCTATGGCATGCTGATGGAATGGTTTTAGGTGACTGAATAATGTAGACGCATGTAGGCTAGTATTTTCTACCCTTAGACCCTTCTTGGAGTGAGACTTATCATTTATGGGCATCTATGGTTGCAATTATTAATTATAAGTCTGATTTCCCAACTAAGTCTGTAATTTCTAATTTCTTCATATTTCAGCAGTGTTTCCATTAAATGTTAAATGCCATGATACCACCCTTTCTATCAGTGGCAGATTTATATTTATCATTTTCTTTTCTTTCCTTTTCTTTTCTTTTTGCCTTACTAAGGATCAAGTTTGATTTGAAGTTTCTCTACCTCTTTCTCTTGTTTTAGCAGTCTTATGGTTCAGAATTAGCTGATCAAATTGAACAATAGGTTGATTCATACAATTGGGGTCTGAAATGAAGGCATTTTGTTGTTGTTAATTACTTTAATAAATTTATTGCTATTTGGTGACAAAGGTAGTCAATGAAAATATTTATTTGCTGTTGTCAATGGAGTGATGGGGCAGCAATGGGATTGTTTTAGTTAACTAGAATCCCCAATATGAATAATTCCAAATGGTGAAATAAAACAAGCATAATATGATGATCCTCTTTTAAATTGAATGATTCTACTGGAAACTATATGCTCAAGGCTACATAATTTCTACCCAAAGAAGCAAGTGGGTATTAAGCATTCATGCCTTCACAAAGCCTTATTTATATACTTTATGTAAGAGATTTCTTATGCAACAGTTTGGCTAAAGATTTGGCTTTCTTTTTTTTCTTTTTAATGTTCTTATTTTCATCTGTGCAACCCCAATCCCATATATATACACATAGTTTATATTTTTGTTAGCCCAAAACTTAAATGGAGTTTAAATGATGAAAGATGAAGTAAAATTTTCTACAACAATATCTTTCTAGACATAGACAAAATGAGCAGCGTAAAATGAAGCAAATCCTGAGAGGGCGTCCTTGTTGAAATGGGTGCAATAATCTCCTTCACTCCACTGTTTCTCCCATGTTTTCTCCTCTTTTCTACTCTTATTATTCTCTCTTTGCTGCTTTCTTCTCCTTTTTTTCTTGAAAGAGAGGTCGTAGGGTTTTTAAAGAGAGATTTTCTAGTCCATTTTCCCTAGGCGTCTGACCTTCTAGATGGCTCTGAAGCTTGAATGCCATACCTCCTTAATGGTGCAGGCATGCCCTCAAATGTGCACCCCTCTCCTCATTAATGCAGGTTGTCGACTGCCCCAAGCGTGGAGTGTTGCGTTTGCCCTCTTTTCCAAACTTTCATGACTCCTCTTTATTTCATTTTCTATTATTTCTAATGTTTTGGCCTATTCTTTATTATTTACTCTTTATTATTTACTTTCTCTTTTCCATGGCTCTTATTTTCCTTGTTTCATTTTATTTTTAATTTTTAATTTCTTATAAATTCTTATCTTATATTTTATTTGGTTTATTTTATTTCCAAATAACAAGTTATGGGTTTAAATTTTCTGATATTATATTATATTATTTATTTATTTATTTCCCCTTAATACAACTAATGGTTAGGTTTGAAAATGTTTTCAAGGGAATAAAAGGATTATTTAACCTATTGACAAAGAAAAGAAACATATTCAAATCAAGCCTTACTATTGGTGGTAGATGGACTCTTAAGGGTGGAGTATCTAATTCGACTTCCCTCTAATCAAGCTAAGTTACTAAGTTTAAGGTTCTTTCCCAAAATAGGTTGTCAGGTCCACATTTTGTTGCACCTCGAGCACCTGCAAAACTCATCCACATTCTCACAAAATTATTAGTACCTGGTTAGTCCGATAAACAAATAGATATATCCATGCCCAAAATCAAATAATATCATTAAATTCATAAATATCAATTATTTAATTGTTCCAAATGACCATTTAAAGTGTTTAAGTCTACTATATTAATATTTAAGTTCTTAGGGTAATCCAAAATAAGGGGTACAAACATAGTTATAAGTTCAAAGTTTCACCTTCATCCAAATTACATTGGGGCGACAAAGGATTAACACAAAATAAAGTCTAGTGTCTATGGGGGATGTGACACATTGTTCTTGTTTCCATTTACCTGTTACCACAAACAACGTTATTACTCTAAAAATGAGAATATTTCAATTCTCTTAATTTTTCTAATTTATTTTAGTTTTTGAATTTCAATGTTCATCACATTATTTTATGACATTAAGACTCTCTTAAACACAACCAAAATACTAAAATGATTAAAAGGGGATGAGCTACTACATGCAATATGATGAACAAGGTAAGTTTAAGAGTCACTTTTATAAAATTATATACATATTTCACAATAAACATAATACAAGTACATAATCTTTCTAATATAAAAGGAATTAATTTAATTTTTAATAAAAATAACATATAAAAATAATAGAAAACAAAAAAATCAACTCTAGATTCCATTAGTTCAAAAGAAGTAGAGCAATACATTCCATAGATTAATTTTATTTAATTAAAAATAATTATAACCAAATATGATAGTACCTATGATACCAATAACACTTACATCAATAGGTATAGTCAACAATGACAATAGGAGGGGAAGCATTTATGCAATGATTGTGAGAAAAAACTATGCGAGCTAACTTTTTTTAAATATAAAGAAATTAAAATTTTAAAATATAATTAATACCTACAAATGAAACTATTTAAAAGTAACATATAAACTTTTCAAAGCAAAAACAATTTTTTTTTTTATCAAAATAATAAATGATCACATTTCTAAAAAATAAAATTAAAAATTAAAAGCAAAAATAAAATAAATATATTACCAAAACATAATTCTTAAATGAAAATTAAGATTTATATATCCACATAAAATAATTTCATATCTCTGAAAATTTTAAAATACAATTAATATCTACAAATGAAACTATTTAAAAATAACATAAACTTTTCAAAGCAAAACAATTTTTTTTTTATCAAAATAATAAATAATCACATTTCTAAAAAATAAAAATAAAAAATAAAAAATAAAAATAAAATAAATATATTACCAAAACATAATTCTCAAAAGAAAATTATGATCCACATAGAATAATTTCTTATCTCTCCAATTTTTAAATAAATATTTTTAAAATTATTATAAAAACATTTATAATACCAATAATAATTTTCTAGATCTAAACTCTATCCATTCTCTAAATATCATAATGAGAAAACGATATATATTTTATTATCGTCAATGATTGTCAATATCTTAAAATTTCACCTACCTTAGAATAATTATTGGTTACGTCAACTAGGTAACATGACAACTTCCCACAGAATATTGAATATTGATAATGAATACAAAATTTAGGGAAACGGGGTTTTGACGGTTTCAACCAGCGGCGCAAATCCGTGGGCGTGTCGAATGATGTTTTTGGGATGCTCTACGTTTCTCTCTTTTTTTTTTTTTTTAATAAATTTACATGGTTAGTTTATATCACCATACATATAATGTTTTGAAAAGAGAAGTTCCACTTAGAATTGACTATAATGTATGAAATATTAAATTAATTATTTTTAAATATGCTAAGTTAAAATATTGCTATTCCCAATAAATAGTCACACCTTTAAGGTCTTCATCTAAATAATCCAACTAACATACCATATACCATAAATATTGAGCCTTCAATTTTTTTGGTTCTTCAATTTATTTGAAATCTAAAATCTATTTATTTATTTAGAGCTCCTCTTAACCATAAAAAAATGAACTACCTTTATTTTTATATATTTAAAATTTAAAATATAATATTCACAATATTAAAAAATGGACTAATAAATGTTAAAAAATAATATAAACTTCAATTCCTAGCATAAATGACATTTTTTTGACTTTGAAGCACCTTCTTTTATTGACCTTATTTTACATTTACAAGAAAAGAGAGTAGTTCATTTGAAATATATTTTATTTAACTATTATTATAAGATTATTCTCACAAATATTTTATAAATTTTAAAAATCAATAAACTATTTATTTTTTGTTTGATGAAGATATATAATACTATGTTATGTTTTTTACTAAGAATAAAAAACAGATTTTGACAAAGACTAGATAACAACTAATCCAAAAACAATTTAAATGCAACTAAACTATCCCACAACAACAACTAAAAAATAAAAATAAAAAACCAAAAAATTTACAACTTACACTATACCTAACAATTCCCACACCGATCAACCAACATAATACTATGCAAATTAAATCACGTTAAATTATTTTCATCAAAATGTATAAAAATATTCTAACTAATTCAAAGTCACATGTATGTTACCTACAAACATATCACAATATCATATGGAAAACACCAACCCCAAAGCAAGAATTATATTTTTTTAAAATTGTACGCCAGTCAACAATTTTAACATAATGTGTTGATTTGTATAATAATTACCTCCAAAGCCCTTTTAAATCCCCGTAGACAATTGCAAGATAAGAGGTGATGGGAATCTTTAAATGTTGTAATTCTATTTATAAAAATAATCTCTATGCTTTATTTTTCTTGCGAAATTTCAGTTCCAAACAATTCTTATTTTAAGGATAGAGAGCGTGGAAATACTTTCATTGGAATGATTCAATAAAAACAAAAAATACTTTGATTGGAATATATGCACTTCTATTGTTTTAATTGAGTTCATATGTTTTTCAACTTATACTTCACGTAACTAGTATTTTATTCAATACAATATCAAAAATCTTTCACACGCGTCAAGCTATAAACCAAGTATGATGTCACATAAAATTCATGATTAGATGTCACTTATGGGGTGGTCCTAATATGTTTTCCAGTGAGTTGTACTTATCATATTCACAACTAGGAATATCCAAATATGGAAAGTTTTTACTTTTAATAAACCCATTACCTATTTGATTAAGCAATGCTATCATGTTAGTAATTTCTTATGAGGGATATAGGTAATCCTTTGACTTGTTTTTTTTACTAATCAATGATTTACTATATTTACTCATTGTAATCCTTTATGCTATTATCCCATTATGCTTCACATTCACTTAAATCAATCTAAACAACTATCTTTCCTCTAGGGTTTTCAAGTAGGTCATATGGCCTTTGGATAGTCTTACTAACAAATGGCCATCAAATCCTAAGATTTATTTAGTCTCCAAGTTATATCTATTTAGTAGTTGGAAGGTCCAACTTTTGGGGATTTCAACAAGCTTGAAAATCTAGTGGTTTATGGGATAAAAAATCTTTATTTTGGGCTCTATCTGATATATTTTCCTTTTAGAGATGAACAAGACTAACTTAGGTACCACAAGTATTTTAACAAGACACTTTGAAGGTGATAAGAGATTGTGGTATCCTTATAAGAATATATATTTGAGTTTGTGTGCCAAGTTTTTTTTACAAATATTTATATCGATTCCTTCTCAAGAAATTCTAAAAATAATACTATAAAAGGTTCCCCTTTATATTTTCTATGATTTCAATTTTTTAACAATAAGTGAGAAAATAAGAGTGTGTCTAGCACTTGAGGGATGAAACTTGAGTATATTTGGAAGTTCAAAGTGCTTGAAAATCAAGAGATGTAGAAATTTAGCTCATTGTCAAACCCTAATGGAATGCACACTCCTCCCCTTTTCCACTAGCAAGAAAATCACCAAAGTCTAACTCATTATCATTAAAAATTGTTAGTGTTGACACGTAGGATTGCATCCTGATGCTAAGCTTGGAGGCTCAACAATCCTGTGTAACATGGAAACATCTTCGAGCCTGTGGGTTGCTCACAATGAAGATGAATCTCCTGATTATAGGCTAGTTCTTGCTTTTTCTCTCTTGTGCATTGCAAAGAGAAGGAGTTTTGTAGCTCAACCTTTTACAAATTTGTTATAGCAACAGTTTATTTCCAGCTTATTTCTTTGGTATTGTAGAAGTTTCCTTCCACTTTTCAATAAAAATAAAGTGTTTCCCTTTTTAATTTCAGGTGTTGTGTCTTTATGTTTGATTCTGATTGAAATTTAATGTGTTTGAATTTGAAAAACCTTCAATTTCTATCTCATTCATATTTGCATGTACACAAAATCAGTTTAATAACATGAGACGTAGGATCAAACAATAGACAAAAACACCTTCCATGCAATAGAGTTTTAAACAATAATCTATTGTATGATCAACTAGAAAAACTTACATAATTAACATCAAGAACGATAATACAATTAGGGAGAGTGTTGTCTAAGAGAAACCCTAAATGATAAAGGGATTAGATCATGATAGGTTTCATTATCCTATGTGATGGGACAAAATGATCTAATAATAGCCCACTCTAGTTAACAGAAAAAAAACACTCCTAAGTTTAGCTTAATTGCACGAGAAAAACTAGCCTAATAATCAATTATAGATTAATTAATTATTAGCTAATGGATGATTACTCTAACACCCCCTTTCAGTGAAAACTTAAGGAGTAGCTAAATACCTTAAAAAGTGAATGCATAAAAAATAAAGAATGCATAATGGGTCCCCACAAAGAATGCCTAATGAGGTATCCATGTACAAACAATCTAATCTCTCACAACTGGAGAAAAGGATAAAACCTCATGGGAAAAACTCCTCTCCAAATAAAGAAAGGCAAATGAAGGATTAAGAAGCCTCTAAAACAGTTTCCCAAAAAGAATAGGAACATATAGAACATCATTGAAGCACAAAGAAGTTGTAGACAGTTGTCGAATGGTGACTGCTATAGTATTGAAATAAAGAACCTCCTCTAAAATAGATGATGATTAGGATCAGGATCAAGAAGACAAGAATCTACATGAATGCCCCCAATGACACTACTTGAATTAGATGGAAAACAAAGAAACATCTAAAAATTAAAGAAAAAAATGGCACATGAATCTGCATGAGTGACTCCAATGACACTACTCAACCATGCAAAGAAGCAAGTTGAAAATATAGGTACTAATAATCTGAAGAAGTGAAAATGGAAGGTCACCTCCAAAAATAAGATTCTAAGAGTGTCCATATGGTAAATGCTTCATCTCATTGAAATGCATGGGTAACCAACCGTTGCATCCACCTAGTACATAGGAAGAAGAGTTAGATGCATAGATCACTCCAACATGAAACCAAATAAGCATTAACACCAATAGTAGAAACCCTCACATAATGCAGAAAGGGAGAGCCAAGGAAGATCCACTAAAATTGTGTGTCACAAAGAAGTGCATGAAAGAGAACCAAGAACATCTAAATGTGCACATGTGAAAGTACCTATAAATAAAAAGGGTGTGCAAACTAGGGTACACACACATGAGGCAAGAATCACTTGGATTTGATGTTGTTGTTGAAGGAACACTCACTTGACAAAGGTGTGATGGAAAAACAAAGACACTCACAACCCACCCATGACATTTTATAACAAAATTTGAGTATAATAGGTACAACATGATGTGCGAAATCCCCAAAAAAGATACTCCAAAAAGACACTTTATCTTAGTGTGCATCTACAAAAGGGAAATTGCATGCAAAAGATTCTCAAAATTCCCAAATAAGACAAAAAGCTAGAAATACATGTAGAACATTAGAAAATAAGTCATCCCACATAAATAAAAAGTTTCTAAGAGTTAAATGTCTAAGTAATTCACCAAAATGTGAAAACACAAAAAACTAAATAAAATGTACCTAGAGAAAGATTTGGAAAAAATGCATGAATGGTTGTGAAGAGCTCTGAGAGACCTTTCTAACACCATTGAAATCATGAAAAACAGAGAAAATGGTCAAAATTTGTGAGCTCGGGAGTGAAACAACATTGACTTTGATAGGCAGTAAAATGTAACAAAAGCAAAAAATGGTGATGAGACCAACACCACTAGAAATTTCATGGAACCAAGTTTTTGACGATATCTCATTCGCCTAATTTCGATATCGTACACCCAAGTCATGACCAAAAGAAAAAAATCTCCTTTAGGGACAAAAGGGGCCTTGAGGGGGCCCTGCTCTACAATCGTATTGTTGACGTCAATGGAATATTCTAGAGAATGTTTCCCTCCATTGGAAAAAAGTCAACTGCCTTAAAATTCAAAAATCATTGATATATTTTGGGCATACAATTGGAATATTTTATAATAAGTGCTTGCCAAAAAAATTATTGACCATCAAAAAGATCATTGAGCAATCGGAAATGTTTTTGTGGGCTGGGGAATTTTTTTGACTAAGCCAAAAAAGTATTAAAACTATCGCCTGTATTTTCTCAGTTGATGAGCTAGTGAACTCTATGCATAGTGCTAGGCTATATATAGCACTAAGTACTAAATTTAATGTGGTGCACTATAAATCACTTGCACCTTATATATATTGAAACCCATGTATGGATGGGTCATACAATTGTCGTACAAGCCCCTGTACATTTTTTTTTTCCTTAGAAGCTCTTGAAAATGGAATAGGGAAAATTTATAGTCAAAATTCATCTATTCGACCTCTTGAATGTAATGGTGATATCCTTTTCATGCCAAAATGCACCAAAAATGACCAACTCCAAAAATTATAAAAATAGCAATGAAGATTCTAGTTTTGCTCTTGTAACCCTAGTTGAGAAAAAACTTAAAAAATGTAGAAGGGGTTCATTGAATCCATGCTTTGATACCATGTTAGAATTGTGAATATCATGCAAGATCAAACAAAAAACAAAAACACTTTCCACACAAGAGAGTTGCAAATAATAATTTGTTATATCATCAACTAGAAAAAATTACAGAATGAACCTCAAGAGAGATAATACAATGAGGGAGTGTGCTTTAGAAGAGAAACCCTAAATTATAAAGGGATTAGATCATGACAAGTGTCAACATCTTATGTGATGAGATAAAATGATCTAATAATAGCTCACTCTAGTTAACAAAAAAAACATTCCTAAGTTTAGCTTAAGTGCATGAGAATAAATTAGCCTAATAATCAATTAAAGATTAATTAATTATTATCTAATGCATGATTACTCTAACACAAATTACTCCCTTGCAAGCTCTGAATCGAAGAGGAAGAAAACTATTTGGAGGAAGGGCTTAACCTATTGCTTCTTGTGTTTGAAATGTGAAGAAGTTTTTACATGAGGGGATTAAATGATCACTTGTTTCGCTTCTTTTTTAAAATTCACTTTTTAAAATTTTCATTCAAGTGAAAAAGCAAGCTTTACATGCACTTTTGTCATTTAGCTTGTATGGTCAAAATGGTATTTTGGTTTATGAGAGTACTTTTTCCCTTTTCTAATTTTCACTTTAGCCAAAAAAAACATGCTTGGCTTTTGCCATTTTTTTCCATTTTAGTGTGTTAGGGCTCCATAAATGCCTTTATCATAATTTCATGTTTTTAGGCATTTGTTTTCACCATTCTTCTTAGATTGAAATTTCTTTCATTTACCTCATTTTTGTGAAAGTTGACATTTTTGTTACTTTGAACATCAATCAAACAAACAATTCAATATGTTAGTGTATTGAGTTGTCTTAAATTATTATTCTAATAATAATTTTTTTTATTGGATTAAGAATGGGATCACAAAGTTCTACTGACGAGAAACATTCCCAAAAATGGAATAAATTTACAATTTAGGAAGCAACACAGACAAAGCAAAATATGAAACCACAATCAAAGAGAGGACAACAACCAACAACAAATAACTACATGTTCGAAATAACATTCAGGATAAAAGCAACCCAATCTCAAACATAAAAACTAAATGCTCCATTCATTTTCAATGACATCTCCCAACATAGGCTATTGTCATTAGAGCAACCAACAAGAGTTCCATAAGTTGATTGCACAAGCATTGCATATGAAGCTCAACTTGCACTGGACCAAGTTAATATAGACCAATAGTTAGAGTTTTCTATACTAAATGTTTTGAGTAGTATTGTGATCTTGAGGGAAGGACATAATCCTTAAGCTAAGATAAGAGACCTTCCACCTAAACCATCCCATACATAGATAGTAGATTTCCATAACAAAGAAAGAGGCATTGAACTTCCATATTGAAGTGATCCGGGGGATATTTTTAGTGGAAATTGAAGTGTCTCCAAATCTCCATATTTCTACACCATAAGAAAGAGTTCGACGTCCTGATTCCAACACAACTGGAACAGAGCGAAAAGGAGTCCGTTTGCACAAGTTATGGCCAGTCAAATTTCAGGTCAAACTGGGATCAGGGGGCGTCCAGGAAGCGAAAAAATGATGTTGTCAAAAGTTGTCGAAGTTGGTGTCATCGCGAAGAGGTCATCGCCAGTTTTCCAACGCAACTCGTTTCGTCGAAATTCGATGTCGTATGCTCAAGATACAGCTGGTCAAAGCTCTTGGTTGACTTGGTGACTAGAAGGTACAATGATGACATCAGCAGTCTATACAAATCCAAGGTGGACCAATCGGGAGCTGACACGTGGCAGTCCGTATAGTCTGTACATGTCGACGTGGCACAATGATGCGGCAGGTGACGTTAGCCTGGTTTGCGAATCATGTGTTGACACGTGGCAATTGTCCCAGTCAGCAGGGTGAGTCTGCACTACAGTCATCGAACTCATCACCTGCACAGTTGTCATGCATGTCAGCGTCCAGTTGGCACCCTCATCATCATCCAGTGGCAGACACATCGACAACTGGGTCATCAGACACATCCGTGTACAGTCGGTGTTGTCGGCCAATTAGATCTCGCCATGTGGCACCCTCCTGGTGCGGCACGTGGCCTCCCCCCCTTCATTGGCGTTGGTTGTGTTCATTGGCAAAAGATATGGAAGGCCCGTGTGGGGCTCGAACCCGAGATCCCAGGCTGAGCGAACCGGTCGCCGACCGTTGCGCCACCAGCAAGACTGTTAACCTTATTCAGGGAGCGGTTTCTTTTGTTAAGAAACTGACGGGATTTTTAGACTTGGCTGCCAACCCGGTGATTCGACCCTGCGCCCGGCCGTTCACCAAAAAGAATATGCAACCGTTGCACCACCGAAACGCGTTTAATATTTTATGGAGCTCAGTTTTGTTTTGTTTGGTGATTATAGTCTGAATGTCAACAAATAGCCTAATTTGGCTAAACTACCTCTAACTCCTAAAACCAAAGTTGGTCAAAAGACAAATTTGTTGTTGTACGAATTGTTGAAGAGGTTGTGAACGTAGTTAGGCATTTAATATTCTTGTTAAGCCTATTTAGGCTAATTTTATGTATAAAAGGGGGGATGTGTAAGCTTTTAGGAGTTCAATGAATGCAGGGGACATAGTGGAGAATAGGTGACACGAAAGAGAGGTCTTGTGGAGATTTTTGAGCCATTTTCATACGACGAAGTATTGTTATGCTGCCGAAGTGCTAGGAGAATGGTCTTAGTGCAATTGTAATCTTTTTTGGAGATTAATCGGATCGATCTCACTCTATTGGAGTGGACCCGGAGACGTAGTCACATTTGTGACGAACTCCGTAATCAAACTCTGTTTGCATCTCTTTCTCTATTCTTCTCTCTCATTCTATTGGAATCTCTTTGTTATTTCCTGTTACCTTAATTATTTCTATGAGTTAATTTTTGTTTCGATTAACTTGGATAAATCTTTGTAAAAGTTAAACATTCAATTCTGCAATTTAGTCTAGATCCTATACAGATCAAGTGGTATCAGAGCTCAGTTGACTATTATTGTAGTTGTTTTCTTGAATGCTAACGAGATCCAGGATTCAGAAGGGCGAAGGCAAGCTCGAAGACTTTGATCCTGAGATCAGGAAGCGAAGAACTTTTCTAAAGATGTCCTTGTCTGGAATGGAGGTTCCTGAAGAAATCAGTGAGCAGGAATTTCGAAGAGAATTCCTCGAGATGAAGGCTAAGGTGGACATTCTTTTTCAAGAGAGACAAGAGCGAAAGGATCGTGAAGGAGGTTCGTCGAAGGAAGATGTTCATGAAGACAAGAAAGGGAAACAACATGGAGATGGTGGCAAGCAACCAGATCACCCCTTTTCTTCTTCTCCTCCCTCTTCTCCTTCTTCTCCATCTTCTCCTCATTCTACTTCTTTTAATCCTTTCAAGAGTGGGTATAATCCTAAAATTAAATTGGATGTAAAATTTGACTTGCCTAAGTATTGTGGTGAACTAAATGCTGAAAAATTGGATGATTGGATTTAGCAAGTTGAAGTCTATTGTAGAGTCCAAAACCTATTAGATGATGTTGATAGGATCCAATTAGCTACTCTTCGTTTAGGAGGTACAACTTTAACCTAGTGGAAGAGTAAGTCTAAGGTAGAAGTTTCACAACATGGTAGAGTCAGTTTAACTTGGACAGAATTTATTAATGCTCTTAAAAAGCAATTCTATCCCTTAGGCCATATGCAACAGTTAATGATGAACTGGCAAACTTTTAGGCAAGGGAAAGGTCAGTCTGTTCAGAATTACACCCACGAGTTTAGGAAACAGGCTATTGCTTTGAATGTCCCTTTGTACACCCAGGACACTTTGTTGAAGTACATAGGAGGTTTGCATTCCTACCTTAGGCATTCTATTTTGGTTTTGAATCCTTGTAACTTGGATGAAGTTTGGGTTCAAGCTACCCACTTAGAGTCAAGAGGTAAAGGATCTTTTATTGATAAGTTTGATAATGATGTAAAGAAATCTTCTAAGGTTGCAGAGACAGGGAAAGGAAAGAAGACAGCTACAGTTAAGAAGGATGATAAGCTTGCTTGCACTCATTGTGACAAGAAGGGTCATGATGAAGAACATCGTTGGCAGTTGCATCCTAAACTGAAGCCTAAGTGGGCTTAGAAACGTAATCAGAAACAGAAAGGTAAGGAGAAAGCCGCAAATGTTGTTATGGATCTTGGTTCAGATTCAGATGATGAGACTAAGATAACAGCTATGGGTCTAAAAGGTAAAGCTCCTATTTCCAGTGTTTCTGTTCATAGTTGTGCTTCTTCATCTAAAGTTAATGATTTCTCTGAAGATAAGAAAAGGAATGAGTTGTTTCATTTAAGGGTTGTTGCTAAGAACAATAAAATTGATGCACTCATAGATAGTGGTTCTCAAGTTAATCTGATTTCTAAAAGTGTTGTAAGAAACTTGGGATTAAAAACTACACAACATAAGAAACCTTATCCACTAGGCTGGATTTGTGAAAATGATAAGTTGCAAGTAACAAGACAATGCACCTTAAGATTCACAATCACTAGTAAATTTGTGGATGAAGTACAGTTTGATGTGGTTCCACTAGATATTTGTGGGATAGTGCTTGGTAGCCCTTATTTATATGATCAGAAAGCAATTTTCTACAGGGAAAAGAATCATTATCATTTGTTTAAAGATGGAGTTCAGTATATTGTACATTCTCATAGGATTAATATTGATCGTTCGTTTGCAAACACAGGGAAGTTAAAGAGGGTAATTAATGCAAGTAAAGAGTTAACTCTTATGTCTGTCAGTACAGGTGGTTCTAAACTTGAACTTGGAGTAGCTAACCAAGGTCAGATGTTGCAGGATGCACCTACAGTACAACATGAGGGAATGATGATTGAAAGCATTGATGGTTCCTTGGGTAAAAATGTTCCTGTTGTAAAGGATCGATATCTTGTTGATTTATTCTCTTTCATTTCTACATTATTGTTCAGCTTGATGCTAGTCAATTTTTGTTGGTTAGTGGCTACAAAAGTTGATGTAGAAGCTTATGGAAGCGATAGAATAATGTTTATGTTCAACAATGTTATTGCAGTCTTCATTGTGCTTGTGAGCCAGGTATGCAGATGTACAGAGGATACAGGACAAGTGGGGAGGCCAAGTAGATCTCACCACGTGGCACCCTCCTGGTGCGGCACGTGGCCTCTCCCTCCTTCGTCAGTGTTGGTTGTGTTTGTTGGCAAAAGATATGGAAGAGGCATTGAACTTCCATATTAAAGCTACAAATTCTTATCAGAGACAAATTATAATTTTTAAGCTTAATGCTAATCATAAGCTACACAAACCTCTAATGGTATAAAGGGATAAGGAACTGAAAACTAGTATAAGTGATCCAAATCAACTTGGAGTAATCATAGGATGCCAACTTCGACTGTAGATACATGCTTCACCTAGAGAAGTGGGCATAATTTTGGCTTGAATCTAGGATAAAAGATGCTTCACCTAAAGAAAAAGAATGTCACAAGTAGTACCCTTCTTTCTCAAGTAAGAATAAATGCTCAACACAAGGGTATGCAGATTCGAACAAATAGAAAGAATTTCATTCTCAAGGGGGAAGAAGTCATGAGCCAAAATAGCCTGGGATTGAAATCTCTAGATATTTTTTATTATGATAAATTGACATGAACTAGTTATCAAATTCTGAGTAGTAGAGAATCCAAGAAGAGTTGATTTCCATGACCATGGGAAATGAAATAGGGTTAATAAGGACATAAAGAGGGTAGTCCACAACTTCTTAAAGGAAAAAACCAAAAATAATGTTTAAAGGTTTTGATCTTACCTAAAAACGAGCAAGAGGGAGGTGGGCAAAGGAAATTGAGGTGGATTCCCACCAGGACTTTAGCGCATAGAAGCTTCCACACGATGAGTTGGAATTGCATGTTGGCTTTGGATTGCCAAATTTGTAGGCTGAGTTTGTTCCATTTTGGTCTTTTGAGGTTACAACATCAAATAGATATAAGTCATCTTGACAAGGGCAAGGTAGGAATAAGTTGTTTATAAAGGATCTTAAGAGGTAAATTTCTAATGCCACTGCCATTTGGCTACCTCTAGTCTTTGAAAAAATTTGAACATGACAACTAGTGGACACATTGAGGATGGTGAGATTAGGAGGCATCATATTTTGGATTTCCAACATTGTGGATTTATCTTTGTGATTTAAATTAAAGTAGTCTAAGTTGTTGTCATGATTTCCATGTGAAACTAGTAGGATTCCATAAGTCGTTGAACACTTGGATACCTCTTTTGATGAAAAGACGTTTAGCTTTCATCCTAGGAATAATGGAAAAAGGTAGTTTATTAACTTGAATTAGGTGATTCCACCAAATCGATGAGGTTACAAAATTGAGTCCATGGTTGAAAGATTGGTCAGACCATAATAACTTTTGAGAGATGAGTTGCCACACTTTCCATATGAAATTCAGGGGAACCATGGAGTTTGAAGTAATGGGCTAGGAGGATCCTGTCATTCCATTGGATAAAGCTCCAAGATTTACCAAAGGTTATTGTTTAGGTACAATATCTAATCAACAATTTCTAAGGTGTGTTGCCATCCAAAGCTCTACTTATCCATTTGGGTGAAAGACAAACTCCTTGAATAAATGGGTCAATGATGCCCAATCCAACCTTCTCCTTAAGGAGGATATAATAATACCAAGAGGTAGTAGACCTTCCTTTCTTATTTCCCCATTTTGACCAAATAAAATTATGAATTACTTGAGTGAGTTGGTTATAATAGGATTTGGAGGGTAGCCAACAAGAGGAAGTATAGACATGACTAGCCAAAAGGATTTTATTGGTCACTTGAATATGCCCAACTATTGAGAGAAATTGATTAGTCTAGGCCAACAATTTGGATTTAAATTTGTTAAAGAACCATCTCCACATGTCTTTCAAGGAAATTCCTAACCCAAATGGAATTCCAAGACACCAAGATATGGTTTCATGCTTAATTTATTTCCATTCTTTAGGAATTTGTGGAGGATGGGGGTTGGGATTTGTCATCCAAATTTTGGTTTTATGCATAGCTAACTTGGAGCTCAAAATATTATAGTAGAAATCAAGGATATCCAACAAATTATTGATGTCTTCAGCTGAATTTTGAATGAATATCATGTTGTCATCTACGAAATGGGAGTTAAGCACCATGATTTTACCAAGGAGAGAGATTCCATGGATGATTCAATTTGATTGGGAATGTTGTAAGAGGTAACGAGAGCATCAATAGTGAGCACATAAAGAAAAGGAACTAAAGGGAAGCCTTGAAAAATCAATTTTTGGAGGGTGAATTGAGGGGAGAGGGCTCCATTAATGGCTAGTCTTGCATTGGCATCCATGAACAACATTCGCACATGAGCACAAAAGTTAGGGAAAAATCCTAGCCATTGGAGCATCTTGAGGATGAAAGGCCTTCTTATATTCAATCATAAGCTTTGTCAAAATCAAGTTTGAGAATCAAGGAATCTTGAGCTATTTGTTCGGCCCATTTTGAAGATTCCCATGCAAGGGTTAAGTTATCTATTTAATGAATTTCCCCCCTAGGAAACCAATTTGATCAAGTCTAACAATTTCTTGCATGATGGGTTTGATTATTTTGGCAAGAGCTTTAGCTATGATATTATAAGAGGTGTTGATTTATTTGATGGGGTGCCAACCATTCACTGATTTTTCTTGTTTCCCTTTGGGAATTATTTTATTAAGACCTTGATTAATAATCACACCTAGGGATCTAGTTTCTATACCTTCCAAATAAACATTGTAAAAATATTCTCTAATATGGGGCCAAAGAGTGTAGTACAACTCCACAAGAAGGTCATCTAAACTAGGTCTCTTTTCTAAGGCCAAATTATACATGGCTTCATCAATCTCATCCAAGGAAAGGTTGTACCTCAAGATATTTACTATAGTTATGCTGTATTTTTTGAGAAATACAATTAGAAGTTTCTTCTAGGATGGGAACTAAGGGATCTTTATTGGAATCATCAATAAATAGTTGTTTATAATGTTCAAAGAAAATTTTCATGATATTAGCTTGACTGGTCTGTAACATCATCATCAAATTTAATGAAAGAAATGTGGTTTTTTGTGTTTATGTTGCATAAATTGGAAGAAAAATTTGGTGTTCTTGTCCCCATCTTTTAGCCATTGTAACTAAGCCCTCAATTGATCACTTTTTCTCTTATAAGCATCCAATTTTTGAAGAATATTTTCAATATTAGTAATTACAAGTTATAAGGGAATGTTGTGAGGATTGTTGTCCAAGCATTTCTTGCCTTGAACAAGCTACCTTTTAAGGAATTTCTTAATTCTTTGATGTTTAGTTGCTACTCTCCTACCAAACTCACAAAGAAAATGGGTACATTGAGCAATAGTTCTCTCCCACTAGCATATCCATCTATCATCTTGGGGTTTAGGCTAAGACTTCCAAATAGCAAGAAGACCACCAATACATTCCTAGTTTTAGAGATGAGAAATGTTTAATTTGTAAGGTAAGTCATTAGGAAGGGAATCAACTTCGTGAAGGGATAAGGTGGTGAAAATGGGGAGGTGATCAGAGAGTGTGGCAGTTAAGTCAAGATGAATGAGATAACCTAAAGGGAATGGAGACCATGCAGATTGGATGAAATGTATAATCTATTTAAGTGACACATTTTTCGGAGAAACCCTTCTCGATAGTTGCTCCATGTGAACCAATGGGGTCTATGTGAGTCCCTTTTACCTAGGATTGGATCAGGAATACCAAGGGATTTTTGAGCAAGGGTCCAAGCTTCAAACTTGGGATGAGGTAATTTGGGAAGGTTGTCCCAACTATGATCAATGACGTGCTCCACCATATTAAAATCTCCCCGAAGGACCCAATCTACAGTAGGTAAATTTATATGAAGCTAGTCCCACAAGGTCACTTTCTTGGATGATGAGTTGGGGGCATATATGGAACAAAAGCCAAGAATGACACCTTGAACAAGGGTGGTAGCCCACACACAATAGTTATTTGGATCAGATCTAAAGGCTATAATTGTTTTAGCCAGCCATGGGGTAAGACCCAACACAACACCTCTAGAACCCTCAAGATGGCTTGTATGGAAGAATCGAACCTCATTCTAGATAATGGCCAGTGTAGCTTTGAGACAAGATTGGATAACTTTCACTTCTTTCGGCATTAAGACATTAGTTCATCTACATTTAAGACAAACTAGTTGACTTGACTTCTTATTCTCCTAATTTATCTTAATTTTTGAATTATGATGTTAATCGTGCATGATTTTATGACATTAAGGCTCTCTCAAACACAATCAAAATACTAAAATGATAAGTGAAATGTTTAAAATAGGATGAGAAACTACACATGCAATATGATGAACAAGGAAAGTTTCAATAAGAGCCATCTTTAAAAAATGATATACATTTTTAACAATAAACATAACACAAACACATAATCTTTCTAATATAAATAAATTGATTTAATTTTTGATAAAATAACATATAAAAATAATAGAAAACAAAAAATACAAGTTTAGATTCCATTAATTCAAAAAAAGTAAAGCAATACATTGATAGATTAACTTTATTTAATTTTAAAAAGTTAACTATAATCTAATATGATAATACCATAATACCAATAACAATTACATCAAAAGGTGTAATCAACAATGACAATAGGGAGATAAATATTTGATGTTTTATTATGAATTTTTTTTTATGAGAATCAATATTATTTTTTAAATATAAAGAATTGCAATTTTAAAATACAATTAATGCTTACAAATAAAAATATTTAAAGTAACATATAAATATATAATATTTAAACAAAAATTAAGATTCATATAATTTATTAAATAAAATAATTTCATATCTGTCTACATTTTAAATAAATATATTTAAAATAACAATAAAACATTTATATAATATCTTTACTTATCTAAGCCTAAACTCTATCCATTCTCCAAATATCATAATGACAAAATGCTATATATTTTATTATCATCAATGATTGTCAATATCTTAAACTCAAATGTTCATTGAATAATTATGTTTTTTCGATGCTCAACGCTTCCACTTTTTCCTGGGTTATTAATAATAATTATGAGTCAAATAACTATTTGCACAATACCCAACATTCCATTTGATTGGCTATGATAAAATTTGATCCATTTACCCTTTAAGAAGGAATTAGACTATTTGAAAAAGGTAAAATGTAGATACATGGATATGATTTATTTCATATATTTTAATATTTTTATGGTCAATTTTAATATTTTTGTGCTTAATTATAATTGATTTTCAAGTAGGAGTATAAAAATGAAATTGATAATGTTAGGTTATTATGTATTACAATTTTTTTAATAGTATTTTTAGAAAGTTAAATAATATGTTTTTTAAAAAATGAGATGATATTTTGAAGAGTAAAGCTCTATATTCCTATTACAAATTTTAGATATATTATACATTTATACATTTTTTCTATTTTACAAAATTAATTTCATCTTTGGAGGTATGAACTTGTCAAATTAATGGTAATTTTTCTCTCTAATTTAAGAGCACAAATTTTATTATATCATAAAATACACTTTGTCACTATCTTCTTTGGGCTTTAGCATTGTAAAAACTTTTAGATTTTGACTGCATAGTATTTCTCTGGACTTGCCAAATTAATGACAATCCTTAATTTTTTTTAATCAAAACTATACAACACACCATTTTTAAATTTTGAAATTAACTATTGATCTTCATTGATCTATATGATGTATAAATATAACTAAAGTATTTATCTTATGTCTATTATCTTTAGAAATTTATACTTTAGACAATTCTATTTACATAGTTAGTTTACATCATCATATATAAAATATTTTGAAAAGAGAAGCTACACTTAGAATTGGTTATAATGCATTAAATATTAAACTAAATATTTTCAATATATTTTAAGTCAAAATAATTGCTATAACAAATTTTAATTCCCAACTAATAGACACATTTTTAAGATCTTCACCTTGATAATCAACATAACATATCATAAACATTGAACATTCAACTTTTTTTTGTTCAATTTACTTGAAATTAAAAATCTATCATACATAGAACTCTGCATGTCAAGCTATTTATATATTTAGAATAATGAACTAGCTTTATTCTTATCTTTAAAAATTAAAGCATAATAAATAGACTAATAAATATTAAAAAAGTAATATAGACTTCAATTCTTAATATAAATGACTTTTTTTTTATAGTTTGAAGCGTCTTTTTTATTGAATTTATTTTATATTTACAAGAAAAAAGAGTAGTTTCATTTTAAATATACTCTATTTAAATATATTGTTTGATATGAGACACTTATATAGTACTATGCTATGTTCTTTATTAAGAAGTAAAAACAGATTATGAAAATATTTTACTAGACAACGGCTGATCGAAAAAACCAACAAACAATTTAACTGGAGCACAACAACTACCAAAAAAAAAACAACTAACCAAAAAATCTACAACTCACACACTACCTAACTCTCACCAAACAATCCACACATCGATTAACCAACATAATACAATGCAATATTAAATCATATCAAATTATTTTCATCAAAATGTATAAAAATATTTTCCCTTCGGAGAAATTCTAACTAATTCAAAGTCACATGTATGTTACCTACAAACATATCACAATATCATATGGAAAACACCAACCCCAAAGCAAGAATTATATTTTTTAAAAATTGTAGTTTTTGCAGCCAGTCAACAATTTTAACATTAGTGCAACACATTAATTTTCATGAAGCCATTGACATTTGAATAAAGACTTATGATGGATGCTGACAATGTGTATATGTAGAGTAGAAATATAATATTCATTACATCCAGAAAGCCCTTTTAAATCCCCGTAGACAATTTCAAGGTAAGAGGTGATGGGAGTCTTCTCTTCTCCTTAAATGTTGCGATTCTATTTATAAAAATAATTTCTATGATTTATTTTTCTTGCGAAATTTCTGTTCCAAACAACTCTTTTTCTATATTTTAAAGAAAGAGAGCGTGGAAATAGTTTGATTGGAATATATGCACTTGTAGTGTTTGAATTGAGTTCATATGTTTTTCAAGTTATTCTTCACGTAACTACTATTTTATTCGATGCAATATCAAAAAACTGTCTTGTAGCAGTTTGATTCTCACTATGGCTTGCCTGCCCAAAGCAAAATCAGTTAGAAGGGCCCGCCCACAAGTTTGCCCCTTTTAACTATCTCGCCAATTTGATAGCTACTTATTGACCTGTAACCACCACCATCCCTCCAAGGCTTAACATATGAGGTATGAAGTAGACTATGAGGTTGGAGTGCTTAGGAGTATTGTCTCGCCAATAACAATAGTCGAGTAGATTTCATATCCTCTCCAATAATTATAGTCCCAGTCCAGTGTTGGGTAGATCCTGTCTTTAGCAGTCGAGTGTTCAAACTCAATCGAGTCTTTAAAAAGTATCCTCTTACTCATCTGAGATTTAATTTTTCTTCAGTGAGTAGGGAGGTAATCCATCCCAGTACTATTCCACCTCAAATGTATTTAACCAGAGAGTTTCACCTAGATGCAATGAGTGCCAAGTGGACCATTCACTGTCATATGAGATGGGTACTTATAAACCACTACTCATGAAACATGGGTCAATGAGTTTGACTCGTAAAACTACACGATTGAATCCTGATAGCAATATCACAATTTGACACACTATGGAAAATACCTCCTACTTATAATAATTATTGTCAATAGTGGCAATGTGATGGTTAAGTTGTGTTGTTATTCTTTCCATCAAGGTTCAAACTCCATTGGGGTGTAATTGTTGAGAATTTATATTGGGGATGAAGCCCCCCGTTTGTGACCTCACAAGTTCATAGCTCCAAGTCAAAAAAATTTACCCCTCTTAATAAAGAAATAATAATCTAATAATTATTAGACTATATTTTAAATAGGATATGTTTAATAAAACATATATAATATATAAGGTTGTATAACTTTATATTAGAACAATATATAAATGTTAGAAGGGTATGATCACTAATAACATTATGTTCTAACACTCACCCTTAATGTTAATAGGGGCATCACATCACATGCCAATTTTCAAAAAATAAAAATAAAGTATCCCAATAATGTAGGTCCTCTTGACAATGATAAACATGGACACAAATATATGTCAAGATGAAGAGCATGTGTTCTAGACTACAAGAAAGTCATCTTAGCACAACTTATAATCCCAATGTTTTAAAAAGATGTTATATATGAGGTCTTATACTTTTATTTATTGAAGCTACTTTTGTATTTAACGTTTATAAAAAAATCATAGAAGATACTATTTTTTAAGTATTACTCCATCCATGAAATGACACTTGCATCATTTATTTTGAAGACATAGTCTAGGGTAGATATTCTATAAATAAAATCACAATCATATTGGTACGGGGACCCTAGTTCGGATGTCTAAACCTTTCCTGTTGCAGAAGGTTGGTCACGAGGTCTAGTCTCCCCCACCTTCGTGGTACCGGAGGGTATGTTGCGCCAACACCTCCGATCACATTAAAAAGTTTACCAGGTGCACTACAGTTTATAGGGGATCGTGCTAACCGATTCCTACAATCTTAAATAAACATAGTAATCAAATCTAATCTGTTTGCAACTCTTCTATTTGTTGTACCTACTCCTTTTGTGTTTTCCTCTTCTTGATTATTTGGATACGATGAAAAATATTCTAGTATCATGTACTAGATTCACGTTAACTCAAAGATAACCATGCCCAATTATCATTATTTGTTGTATCCCACATCTTCATTCCTATTTCTTCCTTTGTGTTTGTTGTTCTATATTCACGGGGAGTGATGACAATTCATTTGATTAATATTGTATTGTTTCATATTGACCTCATGTATATAGATCCCTTTGTGTCTTATTTATATGTTTCATTTTAACACTTCACCTCCTACTTTATGTTCTCCTACTCACATCTCTACTTCTATATTGTACTCTTTGTTACTTTTTAATTGGTATTCATAGTTTATTTCCACTACTTTAGTTTATTTGCCTATATGTTAAATTCTATTTCACTTTGCTATAGTGCTATGTTCCTCTGCCATGCTTATTCTATTTTAGCAATTTCCTCTTCTATTCTATTATAGTTTCAAAATCTTTTATTTAGTTGCCAAGCACACTCTAGGCATAAACCACAGTGCACACAATTCCATTTCTTCTATGGACTAAAGAATAAACAAGGCTTAGCTAAGGCAAGCTCCTAAGCAATCTGAAACATTTTTCTTGTCCTGGCTGCACAAATTTGAGTTAAATATCTTCATACAAGAATACCAGATTGTAAACATACAAGTATAGTTAACACCTAAACATCATTGTACAGCTTCTCCAAAAGTTGGCAATCGTCCACTCAAAGGTCCCCACTACATTGTTCTTGCCAACAATGCAACCACGTCCAAACTGCAACTACTACAATCCAATTCCATTATGTGTCTTCTAATATTGCACATTTTCGCTTCAGTGCTAGGTTGAAACAGCGACTCTTATCACCTCTCATCCCAGACACTGTAGGCACTCCTGTAATAGTCATCTTCTACATCAATATTTGAACCAATGACGTTCCTCTTACTTTTTCTGTCATTTCAATATTTCCATTCTTACAGTTAAATCTTTCTGCATCTAAAACCCAGCTCAGAATATGTGTAGAGAATGAATGTAGTGTTTCTTAGGCATTATACACAATAATATTCGAACCAGTGACGTTCCTCTTTCTTTTTCTGTCATTTCAGTATTTCCTTTCTGACAGCTAAGTCTTTCTATGTGTAATACCTAGCTTATAATATATTTGTCTAGAGAATGAAAGTAGCGTTTTTTGGGTATTATACACAATATTGGTAGTTAAAACTTTTCTTTGTTGTTTGTTAGAAAGGTTAGATTTCCATTTTGTTTTCTTTTCATAGCATTAAAAAGGTTTTAAAACTACATCACACTTACCAACTCAACTTTTTTACGAGCCCAAAAATTATTTCGTAGGTAATGTCCACATCTTTTCATCTTCCCCAATTTTTGAAAACATTAACCCACTAAAATTTTATCCATACAGCTCTTCCAAAATAAATTATCTTTCAAATTCTCCCTAGAACTAATCCCTTTAGAACGCACACTTTTGCAACTCACGATGCCCTTTCTTCCCATTCTCATTCCTCTTCATTTTTCTGTGGCTTATGTTGCTTTGTTTGCTGATGATGTAATGCATACTTTCAAAAATTATAGAATGCATACGTTTCTGACATATATATTCGATTACTTCAATAAGCGTGTACCAATTAAGTCTAGGTATGTAACACTACCTCATACTGAGATAGGACATCAAATAATCTTTCTTGACTTAGTTGAAAGACTAATAGGTTGGATCGAGGAAAAAATGTTGAACTTCACAATCAATTCAACTGAAGTATAGGTCTTCAGATCATACAGACTTGGAAAAAACGCATAAATAGAGAATTAAAAAACTTAATATAAAAAGAACATAATTCAATTTTCTTTGCCATGTTAGATGTATTATCAACAAGATTACAAATGCATAGCTCCTGCAATACCAACAGCAGGACCTACAACGGTTGTTGGCATCAACATACTTAAAATGGCGCCAACAGGAGGCCCTATAAAAGGGATCCTCTTTACAGTCCCTTTGAGGAAGTGGACCACCACAATGCCTCCCAACATGAAAAGACCCAACCTCGTACTCCTCTCTATTGCTATACGTTTCAAGAGTTTTCTGGCTATCTCATCAAACTGCTGTATATCAATAGGCTGTTCAATGTTCAGTGTGGGATCACTTTGAAGCAGTGCATCAATGTCATCCTGAGAAACAGGCCTAAGGCACAGTTTCCCTGTCTTTGTGTCTAGCTCATTTGCTATTCTCTGTAGATCCAAAGCATAACAAGTATATCATAAGCGATAGAAATTCATATCATGACCACTGTTTCAAATTCTTAATACTTCACTTAAACTTTGGCTACATCCTTGCATGCACATCAAACTTACATAAAATATATATATTCTGGGATCCCATAAAATAATTATAAACTCTCAAGTCAACAGAATAACATACAAAGTTGAAAGAGGCGAAAATTGAAATTTCAAAGATCTCTTAAACAAGAATCAACTAAACACTAGAATTGTACTTCGATTAAGCAAGTTGATGCAACAAACTACAGCTATTGTAAAAGAACAGTTAAAGATCTAGCCTAGTCTGCCTTCATGACCAGTTTGCAAGAGTGAAAAGTGCAACATGGTATGCTTCAGTTCCTGATGTAAAAGAACCCAGGTTTCCTGTTAGAGAGTGCAACTTCAGGACATAGTAAGCATATTGATTCAACAAGAACAGAAACAATGCCCCACAGCTCATACCTTAGCCTGAGTTCATTGACCATTTCATCTTTGCAAAAGCATTGATACAGGCAGCATGTTGTCTGTTGCATGCTTTAATTTGTCTGGAAGAGACTATTTGAATAAATATAAAAGGAACTTTGGAAAAGAAAATCATTAATACAAAAGCTAAAATCCCCTGTCTGTCATCTGCAGTTCATGTACAAAGCCCAACACAAGAAATATAAAAGTCAAATTATCTTTAAGATCTATTTAAGAAGAACTGTATGAGATTGTCAACAGAAAATCAGTCATTCTAGAATGTGTATCTATGGCCCAAAAACTTAAATAGTCACAATCCTTTTATTAAAGAACATTTTCAAAAAAGGCAAAAGAAATAGTAAACAATTTCCATCCAAGTGCTTCTTTCTATTTTTTGGAGAATGTGAGTTCAAGCTGATGTAGGAGTATCATGATATTTGACATAACTGTGTGCCCTTGATGCATTGGTATTTATTTGTTATTCATGTTGCAGAAGAGATAAGGAAAGCATACATGGAGAATTCAGGTTTTTACAAGAATTAGTTCAAGATACTGCTTATTTTGAGGAACAAATGAATCATCCTCATATTCTTTGTTTTTATATTGGCAATACCTATATGTTCCGCACATCACCTTTATTCAAGGAACTTACAGAGATTATAAATAAAAAAATGAAGAATGCGAGGATGCTTAATTTGTTTCTGAAAAATAAGCAGTATCTTCAACTAATTCTTGTAAAAACCTTATATAATGATTAAGTTTCCTGATAACACTCTACTGATAATGTGCACCATGTTTCCAAGTGCGTGAAATAGTAATTGATTATCATCAGCTCATCAGTCAACAGTTATTATGAGCCCTTCACAGATTACCCCCTAAATTGTCACGTAGCACCCATGCCTCATTTGTAATGGGGTTTCTGGCAACCGATGTTAGGTATACATGACATTATCTTCTTATCATTATTTGCAATAATAACCACCATACCTGTTACAAGATTTCCGAATCAGACTGTATTGCTCAAAATGCCCACATTTTGTCCCACAGCAGCATAGTATCACAGAAACATTGAAAACAATGCTATGTTTTCAAGTCATGAAATTGTAATTTTGTATGTAGAGTTTTTCTTTTTTGCCCTTTAAAAAGCTTTGACACAACCTTTTAATTCATGTGCTCAGCCTTAATCACTTCATCTCTCCATCTTTGGATTCTGTTATATCCAATGCATCAATAGTTGTTCTGATTCACTTCTTCTGTCACTGTAAAGCATGCACCAGGAAAATCAGTTCTATAACATCCTAATGGTGTCATACCCATGCTTTATGAAACTATGCCAACTTTTCTTACTCTTCTTGATAGCTTTCACTCTCACAATTTTCAAATATTATATAATCTTGATCATATCTGTTATTTGCTTCTCTGACTTTCAGGTTCGTATCACACCCTAGGCTTTGTTTGGCTTAAGGGACTTTTGTTCACATCAGCCTAAACAAACTCAACTATAGTAATAATAATCTCTTCCAGGGCTAAAATAATTCCATCGTTTTGTACTGTAAACTTATTAGTGGATTTCTTGTCCAGGATCAATATTAACTATCTACCAATTAATGTTCTTGACACAAAATCAAGGTTAACCTTTACCTTGAACTTTAGCCCTCCATGGATTAAATCTTCCCTAAATATTTCACATTTTTTTAAGATTAACTAGACTCAAACTTTTTGTGTTTCAAAGAATTAATTCAATGTGGATAATTGATTTAATCTATTTGTTTCCCTACAAGCAATCATGCATGGATTAGCAAGGAAACACGATATGGGAGAGGCAGAAACCAGTTCCCACAATAACAGTAGGCCACCCCATTTTGGATGGATGGGAGTTCCTACCACTTGTGGGCCAAGGGGTGTTATACCACGCTCTTGGGCTTAATTGTGATGAACAGTCCCTGGGTGACCTATCATGCTTTTCTCTCCAATCCCTACTGTGGTTGGTTATTGGAAATGAAACTATAGATTAGATCCAATTAGGTGATGTTATTTATCTTAATTATTCATTCACTCTTAAGTTCAATAACTTTTATATGATTTAATTTAGAATACTATTTGTTAAACAAATTATATTGTTGGAATTGTTACTTTTGGGCAAAATCAGGCATAACCCAATTAGGGGACATTACAAGGAAACCCCTTCGAGTGAAAACTCCAACTAAATGTGGGCACCATCCCACTTAGAATCACTTCAATATGGCAATTACAACAGATCTAAGCCTCTTGGACTTACAAAAGGCATGAATCAATCTCCAATTCAGACTTCTAAGACCCCTAATTAATTTGCTAATAAGAAGCTTGAAATTGGAGGAACTTGATCAATATTTGTTTTCTTACAAACAAGAGGAATGATGAGTACATCCACTTAACATTCTCCTTGCTTCAACATTCAGGAGCTCTTGATGCTCCTTTCCTTCATCAGCATTCAACAGGAAGAACTCTCCACATTTGTACAAGCAATACTTGTTGGCTCCTCAGAAGTACAGAACATCTATGTCATACATGTAGGAGCTGCAAAACACAACTCCACACACATCTATTGGCACAACATCTAAAACCACTTCATCAAAAAACTCTTGAGTAACAGCAAACACAAATCTACATTGATTACTAATTGATAAATTAGTACCCATTTTGAATCCAACCCAGAGCATAAGGCTTGAGGTGTTGATAAGTTTCTAAGCTGAGTTTTCCAACCAATTCATGGGAAATGAGGTTAACTTGTGAAAAAGAATCAAAAAGTGCATCAATCTTAACACCCTTGACTTGAATTTTTATGTTAAACAACTTTGATTGCTCTCTTTCTTCTTATGTAAAACAAATAACCTCCTTTCTAGTGCTAAAACCAATTTGCAGTGTAATCTATCTCTTGAGATTTTTCTTATCCTTACTATTTTTTTAATGAATGTTTAACTTAGGAGGCAACTTCCAATGAAAGAACTCTTCATGACCATTTTTCCCACAAAGCTCACAGTATCTAGCAAGATTTGATTTTGTATTCTTTATGTTAGCTTTTACTCCACGTGTCTTTGAGGATGATGAAGAATTACGCGCATGAGCACTTTCTCCTTCTACCTCCAAGCGTTTGTCCCCTTCATGACATTTAGGGTTGAATTGTTTCCAAAACAATTCCTTAAATTATTTTATTTATTTATTTATTAAAGTATGGGTCGGCCCACAATTAGGCACCCGATTTGAATTTTCAAATACTTTCATTTTATTTATTTATTATATTTATTTAAATATTGCAGATGGTGTTTAAAAAGACCCTTATAGAAGAAACTGTTGGAGACCGACCTAATTTGGAAGGGACATGACAGATGTGTCTTGAAAACCAACTCTCTAAATCACTTACGGCAATATCCATAACACCTAAACTACATGGTTATATATTTTTCAGTTTCCATAATAAGAACAGCTATCAGATAGTCTCAAGCCTCCAACATAGATCCAACACATAAGCTTGGCGGAAGATAGGAAGAGACTCATGTTAAAGGTTATTTTGTTCAATAAGAAGATGAAGAAAATGAGAGCTTTCGTGGATCTTTTGATAGCAAATTATCTGAAATGGACTCTTTCAGTTGACATCTGTCCTGCTATCTTGAAGGTAGCTTGGTACACTGAATAAAGAAAGAGAATGCCCCTAGCTATATTGAAGTATTCTCTAGTTTTATGAAGATGAAGCTTTCTTGTGGTGTGGAGCATGCTACTCAAGCTATGCCTGCATGATGTTGGATATTTTATTTTGCTACAACACATTATATATCATATATCTGATTTTGAAGAATTTTAATGCCCCGTCTCAGTTATATGTCAGGCTACATTAGGACCACGTACACATACTAGCAGTGTCTCTTTTCTTTGCAGATTTAGTCTCACTAATATTTAGATGAAGGCCACCATAATGGCCATCACAGATTCACTGATTTGATATGTAGAACTCGGAGAAGCAAGTAATTGTCTAATAAACTTTATCATACTTATCATAAAAGACAACTTTGGACAACCATAGAAAACAATACCCTAGACCAATCAAGCAATGAATCTAGTGCACCACACAACCTCACGCCTTTTTCATAAAAATACTGTTAAGATTCTTTGCTGTGGGAAAATTACCATGTAACCTCAGCCCCTTCCTTTGAATAATTCCAACAAAATTGAGGCTCTGCACGAACCAGAACTGGTAAAGTGACTAGCAAAATAGGCTAAAATTGATAAATATCCAGGGGAAGCACAACTTTATTTAGTAATGGTGTACAAGTTATGAATGAAGAGATTGTCACCCTGCCCTGCGAAGTTATCCACTCAAACAAGCAAGTTGGAAATTGCAGGGGACCATGGTGAGGATCTTGAGGAGAAAGGTAACTCGTTATTCCTACTAGAGTGTGACTAGAAGATATTCATCCAAGTCTGTTTTCAAGTAAAAAGTTATGAGATTCACTCTCACCAATTTTCAGTATCTTCACGTTGTTGCAAGCCCAACTTAAATACTTGGATGCATGCCAGCGAGTAAAAAGAAAAGCAGTTATTTGCTGAAGATTCGTATGACAATTATTAAGTGTGAAGTTCTAGGCTATGAGCTCCACTCTATTCCTCTTAAGAGTCATACTATTTGATAGTGCATAAGTAGCCTCTAAGAACATCTAATTGTATGTTTACCTCTTAAGCCTCTGACCAGAACTTGTACACAGTAATGGGCCCTCAATGACTTCAAATTGTAGTACATCACATGGAGTTTTCCAAAACTATCACAATATCCTTCATCCAAACAACTAAATAAGAAAATGATGACTTTGATAGTCCTTTTAGCTACATTGCTTCTCCGTCGGCAACTTACTCCATGGTCACTAAGAATCAGAATCACCTGGAACAAATTCAATAACTGGAGCCCTATCTATCCAGCTATTGCAATCTTTTCTTGAAATTTAGGGATGCTGCTTCCATCGTTTCCCAGATACAAAGGAATATACCTTCTGAACGGGCTTCATTTAAAACAAAAACGAATTAGAATAGCATCAAAGTGTGTTACGCGTACAAAATTTTAACATAATAATTATTAGGAATAATATCATCTTAGGAACTGGATAGCATTCAGATCGGGTAATTCACTGTCTATTGCAAATGAGAATTATGTTAATAATCAGTTGACCCATTGATACGGTCATAAATAAATGAAATACCTACTTGTAAAACACAATTTAAAGGAAAACCCAATTGTCAAGCATGTTCATATTTGAAGGGCAATCCACCAGTACAACACAATTTAAAAACAAACCCCCTCTAAAACATGATAGAAGGGCAAGCCCGCTTATAAAACCACACAGAAATTGAATACTTGATGGAAGGGCAAGCCCACTTGTAAAACCACACAGAAATTGAATACAATCACAAAGTCAAAATAATTAAGAGAAACCCGTTAATTAAATCATAAACAAATCTTGAGACTTAAAAAACAAGAGTGGTAGAAGAACCTGCCTCTACAAAGAACTGAAAAGCATGCAGCAGGTGTGCAGGCGGTAGGAGGCCATCGTGATTGTGAAAGCGAACAAATGCCGATCTGAGTGCTATGAGATAGCGAAGGGACACATTGAATAGCCTGTCAACCCTCGCTACCCAATCTGGAATATCTCCCCACTCCTTACCACGTCCTCCAATTTCGTCCATCGAATTAATTGGTTGTCGGCCTTTCGATGCCCGCGAGGTTATGTGAAAATGTAAGGCAAAATAAAGTTTTGTGTAGCCTGTCATGGCTCAAAATCCGACATTTTTATCTAAATTAGTTATAAAATTAAGCTTACAACAATTTTGACTTTAAATTTTTTTATTTTTACATTTTTTTATGAATAAGATATACACTATTTATAGGAGCCGACTAACTCCTAGACAAAAAGCACCTATGTACATACAAAAACACATGAAAATATACATAACGACATATATGGTACCATACATAATATGAAGAAATGACACTATGCGGGGCCCGCCAAACGGATGATACAAGTGACATAAATGACAACAGAAGGAAAGGGCACGAGAAGCCCTCAGGGGTCCATCACCGATAATACGCCGCCGTTTTTTTGCCTTGTGCAAGAAGGTAACCGTCAATGCGGGAAGGGCAGTGCGGATGGGTGGTGTTGCAGTTTAAATTGTTGGGTACTGTTCACTTGGAAAACCCGTTGTGCTTCAGGTATTCTCATTTTGCAGGTTGAAATCGAAACGTTGGAGAGCAAGGGCGTAATGTAGGCAAGGGAGAGGACCAAGCAACTTGAGGTGAGGTGTTTCTAATCGACTGTATGCAATGTTGAAGGTTTTTATATATTGTTTCATGCGTTTTTGTATTATTTGATGTGTTGTTGTTAAAACCGTGGGAATGTAATGAAATGTGGATTTAAAGTTGCGTTGTTAAAAGTTTTTGTTATTAAAACACCCATTGAGTTGCAAGTGAAAGGTTGCAGAGCAAGGGGAGACTGCAAAAAGTGAGTTGAGGGGTTTGTAATGATTTGGGTTGTTAGTTGTAAAGGGGTTTAAAATGTAATGAGGGTTTTTGTTTGTAAATTGTGTTCAAACTTTAAGTGGGTTTAGGGTTTTGTAAAACCCAGTGTTTTGCATCTTAGAATTAAAAAAAAACAAAATGAATGTCTTTAAAAGCTTTTGTTATTTAGACCTTAGGAATGTAATGAAAGGCACTGTTTTATAAACACCCACGAGGGTTTGGGTATGTTGTGATGTGGGTTGCATTTTTATAAACACCCTGTGTTTTCCATTTCATTCATATTGGAGTGATAATTGCAACTACAAATTGTATTTGTTTGTCATGGCATTCCAAAAGGCCACATTTGTTTAAGGCATTTTTTCAAACAGTTCACTACCTTGTCTATGAAAGCATTTTAGTAAGCATAATAGTAAGCAATAAAGAGACAAGGTAGTGAATAGTTTGAAAATTGTCTAAAAGAAATGTGGTGACAAGCCATAGACAAGGAAATGAATTGTTTGTAAGTATGATTGCTTATGTATGGCTTGCCATTGTGTTTTGGCAAACATATACTCACCTCACACTATGTTTTCCAACTTGCAACCACATTGTGCATGTATATGGTTGTTGGAAAACATCGTGTGTTTTCTATGAAAGCATAATAGTAGATTTGGATTGTGATGGTGTTGCAACACCATGGTGATTGGGATGACATGACAAGCCATAGACAAGGAAATGAATTGTTTGTATGTATGATTGCTTATCTATGACATGCCATTATGTTTTTCCATTATGTTTTGGGAGACATATAGTCACCTCACACTGTGTTTTCCAACTTCCAATCACTATGCATATAAATGGTTGTTGGAAAACATTGTATGTTTTCTATCAAAGCATATTAGTAGATTTGGAATGTCATGGCATTTGAACACCATGGTGATTGGAATGAGATTGCTTGTGAATTGTTTCTATGTATGATTGCTTATATAGGGCATGCCATTGTGTTTTGGTAGACATATACTCACCTCACACTATGTTTTCCAACTTGGAATCACACTATCCATTATCTTATATGTATTTTACCATTTACTTTAGAGTGTTGTAGATATTTTATGGTCTATGGTTTCATTAAAGCTAACAACGAGAATCCATTGCACATTGTGTTGTGTAAGCTTACGTGCATCATACCATAATCATTGTTAGAAGTGTATTCTCTATTGTGCACTTGAATGTTTTTGTTCTATTGCATTTTTATTCTTTTTTGGGGGTTGCAGACTGTAAGGTAACATAGTGATCAGGTAAGATTGAGAGACTATTTTCATTGTTTGTTTTATTGCTTGCATTAGAATGACAAGATTAGTATTAGTATTAGTTTTTATTGATAACTCTAGAACTTTATGGGTTGAGGATTGGGAAGCAACCCATATCCTCCTAGGTAAGATTCAAAGATTTTCTTCAGTATTCCAATTCATTTCTTGCATTAGAATGAAATGATTAGTCTTTTGAAATAAATCTGCCATTTTATGGGGTTAGTTTACATTGTTTTCTCTTGATATTGTTATTTCCTCTCTATGCCATGTATGCAAAATGATCATAGGAACTAGTCTCAGGTGCATTTATAAACTAATTTAAATAATTTTCTTCCCTCTCTTTTCCAAACAATGCACCATTTGTTGCATATTTCATGTTTCAACAGCCAAAAAAAAATTGTAAATTAGGAATACAAATATGCAAGTTTGACATCAGAGCTTATAATATACTTGCTTTGTTGTATCGATATGGAGTTTGATTTTAAAGGCATGCTAAGCTCAAACTAGGTTAATCTATAGGTATTTCTAATCTTCAACTTAATACACATATCCAATATGTCCATGCGCGAGGGTATAAACTAGAATAAATATTGATTATTTTATACTGCTACATGCTACTGATTCCCAAATATGGCCTTGTTTTACATGCTAGGAAAAGTAGCTTTCCATAACCTGACAGAAGAAATCCCTGAAATATAAGTCCCATTTGTCTTTGTCAGATATGATAACATTGTTTTATCTTTTGGCATAGAAATGAGTTTCTTGTGATATGGATGGTACAACAGCAATGTAGAGTATAATTGTGGTTATGATTGAGGACATAACTTCTTACGAAATTGTATGATGGAAGGTCAACTTGATATCAGGTTTGGGCTGTTGCAGTACTAACTTAATGGATTTATGTTGTAGAATTGTCATAATACATATTACTGTGTTTTTTAATTCTATCTGTTTGATTCTAAAGTTACATAATTTTCATTGGCAAAAGTTGTCTATTTGAACAAGTGCATAGCACAATTTTTTCTTTTTTTATTGAATTAAAGCCGTTGAGAAAAATACAGAGAACCATGGCTATTCTCAAATAATAGCCATAACTAGTACAACTATTTAGCAACCATCTAATTAAGATACATATTAGCCCTCCAAAGAAGGGAAACATGAAAATAGAAAGAACAATAAATCTATCACATACCAAATGGGACTGAAGCAAGAGAAAACTGTAAACTGAAATAATCCCAATTGAATAGTAACCAATTGAAGCGTTCAGCTGCGTAGGTTCTCGTATCGACTTTGATATCCAATTGATCAACCACGTGGTTCATAGTATGATGTATGTCCTTGAAGCATTGATAATAGGATTTGTTCAAACATCCCTCAATACAATGAAGAATTATCCAAGCAGGTTCAGTTTAAGCTGACTTGCAATTCTGAACAAGAATCATGGAGGCTTAGTGTATGACATCTCCAACCTAAGGCATAGCATAAAGTTAATGGATTTTTTTTGTGACTAGTATCATAAGGGTATTATTTTAGGTCCTAGGAGGTCAAATTTGCTACTCTGTACACTATAACTTTTTCAATTTACGATGGATCTTCATTGCATTAGGACAATGATAGATGCTATGAATGGATCTTAGTCAACTTGATTAGTTGATTGCATACTCTTCAACATAAGGTGGACAATACTATATAAAGGTCAATTTACGTAGACAAGGCAATGAACTATTTTTGTGTATGACTGCTTATCTATGGGTTGCCACTATATTTTGTAGACATAAACTCACCTCACACTATGTTTTCCAACTTCCAATTGTATTGTGCATGTATATGCTTGTTGGAAAACATTGGGTGTTTACTATCAAAGCATGATAGTAAATATGGATTGTTATGGCATTGCAACACCATGGTGATTGGAATGCCATGACTAGCCATAGACAAGGAAATGAACTGTTTATGTGTATGATTGCTTATCTATGGGTTCCCACTATGTTTTCACAGACATATAGTCACCTCACACTGTGTTTTCCAACTTGGAATCCTATTGTGCATGTATATGCTTGTTGGAAAACATCTGGTGTTTAGTACGAAAGCATAATAGTAAATATGGATTGTCATGGCATTGCAACACCATGGTGATTGGAAATCCATGACAAGCCATAGAGTAGGAAATGAACTGTTTCTATTGTTTGTCTATGGCTTGCCATGTCATTTGAAGATGATGGTGGTGGAATGCAATGACAATCCATATTTTCAATTATTCTTGGATACATTTTTTCAACAATCAATATTTACTATTTAGCCATTGTGTTCAAAGCCTTGAGAATCCATATTTACTATTATGCTTTGATAGATTTTTTGCAAGCATATGTAGCTTGTTCGAAAGAACCTTTTTTAGGATTTTAAACATAGAAGCAAGGCAATGAACTATTTGGTAGATTTCTTTCTTAGACATGAATGAAAATTGTGCTAGCATAGTTAATTGTTTCATAAAATTCCTCAAAGAAATATGGCCTCATGGTGATTGAATGCCATGAAAATCGATATTGCAGTTGCTGCAATATGGATTGTCATTGTAGCACCTACTCATTAAAATATCAATAAAATTAATAAATTAGATAAAAATAACGAAACAAATATGATAACAAGAGGAAATTCATTTAAAACCAACTTAACAAACTTCATTACTACAAAAGTAGTATTTTAGTCAATGTCTTAGATAAATTTTCACCTTTAATGAATATGAACAATATATGCTCTTTATATTTCAATGATTAACATATTCATGAATTGAATGCAATCATTACATTGAGATAAGTAATATTAAAGAAATTCAAAAACCTTCACAACCATAAAACATGAATGAGACTATAACACCCTATTTGTCTTGAGTGGAAAACCCTATCGGGGTAGAAAAACCACTCAAAAATTGCCTCGCTGGCTTAATCTCAGAACTTGTTGTTTACAATGCTTCGTTGGCTATATATCAACATTTTCAATCAATGTTTTAATGATACATAAAGTATCACTTTTGTTTCTTTTACAACATCTTATGATCTCGCATCACTCAAGATTCGGATGCAGAAGTTTAAGTACAACATAATTGATTATTTTCACAAAGCACTGAATGTGTTATCCAAATAACTTTCAAATATGAATCAATGAAATGTAATTTCTAAACTGAGAATAATACTTATTTTCTGCTCGCCATATTTTTGAAAGAATACATGGAAGGATATATATATATATATATATATATATATATATATATAATGTTATGGATTATTGAACTGGAGTATCTTTTCAAACTGAAAAGTAACTTTCTTCTCTAAATGTTCCTTAAGAGGTAACAGTTACAAAACTGAAATGTTTTTAACAAATTTTAATCAATGCTTCCTTGAAAAAAATGCCTGTTGTCCTGACATAACATTATATCATAAAGATATTTGAAAGTATAATTTGTGTTCCCAAATGATAAAGAAAACTGAACCATGACAGGAACAAATAACACTTGACACAATGCAAACCAAAAATTGTAATCATATGAACGAAGCTTGACAATAACTAACCACAATCCCAACATGGATTAAGTTACAAATCTGAGATAATAAAAACTTTACCCAAAAAAAATGAAAAGAACTCAACTTTGAGTCAATACCCAACATTGTATGTAGGGTTTGAAGGCAATAATAGACTTTATACATTTTAACCCTATTGAAAACACAATGGGTTGTACATTTTATATCACATAGTGTTTTCCAACTTGCCATTATATGTAGATAGTATGGTTGCAATGAAACTCTTGTGTTTTTTAGACATTGAGAATTTCATGAAACTCACCTAAAAATTTTATTACAACTCTTCGATGGACTAAAATGTGGGTTTCAAAATTGTGATATGATGGTAAATCAAAATGCATTGAATATTTGTAGGTTGGAAAACACAGTGTGGGATGTCAGTACATACTTTTATGAATCTCCCACTTGAAATAGGACATGTACATACATGAGTAATGAGTATCCCTTTGAACAAAATCCAAGCACATACCATTCACCTCCTCACCATTCACTTCGTCCAATAAGAAGAGCACTTCATTGAAAAACGTCCTCTTTGTAGCATCTGAATTGTTGCAAACTCATGCGCTAGGAAATACAAATGGTATAGGAGGAAATGGTATGGGCTTGGATTTGTTGAAAGGGATAATTGTTACTCTCATTACTCATGTATGTACATGTCCTATTTCAAGTGGGAGATTCATAAAAGCATGTACTGACATCCCACACTGTGTTTTCCAACTTGCAAATATTTAGTGCATTTTGACATCCCACACTGTGTTTTCCAACCTGCTAAGGGATAGAGTTTTGAATGTATTGAATACTTTCAAATGATAAAGGGACAAACATGTGGTAATGAAGTTTTCATGTTTATGGATGAGTTTCAAAAGTATATCACAATCTAGAAATGAATACATTTCAAGAGTTAATGGGTTGCAGGTTTTTGTAACACCCTATGTTTTCCAATATGTAGTTTTACAAATAGTATTCATCTAACTAAGAGCTTTTCTTTTCATAAATGTTTTGCAATGTTTATTTATGTTGTGAAGTAGTCAATGAATCAATAGTTGGAAGTAAATATCAATTTTTTTCTAGATGCTTGCAGCGTTATTGGTTACTAACTTTTTTTCCCTTATTTTTTGACAACACAACCAAAAATGTTGAAATCAAGAATTCACATTGGGTAGCTTCCCTACGACAATGAGGAAGACAATGGCAGTCCCTTCAGTATGGAGAGGTTGCATTGTGCCTTCAAATTCAATTGTTGTACCGTGGAGGATGTCATTCGCAAGATCGACAGATTTCCTGAGCCCACCGAACATGTACTCCCATATTCTGAGGCTGATGTGGCATGCAATTTCCTATCAAACTACATGGACTTGTTGAAAAACCGTATTCAAGTTCATATTTTGTGTGCAAAGTATGTTTGGAGACATGTGGTCAATCACGTTTAGCTTGAGGAAGCATTAGAAAGATATGATGTTGATTAAGGTGTCTACCTCATTGGTGGCATCTTCCCACATTCATTGCCTCAATCATCCTCAAATATGAGGTGTCTACAACAAACATTTAGCAGCGCCATACACCATCAAGGTGATCATTTTTTTGACCAAGCAATGTGATTGCATGGTCATGTTGTTGAGCCACACATAGAAGAGGACATACAGGAGATGTATCTTGCCCTATGTGCATTGCTTGACCACCCTACACCAGTTCCGTCAAATGATGAAAGGGTTATTTAGTGGCTTGGCGTAGGATGCCCCTGCCGTTCCAATGAGGGCACAAAAGTAAAGACAAAAAATGTAAAGAGTGAATCTGATTAGGATGTCAAAATACTTGTTAAATGAAAAATGGAAACTAAAACTTTGAATTTGATTTTGTATTACTTTTTTGAAACACTGCAATTGAATGAATGAGATTTTGTATTGTTGTTTATTAGTGTTTATTACTGTATTTTTTATCACTTTTTATTACTATTTATTACTATTTAATTCTTGACTACTATTTTGTAAAACTATAGATTGTAAAACACATGATGTTGTAAAAACATCAACCCACTCATAGTTGTAAAACACAGGGTGTTGTAAAGTATTTTGTATTACTCTTGATTAGTTTTTAGTGGAAGTATTTTGTATTACTCTAATTACTTTATTACTGATTATTATTGTATTCTAGTATGGACATTTCAAGGTGAAGAACATCAAACATATGCAATGCAATATCACAAGTACAATTAAGAAGGTATGAATGAGCAAGAACTTTTCAGTAGATAAAGGTCATGAAAATTGAACCAATAGTAGGATAGTCACCACAACATTTAAGTAAACCTATGGTCAACACTCTCTTTTCCATTATCAATTTTAATCCCAATTTCATCCATGAATAATTTCCTCAATGTGTAGATTTTATTGTTAGCCATAACTTGAGCAGGTGTCGAGGATAGCTTTCACTTTTTGATTACCCAAGCAACAATTGACAAAATTCAGCCTTACCAGATAACATGTGGTGAAAAGATTTTTGAAGTTATTGTGGAAAATAGTTCTTCACACTATAATGTGCAGTTTTCAATTAACCTTTTTTGCATGAATTTCACTTCTTTGATAAGCTATTTCGAGCTTGATGACCTTGATCAAGAATGAGGAGGCTTGGGATTTGTAAAAGAAAGTTTCCAATATGATTTGCCTCTTCAGGAAGTCTCAAATTTGTCTCATAAGTTAGGTATACAAAAAGATTGTAGCCAATAACAAGCACACTTTTTCTTCTATGCCACTCACAAAGCATCACCAAACACCTCAAATTTTTCATTTTTTTCCCCATGATCCAGTTGCTCTTAGCCAGTTTTATAATCTCTTCATATTCACAGTTGGAATGAATTTCATTCGCAAAGGTCGTTGATCTATTTAGTATGTAAAATGGAATGTCAATACTCCACTTCTTGAACTCTCTTTCCCAAGGGAAAAGCATTTTTTTGGAGCAATAATCAAAGGCCTGCTTATAATATTTTTGTAAGGGCTTAAGTAGACCTTTGATTATTGCTCCAAAAAACATGCTTTTCCCTTGGGAAAGAGAGTTCAAGAAGTGGAGTATTGACATTCCAGTTTACATGCTAAACAGATCAACGACCTTTGCGAATGAAATTCATTCCAACTGTGAATATGATGAGATTATAAAACTGGCTAAGAGCAACCAGATCATGGGAAAAAAAATTGAAAAAATTGAGGTGTTTGGTGATGCTTCCTGACTGGCATAGATGAAAAAGTGTGCTTGTTATTGGCTACACACTTTTTCTATGCCTAACTTGTGACACAAATCTGAGCCTTCCTAAAGAGGCTAAGCATATTGGAAACCTACTTTTACACAACCCAGGCCTCCTCATTCTTGATGAAGGTCATCAAGCTCGAAATAGCTAATCAAAGATATAGAATTCATGGATGCACAGGTTGACGAAGTTCTTCATGGATCAAAGATATGGAATTCATTGATGAAAGAAATGGAAATCATGGATCAAAGTTATGGCTAACAGTAGGATCTATAGGTTGATGAAGTTCTTCATGGATGAAATTGGGAATAAAATTGATAATCAAAAAGAGTGTTGACCATAGGTTTACTTAAATGTTGTGGTGACTATCCTACTATTGGTTCAATGTTCATGACCTTTATCTACTAAAAAGTTCTTGCTTGTGCATACCTTGTTAACTGTACCTACAATATTGCATTGCATATGTCTGATGTTCTTCACCTTGAAATGTCCCTATTGAAATGTAGTAATTAACCACTTGGAAAAGGAATTAAAACACAAGAAGAATTTTTCACGGTGAAAAGAAGAGGACTTTGATGTTGTTCGGAGAGAGTTGCAATCTTGGTGCAGAGCACCTTGTTGCTCAATTTAATGAAAAGAGTCTAGATAGGTAGATAGAGTCATAATAATGTTGAATAAGGCCATGTGAGGCCCTTTTATAATATTTTTTGTGGTTTTGAGTCATTATGTGATTATTAGGAGAAATGTTGCAAATTTGATAAAATGTTGTCAAGACAATTTTGTAAATGGACTATTTTGCTGAAACTAAGGGTTATCATAAAACAAGAAGGTGAACTTCAAAACATTATTTTATTACAGTCTATAGAAAAATATGAAGTGAGCCACAACCCACTATATTTTCCATGATGCGACTATTTTGTAAATTTTGTGTTTGAAACATATGAATAGATATTGAAATGGACTGTTTTGCTAAAACTAAGGGTTGTCATAAAACAAGAAGGTGAACTTCAAAACATTATTTTCTTACAATCTGTAGAAAAATAAGAAGTGAGCCACAACCCACTGTGTTTTCCATGATGCAACTGTTATGTAAATTTTTTGTTCCAAACATATGAACAGATATTGAAATGGACTTTTTTGCTGAAACTAAGGGTTGTCATAAAACAAGAAGGTGAACTTCAAAACATTATTTTCTTACACTCTACAAAAAAATAAGAAGTCAGCGACAACCCACTATGTTTTCCATGATGCAACTGTTATGTAAACCTTTAAGCTATATCATTACTTGTTTAAAGAACTCGATTAGAAGAAACTAATCATAGCCAAGTCAAGTACTCATAAGAAGGGTCCAAAGAGGATATCATAGATTTACATCAAAGAATAACTAAGAATATGAAAGATAACAACAAGATTTACTTTCTTCTCAAGAATTGGAATTGACAACCAAAACAAAAGGAAACTCAAAAACTTAAGCAAGAAAAAAAAATCCTTAAGACTAAGAGAGAAGAACCAGTGACACCTATGGCTCTCCATAAAATAGGTCTTACAAAAGACTTTTTTAAAAAAACCCTTCAATACAACTTTATGTTATGATATTTATCTTCGAAGCCCCCAGTATTTGATTGCATAACCTTAATATTTCCTTCACATTGTTCTTCGTATGGCATGGTGTGAATGTTGTTATGATACAAGTGTACATATATAAAGATATGTGAGATTTACAAATATGAATGACCTAGGTGGGTGCAACAAAGAAAGGAATGTGACACATTGATTAGATGCAATCAAGGCATATAAATGGCTTACATAAAGTATTCAATATGGGTGGAAAGGATATGGAAGGATGGATATGCAAATGAATGGAATGGAAATGCTATCAATTCATCATTTTTGAGTTGTAGGTAGAAAATGAAATGCAAGATATAGAATTATGAATGACCTAGGTGGATCCAAAGAAGAAAGGAATGCAATGCATTGATGTGATGCAAGGAAAGCATATAAATGGTTTATGAAATTTTTTCGATATGGGAGGAAAGGATATGGAAGGATGGATATGGAAATGAATGGAATGAAAAGGCTATGAAGTGATCATTTCTTTCATCATAGAGTGGAACGATTCCCCCTTTGTTATTGGTTATGCTTTTTGTAATCATCATAGGGTGGACTAACTCGATACATACACATAAGAAAAATTCATGCCCCATTCCTCACTCTCCTTCGTACACAACAAGGTGTAGAGATCCTCAAGCTTCCTCGGAATGTGACAACAAAAGAAAAGATATAAAAAGATAATGATATTGATGGAGACAAGAGACAAGAATTAAGATAAAGCACAAGCTCTCATGCATGCAGTATGAAAATGATAAATATGCAAGATCATGATAATGAAAAAATGCAAATGCTAATGCATATGATAAGGACCAGTGCACAAAACAGTTGTAAGATGGAAAACATAGTGGATTGTGACTCAGTAAAGCCGAATGTTTTAGTATGTTAAAGAGTTTATGGTTTGTTTAAATGTTTTAGTCATAACAATGATAACACAATGATAAATAATATTTTAAATGATAATGATAAACAAGATGTTATTCCTTAGTCAATCTAAAAACCAAAGGACATATGGATGGATAGGGATCAATGATATGGGTAAATGATAGGGCATGTAAGGATACACCTTATATGGAGGATGAAGATAGATGGATCAAAGTATGGAATGGTATGGGTGGACAGATCAAATGACAAGGGAACCTAAAATGTTTACTCTTATACAAAGGAGAAATAGATGACCTATGGAGGACTCCAAAGATGGCTTGTCAAAGTAATAACATGCCCCCATGGTAAGAGGTATGACAAGTTATAATGACATGACATGGATATGGAAGATAAATGGACATGAAAGGAAACAAGACATGGATGACATGTGATACAGAGGATGGAAGACACACATGGCTGAAAAACGTCCCCTTCACAACATTTGAATTGCTACAAACTCATGCACTAGGAAATACAAATGGCATGGGTGGTTCAATTCCATCTTCATATGCAACAAGAGATAGTGGCAACCTTGCATTTCCAATGCTCAACAATTTGGACTGTGATTGTTGAGTTGTGGAGGAAATGGTATGGGATTGGATTTTGTTTAAAGGGATAATTGTTACTCCTGTATGTAGATATCTTATTTCAAGTGGGAGCTTTCTTGTTTGTTCTGTATCCACTACCACATTACACAAATTCCCTCCTCCACCAACCTCCAATGCAACTATTGTTGTGGCATCTTAAACTTTTATGAGTTGTGCAACAAGACCTTTCACTTTTGACCTATCAGTTGTGTGACAACACCTTCCATTGTTGTCTTTATTTTATGAAATTCCTATCCTTTAGATTGCAGCTCTCTCTAAACAACATTAAGGTCCTCTTCTTTTCACTGTGATAGCTTCTTGTGTTTTAATTCCTTTTCTAAGTGGTTAATTTTAGTGTTCACTTGTTCTGCTCCACATTGAGTATTTCTAGCTATTATTTTTGCAGTGTGTTTATGATTAGAGTATGCAGATGTTTCTTTTCGCAAGCTCGTTAGGGAACTTGTCTTCCTTTTCGGATAAGACTTTGATGCCTCCACCCAACTGATTCTCTTTTTCTGCACTAAGATATGATATTTCCTTTTCCTTATCATCCATTTCCAATTGTATTTGTTCTATGCAATTGCTAACTTCAAGAATGCTTTCCTTCCTTCAATTGTTCAACCCCACTTAGAGCATCATCTCTCTCTCTCTTTATCTACTTGCACAAATTCGTATGCAATAGAAAACCTTTAGAGTTAATCCCCTTCTTCATTTCCATTTTCCCCTTGCAAATACTGCACATGCTCCTTCCTCCACTTGTTAGGAGCAGGAACAACCTCTTCAATCAAAACATTATCTATCTCGTTTACTTTGGTCTGATTCTTTCCAATTGTTTTTAGAGCAGATTGCTTTTTTTTCATTTCATATGAATTTGTGCAAGAAAATAAAGAGAGAGATGATGCTATAAGTGGGGTTGAACAAATGAAGGAAGGAAAGTATTCTTGAAGTTAGCAATTCCATGGAACAAATACAACTGGAAATGGATGAAAAGGAAAAGGAAATATCAGATCTAAGTGCAGACAAAGACAATCAGTTGGGTGGAGGCATGAAAGTCTTATTTGAAAAGGAAGATAAATTCCCTAATGAGCTTGCGAAAAGAAACATCTACATACTCTAATCATAAACACACTGCAAAAACAATAGCCGAAAATGCTCAAAGTGGAGCAGAACAAGCAAACACTAAAATTAACAAATTAGAAAAGGAATTAAAACACAAGAAGAAGCTATCACGGTGAAAAGAAGAGGACCTTAATGTTGTTCAGAGAGAGTTGGAATCTAAAAGATAGGAATTTCATAAAATAAAGACAACAATAGAGGGTGTTGTCACACAACTGATAGGTCAAAAGTGAAAGGTCTTGTTGCACAATTGATAAAAAGTTTAAGATGCCATAAGAATAGTTGCATTGGAGGTTGGTGGAGGATGGAATTTGTGTAATGCGGTAGTGGATATGAAACAAATAGGAAAGCTCCAACTTGAAATAGGATATCTACATACATGAGTAACAATTATCCCTTTGAACAAGACTAGAGAAGTGAGTCACAAGCCACTGTGTTTTCCATCCTGTAACTACTTCTTAGAACCCAGTATGTTTTCCATCGTGCAACTAATATGTGCATTTTGTGTTTGAAACATATGAAAAGATATTTGAATGGAGTGTTTTGCTGAAAGTAAGGGTTTTTAAAAAAATACGAAGGTGAAGTTGAAAATAGTGTTTCGTTATAGTCTGCATAAAAGAAAGTGCTCATTGAAGAAGACACAAGAAGTGAGTCATAAGCCACTGTGTTTTCCATCTTGCAACTACTTCTCAGAACCCAGTGTGTTTCCCATCGTGCAACTAATATGTGCATTTTGTGTTTGAAACATATGAATAGATATTTGAATGGAGTGTTTTGCTGAAAGTAAGGTTTTTTTAAAAAATACGAAGGTGAAGTTAGAAATAGTGTTTCATTACAGTCTGTATAAAAGAAAGCGCTCATTGAAGAAGACACGAGAAGTGAGTCACAAGTCACTATGTTTTCCATCCTACAACTACTTCTTAGAACCCAATGTGTTTCCCATCATGCAACTAATGTGTGGATTTTGTGTTCAAAACATATGAACAGATATTTGAATGAAGTGTTTTGCTGAAAGTAAGGTTTTTTAAAAATATGAAGATGAAGTTGAAAACAGTGTTTTGTTATAGTCTGCATAAAAGAAAGCACTCATTAACAAGACATGAGAAGTAAGTCACAAGCCACTATGTTTTCCATCTTGCAACTACTTCTCAAAACCCAATGTGTTTCCCATCATGCAACTAATATGTGCATTTTTTGTTCGAAACATATGAACAGATATTCGAATGGAGTGTTTTGCTAAAAGTAAGGGTTGTTAAAAATGTGAAGCTCAACTTGAATACATTTTTTTGTTACAGTCTACATAACAAAAAGTGCTAGTTGCATGTGCTTACATGGATTTGTAAGTTTGACGTAAATAATAAGATTTGAGGTGGCATTGCCTACCATTATTTGATGGCATTTGACATTGTTTATAATGAAATTTTACATGAAATCTGCAAGAACATTGTCTTACATTTTTTTAAATTAAGAGGTGTAAGCGCTTTTGACTCGGAGCTATGAACCAGTGAGGTCACAAACGGGGGACCTCATCCCCTAAACCCCAAAGGGATTGGAGCCTTGATGGAAAGATTAACAATACAACTTAACAATCACACAATGCCACTATTGGTAGAAGACCATAGTCTTCAAACATACCAAAGTACTGTAATTCCACAAAATAATTGATCAATAATTACATGATCAAAGATCATGTAATTCCACACCATAATTGTTCAATAATTATATGATCAAAGATAGTGTAATTCCACACCATAATTGTTCAATAATTACATGATCAAGGACCAAATGGAAAATGAATATTGTCAGCCTTTTTCATCCTCTCCTATAGTGCCTTTTATGTGTAATTGAGGAGACGGTCAGATAAAATCTTATAGGCTTCTTTAAGTCCTTAGCATTGACGGTGAGGTGATTCCACTTGCACGAGGGTTCGAGGTAGCCTCTACTTTGACCATTGCACTTTCAACACCTTCAACCTATAAGAAACCCATGAATATAAATGACTATGTTCAACAATTAACATATGGATATAAGGAAAAGGAAACATCAGATCTAAGCGTAGAGAAAGAGAATCAGTAGGGGGAGAGATGAAAGTCTTATATGAAAGCACAAACAACTTTCGTAACACATTTATATGAGCCTCTGGAGGAGAAATACAATTCAAAATCAGACAGACCAAGAAACATCACTAATAATCAAGGCCCAATTTTTTCGCTTCTTTCATAAAAGTTGAAGGAAATTGAGAAATTGAGCAGGCTAGTGTCAAGAATCAATAAAATCAGGCCTCGATCTCATTAACGCCGTTTCTTCACACCCACCACTTCCTTGTTCATCCTTGCCCTACAACATGAAGAATGTTAACGTCACATTAAATTCAAATGCATGCTATGAATTCATTCAAATTATAAAAATACACGTTCAAAACAGATTTCAAAATTACCCTTTCTTCCACTTTATTCCTCTGAAAGAACCAGGGACAATGTGTTTTCCAATATACTGTGAAAATCAGCATATTCATAACAAAAAAGAAATTTTCTAAATGAAATCACAAAGACACTCTAAAATTAGAGAAAAAAGCGATTGGAATGACACATATTACAACCAACCACAAATGCATACTTTAAAAGGGAAAGTGCACGATCTCCTCCGCAGGCACCCTTTCTTCTTGCTGCCTTGTCAAGGCACATTTTCCTGTCCCAAATGGACACTAACTTGCTCACGCCCACCACTTCCTTGTCCATCCTTTCCCTCTAATGCCAGGAATGTAAACGTCACATCAAATTCAAATACATGCAACTAATTCATTCAAAATATCAAAATACACATTAAAAAGTAGATTTCAATATTACCCTTTCTCCCTCTTTCTTCAGCTTTTCCCTTGAAAGTATGCATCTGTGGTTGTATGTAATATGTAAAAAAGTTGCAAGTGTTACGGTACAGTTAAAGTTCCAAAATTTATTGCACCGTCTCCTATAAGCAAGCATATAGTTTTTGAATCATAAGAAACAAAATTTTAAGGTGGACTTCCTTACATTCTTGGTGGGTAGGAAACAAAAACTTTTGACAAGCAAATAACTAATAGGAGACAGTGTGTTTTCCAACACTGCAACTAATGTGAGCATTTTTTTCTTTCTTGCAATTAGATGAAGATAGTGAAATGCCATTTTTACTATTACAAATAGCATTTAATATGACTATTCATTTGAAATTATCCATGATGAGAAAAATAGTCAACCTCAAATGATTTTAATGTCAACATCTTTCTTTCATTTATAAGCAAGATACCATAAATAATAAGACTTAAGGTGGCATTTCCTTCCAGTATATTTCATATTAACATAAATAGAATGCACATTATAAACACAGCCAAATTATTATTGTCATGGTCTACATAACAGAAAGTGGTCATTGAACAAGAATTGAGAAGTGAGTCACAACCCTATGTTTTCCATTTTGCAACTGTTATGTGCATTTTGTGTTCCAAACATACGAGCAAATATTGAAATGGAATGTTCGCTGGAAGTAAGGGTTGTCATAAAATATGAAGGTGAACTTAAAAACATTGTTTTTTTACAATCTGCATAACAAAAAGTGCTCATTGAACAAGAATCCAAAAGTGAGTCACAGTCTTGTGTGTTTTCCATCCTGCAACTCTTATGTGCATTTTTTGTTCCAAAAGTATAACAATATTGAAATGGAATATTTGTTGAAAGTAAGAGTTTCTGAAAACATTCAAACTGTCAATATAATTTCCGGTGGGGGATACATAAAAGTATCCAAAATCAACTGAGGTGTCACCAACCAATTGACTTCTCACAGTGTAAGTAACCAAAATGTTTTCATTACATTTATATGTGTAATTGCAGGTTCAAAAACATTGGGTATTATGAACCCTGCAACCCAAATAATGTTTTCAAACACTTTACAAGTAACAACCTAATTAGTTACTGATCCCTTAGGTGAATTTGGATAGTCTTATATATCCTCGACCTGAAACTCCTTGCAGAATGAGAAAACCTAGAACACATAGTGTTTTCCAAGAATAGTACTCGTTACAATCTAAAACACATGTCTTAATCACATCAACACCCTTCCCTCCCGCAGTGAATGAATAGCTTCTCACACAAGGAAAAAAAAATAGCTTCTCACACAAGGAAAAAAAATCCAGCGCAATTTGATGCAAGAGGACACCTCCTCGCTTTCCTGGCCATGATGTTTCCTCCTATCTGTCGGTTTCATCACTTTTATCATCTACCTTGGCGGGCCCTGCACAATTCCACAATGTCCTCATGTTATGTATATTTTTATGCATTTTTGTATGTACATAGGTGTGTTTTTTTAGGAGATTAGCTATGTTCATATATGGTTTTACAACATTGTGTGGGTTGAAGGTTTCATAAATCATGCTCTCACATCCCATAGTTTCCCACCCACCCGCACCTACTATTCTAAGGGTATGAGGCCCTTTCTTTCATCCATTCCAGATGCGTGGGTGAGGCTTAGGCACGTTGAATAGAGTATGGTAGGGTGACCCATTCGTTATAGCTGGAACAACAGTGATGGACGATATGACACAAGCAGGTTCGGCTCCGGGATTTCTTGGTTATTCCATCTTCTTGGTACCCACCACTTATCAATGTAGAGATTCCAGACCGCCGAATTGAAGGGCACTACCTCTTTTTGTATAGGAGCCTCGGCTACAGTAGCATTGGTCGAAGGAACATTCACTTATCCATTAGTGGCCTTATCCCATCCCAGTCATTGGCCTTATCCCATCCCAGTCATTTCTCCCATCTATCTCCTCCCACCCCAAATGAATTCCATCCAATGCAAGCCCATCCCACCCACCCTCACCCCCCTCTCTACTGATGCCCACAGTCGCGACCGATGAGTACTTCCTGCTACTGGCTGGATGAATAAAATGAATACTCTTATGTGGTTGCCCTACTATTCTAATGGGCCTTGAAGCAAGCGATTAAAGAAACAAAAGGGCTGCGAGCTTGGCCCATAGGGCAGAATGCTAGAGAGAGGAATGCGAATCAAGAATGTTGTGCTCCCTCGACTACTATAGATGGAGGAATGCTTGGAATACAAGAATGCTGTTACAAGACTCCTTGCCCTATCTAGAGTAGGGGGTTCGACAACAGGCACCCGCCAATGATTGATAGGGGTTTGTCCATAGGGCGCCTAGAGCTTCGCTCTCAAGCCCTCTCTCCAACGATGCTATGCTCCCAAAGCCCACGCACCTAAGGAATTTGCAAATGAGGTGCAACCAGCCGGAATGAATTTATTATCCCCGAGAATAGCAGGTTGAGTGCAATCAATGCTATCTCCCAGGTTGATTTCTCGCCCTCGACCAGCAATAGTTCCCCACCCAACTATAGGGGTGGGTGGGAGGCTAGTCGATTGGGAAGCAGGGTGGACCCTTGGGGAGGGTGGGAGGATATAGAGTATGCCAGGCCCTACAATAATCTACCGACTACCATAGAATAGTAGGGGCCCTATGCACCACCCGACAAGGGGAATCTTAGTTCAAACCCTCTATCTCTATGGACGTAATATCGATGCATCAATATCACGTATAGAAGAAATCCCAGTCAAGCCCCAGCTTTATCGAGTAGGGCTATATAGAGAGTAGGGCCCCTACTATTGGTTGTGAGCGCATAAATGATTTCATAGAAACGTTTGTAACTAGCCCTACTATTTTATGGGGTCAAATTATTCCAAATTATATGCGAGTATGGTCGGTCCTGACCCCACCGACCCATTCGCCTTAGGGCATGGTCGGCCCTACTATTCTATGGAGCGGGCGGGTGGGAGGCCCCTACAATTCTATGTGGGTTTTGGGGGGGTGGGAGGCCAAGGGGCGAGTGGGGGGACAAAAGGGGTTGCCACCCACCCCTGGGCGAGTATGGTCGGTGGGTAAGACACATATGGTCGGTGAGCGAAGCTCTGGTGGGGTCCGCTACATCTCTATATCCTCCCACCCCCTAGTTAGAAGCTAGGGTTCACGGTGGGCGAAGCCTGAGACAGTGCGCCGGCACATAGTGGGGTCCGCCTTGGATGGTGGGGTCTTGCAGTCGAGTGCCAGTTATATATCCTAGACGACTTCGAACCTGAGGGCAGCAACCTACCTACATGAGTTATAGGGATACAGGGTGAGTAAACCTATTCGTTGAGTCAGCAACCGAGGCCGGGCTATAATGGGGCTTGGGGGTAGGTGGGAGCCCCCCCGCTTCAGTAGATTAGTTGTTCTGGCTCCAGCATAGATATAGATAGGCCATCAGTTGTATCACGTATATAACACGATGTAGAATCATGATGATGTCGACCCCCTCTATATCTATATCTAGATCTATTCATAAGTGGTAGGGGGAGTTAGGGTCTCCTCCCAGTGCTGCCCTAGAACCCATGTCTGATCCCCTCTCTCATCCCTAGTTAGCTCTGAATTCCTCCCCCAGTAGGCCCAGAAGGCCCGATCCCAGACACATCCAGATAGAGACGGGCAATAGTTATTCATTCTTTTTCCTTACCCCTTAGGGGCATATCTGGCCTTACTCGAATCACCATATCTTCTCAAGCTGCTATATCAGTATCCATGATCAATGGATGGTAATAGCGACCAGTATCTGTCCCGCGATAGGGTGGTGGGCGCACAAGAGCAGGGATTCAGATTCCCTGTCGACTCGTTACCACTACCCTTGCAATCAATTTACTCCGATTCATCTGGGAAGGGGTGCATATGGGCCACCATACATACCCCACCCTAGCCTTCCTCTGGATTGGATGTGATTCCAATCCAGACCTGGTAGGGAGAGACTGAACAATAGCCTGAGACTGATGAGCCCCATCTACACTTGTGCCAAGAGTTTGTTTTCGGAGTTCTAACTGGATTTGCTCGATCCACACCCCTAGAATGTGGATGGAGCTGTTACATATAGTGGTGCTCCCTTGGGAACCGGGGCGCCCTGTAGGGGCAAGAGCTTGTTGGTTCTCGCATCCATGCCAATTCCGGATCGAGCAGCAATAATAGATCGCGGAAGAGGCAGGAGTTTCATTAGTAGTAGAGGCTCGGTACCAGGGTTCATCGGGGGGAGCAGAGCCTATTCCGGGTGGGGAACCAATAATGCAACAGCTGGGGCCCACCATCGAGCAACATTGGCGTGAATGGTTCTGAATCATTCGATGTATTAGCACTAGAACCGGCATCCTCGTCACCACTCCAGGGAACCTTCAACGGCCTGCGCCGGGCACTGTCCCCCAGCGTCATAGGCATCTGATCAAATGCATTCGACCAATTGTTCATCCCCGGCAATGGAAACACTTGTTCCCAGTTGTTCGACCTCTCCCTCACATCCGCCTCCCACTTGGATGAAGGTTGGGCAAACCCTCGGGGGGTGTCGGTTCCTCGGGCCCCCCTTATATCAGTTCCTTCTATTGTTGTTGTGGAATAGCCTTAACCACCCACCCAGCGGGGAGGGCCCCTAAAATTCTATGGGTTCGGGTTGGGTGGGCCCAATAATATGAAAGAAGGGGGCCTTCATGTTGGGTGGAAAGTGACGGGGGACGGGCAAGCCCCTACCCGGTGTTGGGTGGAAGCGGTGGAAGCGCACCAAACCTACCTGGCGCTCTTTACGGCTTAACCACCCCACCTATCACGCTTCTCAAATGGGGCCCTACAAAGATGTGAAAGATTGCCCACTCCCCACTCCTGCGCCTTAGAATAGTAGGGGCCCCCCAATACTATAATTGGACATGTTATGTATAGATTTCTAATTAATTATAGTAGTGGGGCCCCTACTATTCTAAGGTCAATCTTAGCCTCAAATTAGGCCCTTTCCCCCCTACAATTCTATGGGGTCCCACCCGCCCCCAAGAGAATTATAGCCCGGGGTTCATGGGGGGCGCTTACTTTCCAGGTGGGGGGGAGATATAGGGTGGGTGCCCTTATTGCCGATCCTCCTTCCCTCGGCTCAGTAATGGAATCGGGTCGAGCGGGTTTCATCCCTCCAGATCCGCCTTGCCCTAAATTTTTATGGCTAACCCGACTCTGTCTCCTCTATCTAATGATCTCGTTCCTCAGCCCGAGAACCTTCTAGTCCCACCCAACCCTGGCAACCCCCCCACCTGCCCTACTATTCTAAGGCCCATTGATCTGAATCGGGATCATGCTTAGAATAGTAGGGTGGGTGATCGAGTTCTGCTTCATTGGCTATCACCCTCAATAGGCCACCCTTATCTAGCCCTAAAATTCTATGGCGGCCGATAAAGCCTTCAATTGAGCAACCCCGAGAAAGCCCGATCTGTATGGCTTTGCCAAGCCGAGTGATTAACTTCCGACCGAACCCTCATTTTCTCCATCAAGAGTGATTGTTCGACAATAGGTCAGATCAAGTTAGGAATTTCTAGGTCATTCCCCCCTGGTTCATCCGCCAGAAGGGAGTCAGAGTCTTCCGATCAAGTGGGATTCCTCAACCCGCCCGAAGGTGTGGGGAATCAGAGCTATTTATTCATATGAGTGGACATCAGAAGCAGGTGGAGCTAGCTATCTATCGGGTGGAGTCCTTTCTTGCAACCAATAAGGGCCCGGGGATTCAGAATGAGGAAGTGTTAGCGGGTCCCTCCCGCCTAGATAAATGGATCGACGAACTAACTATACATGCTCCCTCACTCGAATCATAGGTCGTAGGGGGAGAAATAATAATAATGATTCTATACGATTTGAGACAGAAGATTCCAGATGTTCCCTATAGCCTTTTTTCCATTCATTGAGATGATTTCACTAGGGTGGAGCTAGGGTTTACTAGCCATTTCAGTGCTTGGAATTCCCAATCAGATAGGTACAAGTGGACATGAGAGGTGGAAGGGAGATGACAAGAACAATGATTGGTAGAGATGTGGATGAGAATATTTCGGGTAGGCTTAGTTGTTAATACGTAGACAATAATCAATTGGGGTGGGCAGGTCGACGATGTTGGGGGTAGTTAAGTCCTCTATTCCTGCCTACCTCTCCTGACCTAGTTGGTTTTATTCTCTCTCGAGATCTCGTGCTCTTTAAGGCGAGTTTCGACCTCCTGGGCTATCTCAATCCAATCAATCAAACCGGTCGAGTGACTGAATAAAGAGCATTTCCAAGAAACCTGGTCCAAACAAGTTCCTTAGCATTTGGAGACATCCCGAATAGGGCCAGGTGTTGGCCGCTGGGTCCACTACTCTATATATGTATCGAGCCACATGAAAGCTCTTTCCCTTTTTCACTACGAAGTACCAGCCGCCCCTGCATGGGAACTATAATCCCCACCACAAACCCCACCGTAAGGCCAATATGGTTGGCACTGAAGGCACGCCTACTAGGATAAGCCTACCATAGAAAAATTTTAGGGGCCCGGGCCCCGCCCCCTGGCGAATAGTAGGGCGGCTGGTAGTCAGGCCCTTTGTGCATGCAGGACCGACCCCCCGTATATTCTAAGGGGCCCGGTAGATTATATTCGTGGGAGGATAGCCGGGATAGGCCTTGGGTGGGAGGCTATAGTTGGAGATAGAGCGGGTCTAATTCTCATATACATAATTATGGATAAATCATGGCATCTTGATACACGGTGGAAAGATGTGCTTCCCAAGCAAGATACATAGGGGCGGGTAAGGAATCTGATTCGTAATGGGATGGGTGGGAACTGGCATACTTTCGATCAACACCTGAGAAAGGCCCTAGGGATTACGCGGCAGGCACGATTATACCACGACATTGGGAGATGGGCCCTTTATCTATCTACGAAGGGATGAGATAGATGCGTTGAGCTCACAACGAACCCATCCCTTTCTCTGTCCCATGTTGTCTTTGGTGGCTATCCCCATCTACATCTGGATATACATGGGTGTTACAAATATGTATACATCTGAATCTACACCAACCAATGGAGTTAGAACTCCCTACTGATGGCAACCCCTAGAGACAGCAGCCATGAAGGCCTTCTTTCCCCAAGAAGGTTGGTGGGCTCGGTTCATGATTAATTCCCCTTATTTCCTATCTTCCTTCGGCTCTTCTCGGAGAGGGATTTTGGTTGGCATCATATCACATACGCCCTTAGAATAGTAGGGGCCCTAAAATTCTATGGGTGCCCTAAAATTCTATGGCTCAATAAATGAATAGAAGGGCTCAGTGGAGACTTAACCCCCTGGGGCTGTAGGGTGGGAGGCCGGGGCCCTATTGCCACCCACCCACCCCCGGTGTGGAGGGAATTATAGTTTGGTGGGCCCTACTATTCTAAGGATCAATGCTTTAGAAGTAGTGCTTGGTCAAGTGGACAGCTATCACTCGCTTGATAGATCAATTCCTTAATCTGTATGGGAGATACCCATCACTGGTGGACCTTGCTCCTTTTCCCTTCCCCCATCCCTTCTGGACTTAATAAAGATAAATTAAAAGATAATAGGAAAAAGGATGCAAAGGCATTATTTCTAATTCAACAAGCTGTAGATGAATCCATTTTTCCCAAGGTTTCTATAGCCACAAAATCTAAAATAGCATGGGACATATTATAAATAGCATATCAAGGGACATCAAAAGTTAAGGTTGCTAAATTGCAAACACTTAGGAGTGATTTTGAGAATCTATGCATGAAAGATTCAGATTCAGTTGATCATTTTCTTAATAATGTAATGAATGTGGTCAATCAGATTAGATCATATGGTGAAGATTTGATTGATCAAAAGGTTGTTGAAAAAATTCTCCGTATTTTGCCTAGAAAATTTGATGCTATTGAGGAGTCTAAGGATCTGACACAACTCTCTATAGATGAGTTAATGGGATCACTTTTATCCCATGAAACTAGGATGAATAGGAATAACAATTCTTCTTTGGAGAATGCTTTTAGATCACAGGTGTCATTTGGCAGAGGAAGAGAAGATCGAACTTCAGAGGAAGAGGAAGAGGCAGAAGCAGAGATGGGCATATGAGTCCAAATCAAGAAGAAAGAACCAGTCAATCTAATCAGAGTTTCAATAATAGAGGACGTGGGAGAAATCAACAACAATCATCAAGGTTTGATAAGTCTTGTGTTCAATGCTATTATTGTAAGAAGTTTGGTCATTTTGCAAATGAATGTAGGAAGAAACAGGAAGAGGTGGACAAACATGGTGCTAATTACTCAGGTGTGTTTGATAATAATTCAGGGAGTTTATTCATAACTTGTAGTGTTTCTCAAGAAAGTTCTAGAGATATATGGTTCCTGGATAGTGGATGTAGCAATCACATGACTGGTAATAGAGAGTTATTTGCTAGTTTGAATGATTCCATTAAATCTGAAGTAAAAATGGGAAATGATAGTAAAGTATCTGTAACGGGAAAAGGTGTTATAAATGTTTTAACCAAAAGTGGAGAAAAGAGATATATTCCTGATGTTTATTTTGTGCCTGGATTAAAACACAATTTGATGAGTGTTGGATAGTTAATGCAAATAGGGTACAAAGTCTTCTTTGATAATGATGTTTGTACAATTTTGGATAGAAATCCTAGTGGCAGGTTGATTGCAAAGGTCAAGATGACAAGGAACCGAATGTTCCCCCTCCAAATTCATTGCATCCAAGGAATAGAGGAAATAAATTTCAAGATAGTGTGGTTAGATGAAACATGGCTCTGGCATTTGAGGTATGGTCACCTTCATTTTGGAGGTTTGAGTTTATTGCAAAAGAAAAATATGGTGAAAGGGTTACCAATCATAGAGCATCCAACTAATTCATGTGAAAATTGGAGTATGTTGAAGGCCAAGAATTTATCCAATATGTTTTGGGCAGAAGCAGTGGCATGTGCAGTATACATTTTGAATAGAAATCCAACAAAGAGTCTCAAAGACAAGATTCCTCAAGAAGCATGGAATGGTAAGAAACACAGTGTATCTCATTTTAGAATTTTTGGATGTGTTGCTTATTCATTGGTGCCATCTGAATTGAGAAGAAAATTGGATGATAAAAGTGAGAAATGTATTTTTGTTGGTTATAGTGAAGAATCAAAAGCTTATAGATTGTATAATCCCATTTCAAAGAAATTAATCACTAGTAGAGATGTTGAATTCAAGGAAGAAGAATTATGGGATGAAAATGCTAACAAAATAGTCACAAGAGGAGCATCAATCTCTCACAATGAAGAAAAATCAAAGGAACAAGGTAGTTAGCCAAATCAAACACCACCAAGTACTCCACCAAGAAATTTTGTGCAAGGACCATCATTAGATCATCAAGACCAGCCTACTCCAAATTCAAATGTAAGTGATGAGTCAAATCCTACACTTTCCTCATTGAGACCAAGGTATAGAGGTAAGAAAACAAAAAGCTTAAAAGAGATATATGATCAAGGTGAAGAGAATGTGTATATGTATTCAAATTTTTATTTATTCTCATATGATCCTATATATTTTGAAGAAGCAGTAAAAGAAGATAATTGGATCAAAGCAATGGATGAAGAAATTGACTCTATTGAAAGAAATCAAACATGGGAATTAATGAATCTACTTGAAGGTAAAGATTGTATAGGAGTCAAATGGGTTTATAAAACTAAATTTAATGTTGAAGGAAAAATTGTAAAACATAAAGCAAGATTGGTTGCAAAAGGATTTTCACAACAGTATGGAATTGATTATACTGAAACATTTGCTCCAGTTGCTAGACTTGATACAGTTAGAACAATTTTAGTAGTAGTTGCACATAATAATTGGAAAGTCTATCAAATGGATGTAAAATCAACATTTTTGAATGGTTTTCTTGATGAAGAAGTTTATGTTCAACAACCACCTGGTTATGAGGTATACGGGCATGAAAATAAAGTATATAAATTGAAAAAGGCACTTTATGGTTTGAAACAGGCACCTAGGGCTTGGTATAACAGGATTGATTCATATCTGATAAGTAATGAATTCAATAGAAGCAACAATGAGCCCACATTATATATAAAGGCAAATGAGCAAGGTCAAATTTTGATGGTGTGTCTGAATGTTGATGATTTGATTTTCACTGGAAATTTGTCAATAAACATGTTCAAGTCAGCAATGAAGAAAGAATTTGAGATGACAGATTTGGGCTTAAAGAGATACTTCTTACGCATTGAAGTCATTCAATTTGATAAAGGTATCTTTATTTGTCAATCCAAGTATATCAAGGATGTATTGAGAAGATTCAAAATGATAAATTGTAATCCAGCATCAACTCCAATTGCAACAGGAATAAAACTTAGCAAAAAGGATGAGGGATCAAATGTTGATCCAACTATGTTTAAAAAACTAGTTGGAAGTCTGATGTATCTCACAGCTACCAAGCCATATATTATGTATGGTGTCAGTTTAATCTCAAGATTCATGGAGTCACCTCAGAATTCCCACTGGAAAGTTGGAAAAAGGATACTAAGATATGTTGCATGAACAACAGGATATGGAATTCTCTATTCCAAAGCTAACAATTTTGGTTTGATTGGTTATACTGACAATGATTTTGCAGGTAGTATAGATGACATGAAGAGCACTTCTAGATATGCCTTTCATTTTGGATTAGGAGCTATATCATGGGCATCAAAGAAGCAACCTATAGTGACCATTTCATCAGCTGAAGCAAAATATGTAGCCGCAACTTCCACCACATGTCAAGCAATATGGATGCGTCGAGTTTTGTCAGATCTGTTGCATAATCAAGAGGAACCAACACCAATCCTTTGTGATAACACGTTAGCAATTGCATTATCAAAAAATCATGTATTTCACAAGAGGAGCAAGCACATTGATACAAGGTATCACTTCATCAGAGAATTGGTTAACAATGGAGAAATCTACCTTGAGTTCTGCAAATCTAAAGATCAATTGGCAGACATTTTCACTAAAGCATTACCTAAGGACAATTTTGAATATCTACGAAAAAATTTAGGTATTGTTGATATTGAATTAGTTAGTGTTGGAGAGAATTAATTTCTCCCACAGTCTTTGTCAAACTATGTATTAAATGTAGAAGTTTCTCCCAGCTGTTTCTCCCAAGTGTTCAAATTTAGCTTATAATATAGAAGTTTCTAGCTTAGACCTTAGTCTGTTTTTCTATGCATGTGCTTTGAATATGGAGTTCTCCAGATTGTTCTAAGACCTCTTTAAATAGAGGCATTTTGTAATTGATGAAGCAAGAAATGAAATCTGCCTTTCTTTTAATTGTTCTCATCTTCTATCATTTGTTTTCCTCTTCCTTCAGTTTGGTATCAGAGCAGAAAAGAGCCTGGAGAGAGAGTGATAGAATCCCAGCTGACATTTGAAGGCATCTGAAGAAGTTGAGAGCTAGTCTCAAATAGCTGTAGCAGTTGCTTGAAGCTGCCAAAGTCTGAATGATCACTGCCATTGTGTTGGAGCTGTTGTCCAACAAAATCATTGAAGTTGGAATTTATGCCAGTCAAGTTTGCAGCTCGGCAAGTGGCTGTAGAGCATTAGCCATGTCAACAAGCAGTACAAAAGCTTCATTTTTGTAGAAGGTATGCATTTAAGAAGCGCAGAGGATTGTTTTGCGGCTTAGTAAAGCCATATATTATGTTATTTGGAATTGGATTTTTGGTATGTCTGTTTGGCTCAGTCTTATCTGGTATTTTGCTTTTGTTTTCCAACCTGCAATCATACAGAGTTTTAATCGTTGTTGGAAAACACTAGGTTTTAAAAAATGGTGCCTTTCATTGCATTCCTACGGTCTAAATAACAAAAAAATTTCAAGACGAATATTCATACTGTTGTGTAAAATTCCAGGTTGCAAAACACTGGTTTTTTGAAATCTGCAACCCACACAATGTTTTAAAACCCTTTACAAGTGACAACCCAATTGGTTACAAACCCCTCACCTTAATTCCATTAGTTTTTCATCTCCCCCAACTGCTCTCCAACCCTTCGCTTTCAACCTGCAGAATGAGAAAACCCACAACACAATGTGTTTTCCAATAACACTACTTCTTACATATTAACTATGACATTTCCTTCTGTTGCTGGTTCCGTCACTTCTATCATCCATCTGGTGGGCCCCACACTACACCGTCTCTTCATGTTATGTATGTTACAATGTATGTTGTTATGTATGTTTTCATGCATTTTTGTGTGTACGTAGGTGCTTTTTCTCTAGGATTTGGAGAAAGCCATCAAGGAGAAAGCTAACTCCTAGACAAAACACACCTTTTGTTATATATGTATATAACATAATATCGTACCCCCACATCCCCCATCCCACGCGGTGGAAAAAAAGACACCGACAGAAAGACTGAAAGACTTGATAGATCGGTAGCCCCGTGTCGTCAAGTGTTGAACGCCGGAAAAGGACGTGCGACCCTGGAAGGAAAGTCAAGAAACCCTAACTATTTTCCACATTTTATTTTGTTTTGGTCCACCATTTTCTTCATTTTGTTTTGTAGTTTTTTGGGGAGGGAGGCGCGAGCAACGAAATGAGTTACAGGTGGCCATGAGGAGGGACACAAGAGCATTGAAATGGAGTTATAGGAGGCCAAAACAATGCAAGCATTGAAATGGAGTTGCAGGCAAGAGGCAGCCAAACCAACACGGGCTTTGAAATGGAGTTGTAGGTGTGTTTATGTTGTTTTTTTATGTAGATAGTCGCGTTTTGTCTATGTTTTCTAAAAAGAATTGAACGGCTATTGGTTAAAGAAAAATGATTTTCATTGATGGAAAAATAAAATGATTTGTTTGCATGTATGGTTTTCATATGAAATGCATAGCCATTTCTGTTTATGCAGAATAAAAAAAATCAACTGGAAATTCTTTGCATTCACCATAGTAAGCATTTCATCTATAAAAATATCATAACTTCTTAATGCAGAATAAATTTTGGAAGTTTAACTGACCCATACACTTGCAATTCAAGCTATGACAGCTAGAATCACTTGTTTTAGTGCAGAAGCTTCACATCTCCAAAACCGTCCTTCTCAATCCACCTACCCTTGTTTTCTTCAATTTTGTTTCCTCTAATATATCAACCACCTAGAAGGAAGACAAGTGTTAGCAATAGATTAAATTGGAAAATTAAAGAAATTTGGTGCTACAACGAATTATTTTTATTCTAAATTTCACTAATATACAATTTATATGTTGTGGTGAGTGTAAAATTCCAGCTTGCATAAACAATAAACAAACATATTAAACTATATATTGGGAATTTAATTTCCAATTTAACCTATCACTAACACTAGTAGTATATATCAACAATTATATCTGCCATTCTGTCATTATGCAGGAACTGTGAAGCATTGAACGTTCATTTCAGATATATAAAAAACTCATCTCTCCTAACATATGAAAGAGGCCATAACTTACAATAATCAATAACTGCATAGAAGATAGAACAAGAAGGATACCACATACCACTATTAGACTTCTATTTATATCCTGTATATCTCAATGAACACCTAAATGACATACTTGTATTGTAACCATTGTTCAATGATATTGTAAACTGCACCATTACTTGTACAAACAACTAAAAAAATATAGATCATTGCAAGAACAAAGGTTAGCAAGTCAACAAAAGCCTTGTCGATCACCTTGATTGACCAAAAAAAGTAGCTACTTTGCCAAAAAAACACACCTATATACATACAAAAATGAATAAAACTGTACACAAAAACATACATAGAAACATACATAACATGAAAAGAAGGCAGAATAAGATGTCAGTGCACAAAAGAGAATTAGTTGGACGGAGACATGAGAGTCCTATGTGAAAAGGTAGAAATTTTTTTCAAACAACTTATTAAAAACAAAACATCTGCATTCTCTAATAAAAAAGACACTCTCAAAGCTGAGAATAGTATTTGGGTTGTAGGTTTCATAACACATATTTTTTTCCAACATGCAAGTATGTATAGACAACATTCTTCTAATGAAAACCTTTAAGTTTGTAGACAGTAACAATGTACTAAAGTTCATTCACCTTCACAATTTATAGCAACTCTTACATAAAAAAATTGAAATTCAATTTCATCATATCATTTAAAAATAAATGCACAATATAATTTGTAGGTTGGAAAAAACAATTTGGTTTTCCATTTATTTCATTCTCTACATTCAAAGTTACATGGTTGAGAGCATGGGTAGGAATGTCTTGAAAAGCTTTTGTTAATTAGGTAGTAGGAATGCAATGAAAGGAAACATTTTATAAACACCCACTATTTTCTAACAACCATTAAAACTCTGAATGATTGCACATTGGAAAACACCATGGGAGGTGAGTGCATTATTAATGAAACCTCCAACCCACACAATGTTGTAAAACCCTCTACAGACACAACTAATCTCCTGACAAAATGCACCTATGTACATACAAAAATGCATGAAAACATACATAACGACATACATGGTATCATACATAACCTGAAGAGACGACGTAGTGTGGGGCCTGCCAGATAGATGATAGAAGTGATGGAACCGACAGACAGAAGGAAACATCACAACAAGGAAAGTGAGGTGGTGTCCCGTCGCATCGAATTACGTTGATTTTTTTTCCTTGTGTGAGAAGCTATACGTTCATTATGCGTGGGAAGGGCGTTGATATGAGTAAGACATGCGTTTTAGATTGTAACAAGTATTGTTCTTGGAAAACATCTTGTGTTCTGGTTTTTCTCCTTCTGTAGGTTGAAAGAAAATCATTGGAAAGCAAGGGAGTGTTGAAGGCAGGGGAGACAACCAAGCGAGTTGAGGTGAGGGGTTTCTAACCAACTATATGTACATAGGTGTGTTAACTCAAATTTCCCTGCTTACCAATTGGGTTGTTATGTCTAGGGGGTTTTAGAACACTGTGTGGGTTGCAGATTTCTTAAAACTCATTATTTTCCAATCCCATTACATTCTTATTATCTAATTCACAAAAGGTTCTCAAGACAATCACAAAACATACCAAATTGAGGTGAGGGGCGAGTAACCAATTGGGTTGTTACTTATAAAGAGTTTTAAAACATTATGTGGGTTGCAGATTTTGAAAAACCAGTGTTTTCCAACCTAGAATTTTATAGAATAGTATGAATGCAATTTAGACAGTATAAACAATCAGAGTATGAGTTGTCATTTTCAGAGATTTTTTTCTAGCACAGGAATTCGAGGCAGAATGACGTGTGCATTTTTCAGTTTGGAGAAAGAAAGGGTAAAACACTCTTTGTTTCATGTCTACACATTCAAAGCTGATGGTTGGAGTGCACATGTAGGAGTTGGAGGAAAAACCAATGTTTTGAAACCTATAATTTAACAAAATAGTATAAATATAATTTAGACGGTACAAATGTAATGAAAAGGAACCTTATAACAAGTCTTACGTAGAATAAAATTTGTGTTTCTATTTCTTAATATGATCTAAACATACATGCATAGTATGATTGCAGGTTGGAAAACATAGCGGGAGGTGAGCTGACAACATAATTTACGAAACCTCCAACACACAAAATGTTGTAAAACCCTCTATGCACTGAAGCCAAATACCTTACTGGCTATCTAGAAAATAGTGTGTATCACCACACTCCTACGGTCTAAATAACACCAAGCTTTTCAATACATACATACTATTTTCAAAAATTCTAGGATGCAAAACAATATGTTTTACAAAACCTGCAACCCACCCGATGTTTCAAAACCATTTAGACACCACTATGGGGGTACGATATCATGTTACATACATAGGTTCTTTTTGTCTAAATATTGGTTATTATATGAATCGGCCTCTAATACTGGTATAGTATACCATTAGGGGAGAAGCTAACTCCTACACAAAAAGCAACAGTATACTATACCAGTATTAAAGGCCAATTCATATAATATACCAGTATTAGAGGGAACAACTGATAGGAGGCATTGTGTTTTCCAACACTACAACTCCATTTCTATGCCTGCATTGGTTTGGCTGCCTGTAACTCCATTTCAATGCTCGTGTGTCTCTCCTCATGGCTACTTGTAACTCATTTCACTGCTCATGCCTCCCTCCCCAAAAATTTGCAAAACGAAATGAAGAAAATGACAGACCAAAATAAAATAAAATGTGGAAAATAGTTAGGGTTTCTTGACTTTCCCACTAGGGTTTTGCGTCCTTTTCCGGTGTCCGACACATGACAACATGGGGCTACCGATCCATCAAGACTTTTCATCTTTCTGTCAATGTCTTTTTGTCCACTGCGTGGGATGGGGGATGGGGGTTATGATATCATGTTACATACATTGGTGCTTTTTGTCTAGGAGTTAGCTTCTCCAATACCGGTATATTATATGAATCAACCTTTAATACTAGTATAGTATACCATTAGGGGAGAAGCTAACTCCTACACAAAAAGCAATGGTATACTATACTAGTATTAAAGGCCGATTCATATAATATACCAGTATTAGAGGGAACAACTGATAGGAGACAATGTTTTTCCCAACACTGCAAATAATGTGAGAATTTTATTTAAACACAACAATGGAAGGTATGATTTTAAAGAAATTCATACTATTTTGTCACATTCCATGTTGCAAAACCATAGGTTTCAAGAAGCAAGATAGCGTGTTTCCTAATTGTGCAAATAATGTGAGCAATTTATTTGTTCCAATCAGGAGAAAGCTAACTCATAGACAAAAAGCACCTATGTATGTAACATGAGATTGAAATGGCATTTCACTTTCCTCATTTGATTCGACCAAATAACTTCTCACATTATTTACAATGTTGGAAAACACCCTATCTCCATATAAGGTATTAAGCAACAAGCAACCCATATAGTGTTGTAAAACCCTTTGCAACTGAGAGGAGACAGTGTGTTTTCCAACTATGCAAATAATGCAACCAATTTATTTATTCCAATCACATAAACAAAGTGAAACGAAATTTTTTATTGGATCATAATGAAATAAAACTCTTCATATTGAATTAACTAAAATGGGACTGTGTTTTTTCCAACCCTCCAAAAAAATCTATAACACTGTGCCTTGCAGGTTTCATAATACCCATTGTTTTCCAATTTCATTAAATTCTTGGCACCTCATTTTTCTATTTTCAAATAATGGTTTCTAATGCCACATTTTTTGGGGTTTTTGTCCATTCCAAAATTCGGTTTTTGGTTTCTAAGACCACATTTTTTGGGGTTTTTGTGCATTCCAAAATTCAACAAAATTGGAAAACCAGAATATGGTAGGAAAGGAGACAAAAATTAAAAAAATCCTCACACAAAAAACACATTAACATACTTTCATTTCAAATAAATACCCCTTCTCCCAATGAAAACCCCGAAAAAAAACATTTTATTTGCATTTAAAAAAAAAACCCATTTCATAGCTTTTTTTTTTGTATTCAACAAAACCCATTTCATAGTTTAATCAGCTGCTTCACAATCCCTACAAAATAGAAAAATGGCACAAATAATGGCAGCAAATGGCATTTCACTTTCCTCATCTGATTCAACCAAATAACTGCTCACATTATTTATAGTGTTGGAAAACACACTATCTCCATATAAGGTGTTAAGCAACAAGCAACCCATATAGTGTTGTAAAACCCTCTGCAACTGAGCGAAGACAGTGTGTTTTCCAACTATGCAAATAATGTGACCAATTTATTTGTTCCAATCACATAAACAAAGTGAAATGACATTTGTTCTTGGAGCATAACGAAATAAAACTCTTCATATCGAACTAACTAAAATGGGACAGTGTGTTTTCCAACCCTCCAAAACAATCTATAACACTGTGCCTTGCAGGTTTCATAATACCTACTATTTTTCAATTTCATTACATTCTTGACACTTCATTTTTCTATTTTCAAATAATGGTTTCTAATGCCACATTTTTTGGGGTTTTTGTCCATTCCAAAATTTGGTTTTTGGTTTCTAAGACCACGTTTTTTGAGGTTTTTGTGCATTCCAAAATTTGGAAAAATTGGAAAACCAGAATACGGCAAGAAAGGAGACAAATTAAAAAATCCCTCACACAAAAAACACATTAACATCCTTGCATTTCAAATAAATACCCCTTCTCCCAATGAAAACCCCGAAAAAAAACATTTTATTTGCATTTCAAAAAAAACCCATTTCATAGTTTTTTTTGTATTCAACAAAACCCATTTCATAGTTCAATCAACTGCTTCACAATCCCTACAAAATAGCGAAATGAAACAAATAATGGCGGAAAATGGAATTTCACTTTCCTCATCTGATTCAACCAAATAACTGCTCACATTATTTATAGTGTTGGAAAACACACTGTCTCCATATAAGGTGTTAAGCAACAAGCAACCCATATAGTGTTGTAAAACCCTCTGCAACTATGAGGAGACAGTGTGTTTTCCAACTATGCAAATAATGCGACCAATTTATTTGTTCCAATCACATAAACAAAGCGAAACGACATTTGTTCTTGGAGCATAACGAAATAAAACTCTTCATATCAAACTAACTGAAATGGGATAGTAATTTTTCCAACCCTCCAAAACAATCTATAACACTGTGCCTTGTAGGTTTCATAATACCTATTGTTTTCCAATTTCATTACATTCTTGGCACCTCATTTTTCTATTTGCAAATAATGTTTTCTAATGCCACATTTTTTGGGGTTTTTGTCCATTCCAAAATTCAGTTTTTGGTTTTTAAGACCACATTTTTTGGGGTTTTTGTACATTCCAAAATTTGACAAAATTGGAAAACCAAAATACGGCAGGAAAGGAGACAAAAATTAAAAAACCCTCACACAAAAAACACATTAACATCCTTGCATTTCAAATAAATACCCCTTCTCCCAACGAAAACCCCGAAAAAAACATTTTATTTGCAGTTTAGAAAAAAACTCATTTCATAGTTTTTTATTTTTTTTGTATTCAACAAAACCCATTTCATAGTTCAATCACCTGCTTCACAATACCTACAAAATAGCGAAATGGAAAAAATAATGGTGGATATACCTACCTGGAGCTCGCGTTCGTTCGACCACCGTCACTTGTTGCTCACGTGCGTTCGACCAACTGTTGCTCGCCTTTGTTCTTTTTCTTTCCCTCCTCATGGTCACCTGTAACTCATTTCCCTGCTCGCGCATCTCTCCTCATGGCCACCTATAACTCATTTCGTTGCTCGCACGTCCCTCCTCATGGCCGCTTGTAACTCATTTCAGTGCTCGCGCCTCCCTCCCCAAAAAATTGCAAAATGAAATAAAGAAAATGGCAGATCAAAAATAAATAAAATGTGGAAAATAGTTAGGGTTTCTTGACTTTCCCATTGGGGCTGCGTGTCCTTTTCTGGCGTCTGGCACGTGATGGCACGAGGCTACCGATCTATCAAGTCTTTATGTCTTTCCGTCGGTGTCTTTTTTTCCATCGCGTGGGATGGGGGATGTGGGAGGTACAATGTTATGTTATATACATATATAACATAGGTGCTTTTTGTCTAGGAGTTAGCTTTCTCCCTATTTATATTACTAAAAAAAATAATGATATATTATTTATTAAAAAGGTGGGTGGAAAAAGGAACATTCTCAAAGTTTAGGTCAGAACAAGTTAAAAAAAAGACAAAAATAAATAAAGGGCATAGTCCAATTAACAATAAACATAAATAAAATTGATTATTGGCAAGAGCAACGGTAGGAGTGAGATCACAATCATTAGGTTTACCCAATACATAGACAAGGATAGTATATCAATGTACTCATAGCCAATAAGTACACCCTCCTCCTCTTGATCTTTTGTAGGTTGTTGAGCATGAATAGGGGAAATTGTCAACTCCAAGCAATGGAACTTACCAAAATCAAGTCATCCAAGAGCACCACGCCTATGAGAAGAGGTAGAAGGTGTTTGAGAGGCTGAGAGCATCCATGGGTAGCACAATTACTAGAACCTTGCAGCTAAGAATCTTGAGATTAGGATCCATGATCTCATCTGGCAGATTGACCATGATCACACATATGCTCATAAGATGGGAAGGAATTAGAGGCAAGACTCTAGCAATGCAAGGAGCTTTACCCCAACGGTCAAAAAGCTCCTGCAAATGCAAACTTCTAATGCAATTTTGCAAGCTTGTGCTTAAATCTGCATAAGTACATTAGAACATATCATAGCTTTAATGTATAAAGAAAGGTGATCTTCAATTGAACAAATAGAAAAGAGATATGAATTTCTATATGTTCAAATACTAAAAAATTTCACCCTAAAAACATGTTAAATCTTGGAAAATTTGAATGGGAGGTGGGATCAATTGTCCAATAAGACCATTTTCAATGTGAAAGGGTTAGGCCAAAAAGGCTTGAAGAAATTATGCATCCAAATCACCTTTGGAACATAACCAAAAAACATGCTTGAGAGACTCCAATTGTCCACAACATGAATAGCAAAGATTCAGAACTTTCAGGTGAGTTAGACAAGAACCAAGTATCTAAGACCTTGGTAATTAATGCACCATGTGAAATGAGATAATTTAGGCTCAAGAATGATTTCCCAAATACTAGAGGTGCCAACAATGATTTAATTGGTTGACCATTGGAAGATGAGGTGTGAACCATAAATATCCCTTGCACAATTTATAATTATGAAATGGTATTTCAGGACACCATTTCCAATCTTACACAAAGGCTTGAAGAATCCAACCCCAATCTTATGAACCATATTGGGAGCAATAACATCAATAACAATCTGAAAGATCTAATATTGGTTGGATAGCCAAAAATTTAGTTTGGCTTCAAGCCAAGAGATAAAATTATTAGTGGTCCTAATAAGGAGATCAAGTAGAGTTATGTTTCCTCTATTAAATAATTTCAAGGCATGAACCCAAGGAGCTTTGGCAAGATAACAACCTTGATTGGAAGAAAATAGGATATTACAAAATAGATTGTTGGTTAATTAAGAGGCCATTTTGGAAGTCATAACTATCCAAAGAAGCCAAGGCTTGATGGACTCCTAGGCCTTCCAAATGCTCTTAATAACAAAATCGTATTATATTTGAACATGTTCCCTCATTGTCAAAATAATATATAGACCAAGGCCTTTCCAATTTGGTCATCTAATAAGAGTCCTAAATAAATACATTTCCTAATGAGAATTTTACAAGAACAATGAATTTTACAAGAATTGTTCTTGTTTAGAGCTATCATAACCTATTTAGCACAAAAATTAATGCCTTCTCTAACAAATTGAAAGAAGGCCCAACTCACCAACATCATGAGGGACACAACAAAACTCTCTAGCAACACAATGGAAACCTTTAGCCTCATCTATAAAATACCAAAAAAAATCCTAGAGGAGCTTCTCAACTTTGAAAAAGGATGCCTTAAAAGGGACCTAACAAGAAGAATAATAACACATGGGTAGCAACTAAAATTTTAGAGTACGCCTAGAATTCACCAATCAAAGAGAAATGCTTAGTGATCTAATAGCTTATTTTTTCAATACTAGCAATGATCATTTGCCACAACTAGTAGGTGAGACCTAAAAAGAAAAGGGAACACCTAGGAATCAAAATATTTTCCCATGATCAATCCATTTCTATCTAAAAGAATCCAATCAACTAGGTTTGGGAAGAAAAGATTGCTTGTAACATTGATATTTACCATTGAATATTCAAGTTAGAAGCTTGGTATAATATCAAGGCAAAGAAGAGCTTGTTTGATATTATTTTTATCCTCCAGATGAGATAAAATAATGATCAACAAAATTCCCAGTGACCAAATGAACAGACAAATTCAATAAGGTAATACCTTTAACTAGCTTCTGCAAGATCGCATGGGCCAATAGTAAGCACGTAAAGTGCAAGAGCTAAATCACATCCTTGGAAAATGGACCAATAATCTCGAAAGGCTCGAATTGTTAGCCATTAATGGTGATGCAAGTTGAGACATTGGAAAATAATCTAAATAGAATGAATAAAATGGGGTCCAAGTCTAAGCACATTAAGCATGGTAAGAATGAAAGTCCATTCAATGTGGTCATGGACCTTGGTGAAATCAATTTTTATTAGCATTGAAAGTTGTCGAGAACATTAGGCCCATTCCATCCCTTCCCAAATAGTAATAATATTGTCAAGGATGTGTTGTGACTTAATAAAACCAATTTGTTCATGTTGGACAAGTTATGGAAGGAGTGATATAATCTTGAGCACAAGAGATTTGGTAATAATCTTGTAGGAGACATTCAACAAGTTTATAGCCCACCAATTATAGAATTCTTTTATATTGCCAATTTCAAGTATGAATTTAATATTACTTTTGTTGATTATGTTTCCTAACTAATTCCTATGAGAGGCTTCTAGATAAACCTTGTGAAGATCTTTTCTCATAGCAACCCAACAAGTTTTATACATGGTAATCCATCTAAGTTGGGGGATCTATCATTGGACATAAAAATTATGGCCTTAAAAAAATCTTCCTCAATGATAATTTGATAAAAAATAATGCATTGAGAAGTGGAAACTTGACAAGGAACCACATTTAAGCATTATTGTAGAGCTACATTACAAGCTAGAGTATATTCTTGAGTAGTCAAAACTTTCTCATAATTTATCAAATAAAGACTTGAATAATTCTTAGAAGCTCAATAAAGAGTGGATAAACCTCCTTAATTTTTTTAATGGGTTGAGATGTATGACTAGCTCATAGAGCCTACAAAAATTCTTTAGAGTTCTTGTCTCCAATTTTAAGCCAGTGAATTTGAGATTTAATTTGGGCACCATAAGGAAAGTGGACATCTATAACTTGCTTCTAATGATGGAGCACAACCACTCAAAGTTAAGCCCCTAAGTTAAAATCTTGTTATTTGAACATGGTGGTGGATTGGTAAAGCTCCAAGTTGGTGGCTTGTAGGAGCAATGGCATAAATGAGCAAGCCAGTGCCCATCTAGATGGAGGAAATGGGTAGTGTAATTGATGGTGGCATTCCACTTGATTATTGGACCTATCCTATTCATAGGATGTGATTCCAAATTTTGAACACATTCAATATAAGTTGGCATGGCCTTGTAAGTGAGCCACAAGATGTTTAGAAAAAAATAGTCTTCATGGCTTTTAGTTTGGCAAGTCACCACTCAATGCAAAACCATATTAGAAAGTGATATGAAAAAAATTCCAACAAAGGCTCCACAATAAAAGAGTAATATCTAGTGAAAGAAAATAATGATTGAGTAGACAACATAGATCTATCAAGTCGCTTAAGGACCCTATCAAATCCAACTCTATGGTTGTTGCATTTTTATGATCATGGTGGTGACCAAGATTAGTGTAATGGCCCACTTATTTCCCTAAATCACTTTATGCCAAAGATGGTCGACTCATATCTATGATAGCATTGATTATGATATTCATATTAACTATATTGTGAATGCTATCTAACTCCCCTTTTATTGGTGTCTTTAAGTAAAAAAGACTTAATCTAGGTCGACCATACTTTAAGACTTGAAGATACATATATTACTATTGATCGCTCGAGTTAATTTTTAGATATAGAAGGTATCAATTAACATGTCATTATGTGTAGAGATGCATATAAAAGAGAAACAATGAATTAAGACTTGTATAGCAGTGTATAGAATGTGAAGATAACAATTAACTTTTGTGCAAGCAGCAGCGGTCATTATTTAAAAGGCATCAATCATCTCATGAAGGCAATATTAAAGGAGGCAATGATTCTTTAAAGAGGTAATTATATTTAACAAAAGACAAAAAATTAAGGATGATTGACTATTTGAGATGAAGCACCCATTTATGTTGAAAAGATGAAAATAAAGGTGGTGATTAGTGAAAAGGTGAAAAATAGGTGTGTGAGGGCTTGAAATGTAGGGGTGAGCCAAATATGGTAGGAAATACACCTATTTTCCTCTATTTCATTAGGAAATGAGATCCACACAATGAAATGACTATCAACCTTGAGGTGAATCAAGTCAAAGTGTGAATCTACTGATTTCCTTTTTTTTTTTTGCGAGGACAGGGGTCTTGATTAAACAACACTTTTGGGAGAAAGATTAAAAATAGAAAAATAACTCCAAAATTCAATCTACAAAGTGTATCTAATAGATTAAGCTCAATTCTTATGGAACCAGAAATCAAAATGCAGATCTGAGAAAGGGAAAATGATGTGTACCAGTCACCAAAAATGCTTTATCAAAGCTAACTGAGTTAGGTGGCTAGGGCTATGTAAAAATGGTTTCTAGGTTCTCTTCTCCTATTCCTTCACTCACAAATCCCCAATTTTCATAGTCGGATGACCAAAAATAAATCTTGTAGGTGAGTTTTTGTGAAATTGCATAAATGATGAAAACAAATGCAACTTTGACAACTTTGCAATTTTTCTCTTCAAGAAATCTTCCACTAAAATCTGCAAACACAAATCAAAATGGAAAAATGTTTTGTTGTTGGTGAATGGGAGTTTTCCTTGGTCAAACCCTGTTTTGGTAATTAAACCTTGTAATGAAATGAAATAGCATGAAAGGAATGGTGAATGAACAAAGCAATGTCACAACTCACCAAACCTTTGGATACACCTTGAAATGTAGATCTGCAACTAGCATGAAATAGCTTCAAAGGATCTGGATCTTGATCTTGATACTTGATTTGAAACAATGCCTTTGAATGTTTGAATGGATCTTGAACACTACATCAACATATTAGCTCAAATAACATACATGATGCAAGAAGAATTTGACATAATAATAGGATCTTGATAATGTTCTTGAATGCCTTAAAAATACTCTTGATAATGCTCTAATAATTCTCACTTGAATATCTTTATCTTGCTTGAAAATATTAGGATGCTTAGATGAAACTTAATGAAATGACCTCTTATTTATAGGTATGTTAACATTAATTCCCAAAATTCAAATAACACAAGCTGACATGTGAATATGGATTTGAAATCATTGAAATACCACCAAAAACATAATAAAAATTTAGGTCCTAGGCCTAAGTGAGGACCCACTCACCCTTGGGCGAATGGGTCCTAGGTCACTTACCTAGGACACACATTCTCCAATGATAAATGTTATGTTATGGCATTTTAATGAATGTTGGGATTTCCTTTTTGGAAATTGCAATTAATTAGGGTTGTATTTGAATTAAAGGGGCCAATTAAGACAAATTAACCTCAATTAATTAATAAAGCCGTAGATAAGTGTGAAAGTGTAAAGGTACACCTTACAACACCACAAATAAGGCACAATTAAGTCCATTTTATTTAATAGGGCCCTAAACTTAATGTGAATATGTAAAATACATATTACAACATTAAATTAAGGCATAATTTAGTTCATTTTAATATTTAATTCCCAAATTAAGTGTGAAAAAGGAATTTTTTTCCTACACTATATTTAGCCACCACTTTAGTGAGAGAATGACCCCATGCCAAACTCACACTAAAGTATATATTCAAGACACATATGTATGCAACAATGACAAAGATTCGCAATCATACAACATCAAATCCTAGAAGAAAGGGAGGCATATCAAGCTTCGATTGTCCAACACGATGTGGAACACGTCTAAGCTATTTGTCCAACATATTCACAAGCATAACTTGATGTCCACTATGCAAAAAAAACATACACTCACATAGACTAATGGAACCTCAGGTTGTTCACTAGGTGAGCCCCCAGGAAAGTTTCTTAGTGAGAAATTCATGCTAGGTCTACAGGCTCTCGATGTACTTACCATACCAAAGTTATCCCTCTAACAACTTTGATAGGGTGACACACACATTACGAATTCAAGCTTCACACTTGGTTAACAAGTTGTATTATGCTAAACACTTATGAACAATACACACACACACATATATATAAAGGTTTGTTCAAAGGGATCTTGCTTAATTCGTGTAAGATCTCTTCTTAGGGATCATCGTGCCTAATGTATCCAAGAGAGGACGAGTCCAAGATAAGAGAATTGCAACTTAGGGAATGCAATGCATAGCATCACCACTAAGAGGAAAGTCATACACTAAGAAATATCACGCTCTCAGAGGACATCAAACCCAATGACACCACCAAAAAAAGGACACATCGCAAGAAAAAAGAAAATCACACAAAGAAACATGAGGATGCCAAACATTTTGAAATAATAATGCTAATGTATACCCCCACTTTAAAGGAATGGCTACACAATTGGTGTGAGAAATAACTTTAAAGTAGAATATAATCAATGCTAAAGAGGACATGAGAGCTTACTTGGAAATCCCTATTCCAAGTCATATGTTTCCAAATGAAGCTACATAATGAAAAGGGGGTTGCCCCCAAAATGAAATCCCAAAACACATAAGGGATCCACAAATTCAAGGTCAGTATGTCTTTGCTACAATGTTACAGAGCTTGGAAACGTCACCATTCCCCAATCACAGAACATGAAGAATATCACATAGAGAGTGAAATTTCAAAGAAAAATCTTTTGGGTCAACATGGAAGAGACCTAAATGTCTCAATGCCTTGCATCATCCCCAAAATTAAAACACAAGACAAATGAAAAGAAAATTTTTTATGACATAGAGAAGAATGCAGATACATATAGAGGAATGCACATAAAGAGAGATACATCAAATAGAATAGTACAGGGGATCACATTACACACATACAATCACACAAAGAAACATGCAAAAGAAAATAAAGAAAAAAGACTAGTAAGGCACATGTGATTCGACCTATAGTAGGTCGTCCACATCCCAATCTTGATCAGTATATGCAGAATTCAGAAAACTAGCCAAAGGGACATCATCAAGTGTCGAACTAGGACAAGCACCAAGTTCAACACTCTTATTAGGAGAATCATCATTTAAGCTCATAGAAGAGGAAAACATTAGATTTAGCTCATTATGCACTTCCTCATCAATCTTAGCAATTTCAATGTCATCATCCAGATTAATCGCAACGGGAGGTCTAATGACAATATCCATAGAGGTTTTTTGTTGTTTATGCTACAGTGAGGTTGGAGAGACATTATGCCTTGTTGGAGACAAGTTTGGATTTTTATTTTCTATGTTGTTTTTTTGTTCTTTTGCTTGCAACAAACGAGCAATAGCATGATGTCTACACCTATTCTCTCTAGCATTTTAGTTTCGTTTCATTCAATTTTCAAGTTTTTTTTGTGTAGGAGTAGGTTTATCAACCATAGGTTTCTTTTCTTCCCTTAAGGGAGGAATGAAAGGAACCATGAGAGGTTTTTTAACGACTTTATGTTTAGCTTTGTAAACTTGTTTAACTTTAGGAGGCACAAAAATATTTGTTTGGCTATCTTGTGGTCTCTTATAGGAAATGGGTGAAGGATTTGGTCTTGGATATTTGGAAGGGATTTTGGTTCAATCACGGTTTCATCTAGGATAGGAGGCTCAATCATGGGTTGAGGCATATTAATAAGGGATTATTTTGCTATGCGTTTTGCCTTAAACTTTTGATAGGATTTGAAAAAAAATCCTCACGGGGTCTAATAGGTTTAATAGGCTCAGGCTAAAATAAATCCAATGAGAAGTTCCCATGGGAAGACACACAATTAAAGCCACTATGATGCATTGTAAAGATTTCATTTCCAAATAAGAACTTTCAACATTTATGCACAATCGATGGGATGAAATTCATAGAGCGAAGCCATGGATAGTCTAACTTCACACAAAATCCATCTATGCTTTCCCTAATGTTGAATTAATCCAAGACATATCCATAATTAAGTGTCCTACCATTTTTGGTCTATGCTAGATTGTTGATGCCAAAAATTGGCAAGGTAACATCCTTATGGGAAACTCAGTTAATGAGAGGACCAATTGTGCTAAACTGAGTGACCTCCAGGTTTTTAAGGAAGTCGACTTCTTCTATAATTGAGGTTTTGGAATGGGAAAAGGAAGGAGATATAAAAAATAAAGATCTAACTAAGGCAATGCGCCAAGATGTAGATGTAGGCACGGTAAATATATCTTTTGGGATGAGATTTAAGGGCCCATTCAACAATCTGCTAAGTCCCAGAATAACAAAAATCAAAGATGAAAACCTGAATAATTTATCCAATAACATAAAATAATTCCCATACACATTTACTGAAAAGAAGAGTCAAAGACATGGTCTAAATCAACAAGCTTGTATTGAAATCATAGAAGTTCTGCAAATAAACAACTTAGTACAATAATGGCACAGTATAATGTTTTTTCAAATAGCTTAAGAAAACAGAAAGGCCGAATAATGGCATAGTCTGTGGGTCTCATACCATAATCTAAAATAGAACAAAAAGGCTTGGTATCTTTCACTAATTTTTTTGTATCTTTTAAACTCATTTTTGGAAGGAAGAAGCAGTATATATAGATAAAATTCCCACCACTTGGTGGGCCAATAACAAAAAAGATTCTAAATCATGAGCAATGATGCTTGCAACAATGATATCCCATGATCGTTGCAATAGAAAATATTTTGAGCATGGAATGTGGCCGCTCATAAGCCAGATGCATCCCCTGTGAATGATGGCAATGGTCCCAACAGAACATTGTGCCAACATGTGTCACTCACCCACGAAGGTAGTTAGAACATGTGGAAGCATGGCAAGCTCGTTGCTTGCTCCTGCCTTCCCTTTGATAGAATCCCCACGGAGGAGACATGTGGAGAAGTCTTCGTTGTTAGCATTGACTGGGATCTTCCCAAAAGTGAACACGGATAGATGCTATGTGGCACACGGACAAGGCCTGGTTGAAAATTGAAAGGAAGAAGCCTTGGAGTACTCGTGGTGTCGACATGTGGAAGCATGGCGAGGCTCAGAAGAAAAGCGAAGGAAGAAATCCCTTCAGAGAGCACTTGGTGAACACGTGGCGACAGTGGATGAAGCTCTTCAAAAAGGGTCTTGATGATGTTCAAATGTATGGAACGTGGGCCGGTACTTAGCAAAAATAGGAACAACTCGGAGGGAGCTTGAGGAAATTTATGTCCACAGCTTTTGGTGACTACCAGGGGCATTTCACCTGCGGAATGAGGAACCCAATTTTTTTTTGGTTTGTAGACTAGAGTTCTATCCATGGGGAAACACAATCAAAGGTTGGAGAGAGCAATCTGTAGAGGCAACCAGTCATCCTTGGATGGGGTCAATATGTCACACAGATTCTCTTGCACTTCGTACAAACCAATCATTTCTTTGTATGGAAGCATCATGGATATGCCGGCCCCAAACTTGAGTTGGAAGAGCAACCGTGCTATTGGATGAGTGATGCTTTCAATATCCTTTGTTGTAGGGGGTTGACTAAAGCTTTGAAAATTGGATGCATCCTACTGCTTCTCTTCAATCTTTGCTGCAATCTATTGCGTTGTGGCCATTGATTCATTTCAAAGAAACGGGGAGGGTAAGCCCATCTAAGTTAGTTGGGATAACTTCTCCTACATGCTATTCATGGTTCAGTCCAGTGTGGCAGCACACTCACTAGCATGGAGGATGGTTACGTGGTAGTGGATGAACTTGTTCGTTGTTTTGGCAGTGGCTTTTCGTTCCTCGATCCCTACATTTGATAAGTCTTGACTTGGCACCATGTATAGCTTATCCAACAATTTTTTTGCCTCAGGATCCTTTTTCATGATGAATTGCGGGAGCCGTTCAATCACTCCATGAACTTCCTTGCCTAAATTGGTTGCCTTCGCCATAAATTGGAGCATCAGCTAAAGAGTCAAGCATAAGGCCTTGACCTTTTCCTAGTGTGAGATATATAATGTTGAGCCTTCGAAAGGAGGTCCGACTAGGAAATAGGGGGTTTGCGAAGACCCTTCAAAAGGATAATATCAACATCCCTTGAACCAACATCCTATGTCAGTTCCACAATATTTTTGTTTGTGACTAACAGTTGTCCATACAAGGTTCTCAATTTTGCGAGCCATTTTTCTTCAACTTGGTCTTTGTTTGTTGATTCCCTTTCGAGGGAAAACTTCATTTCCTAAACTTCATTCTCCAATTGAGCTTGTCAGTCCTCAAATTCTGTGTCCTTCTGCTGCATTTTTTTCTCTAATTGAGTGTGTTGATGGTCAAAATCCTCATTTTTTCACTACATCTCCTGCTCTGCTCGAGCCAACTAGTCCTGATATTCTTGGTTTTTCTGCTGAAGCTCGGTGACTGGGTTGGGATCATAGGATTGGAACTTTGCAATTTCCTCCCAAATTTTAGCCTACTTTGTCTGCGCTTGCTACGACTGCATCTATCACCTTGTCCTTCGCCAACATTACCTCGATTCTCTCCTTGACAATTTTCAACTCTTCTTTAGCTGGCGACTGAACTTGAGGAAGTCAATGGTAAGCACTCGCTGTGTCTCCTCCATGAGCTCAACTTTGTCTTGCAGCTAGGCCATGCTTAGATCGAGTCCCATGGCATACATGTTGTAATCATCAGGTTGCATCTCTCCCTGTGGTTTGATGACTATCAGATGAAAAGTTGCAAAATGCAATGATTGTTGAGCTTCATTGAAAATGGTCTTTACTTTTGGCTCAATCAACTTTTTAGCATCCTTGGTCTTTTGGTTATGAATCCTGATAGCCTGTGCTTGTTTTGTTTTATCGGCCTCCAACATAAACTTTGTTGGCGCCCTAACTAGTCTACTTGCAAAAGGTGCACCGGGAGGAAGAAAAAAAGGGAATGAGAGGGTAGTGGCTCCAGATGTTTTCTTCCTTGGAAGGGAGACTGTTTGCGGGGAAAATGGGGGAATATTTCAAAGCCCGATTTGTGAACCAGCGGGAGGACTCAAGGGAAGTGGTGGCAGAAGCAAAGTCATAGTGTATTCCATCTGCTGGGCAGACTGGGTCGGGACCAATACAGTAGTAGCAAGAGGGGTATCAATGGTAGTCACAGATGCAAAAGGTGAAGCGATAGTGGATGCAGACTAGGCCGAGGAAAAAGGTGGAAAGATCCGTGGAGGAGTAAAGGAAAATGGCCCTGCCTGGGAGAACTGGGAGAAACCTGTCGTGACCATTGCAACAATAGAAGAGAAGGAAGGGCCGACACTTGAAGTGATGGGAAACGTGAAGAAAACATGGGACACCAAAGATTATGAAGTGAGAAAAGAGGTAGCGAAAGTTACCTATGGTGCAGATGATTGTGATCCTTAGCTCGTTGCGGGCCCCTGGCTTTCTGCAGGCTTTTGCGAACACTCTCTAGAAGTTGTTTTTGTGCACTATTGTTTGACAGGCGGGGAATCGTCCGCCTCTTTAGTCTCTGATTTGTGAGGTTGTTCTGGTTCTTTTTGCAGTCCAGGTGTGAGTCAGTAAGGCCCACACACATGATATGTTCACCTGCACATTTGAAGAAACCTTGCTAGGTTGCTCCATCGCCTTCTCTTTCGGTTGCGCCAGGGCCGTCTATACTTCTTTTTCTTTCTCCTTTCCCTTCCTTGTGTATGTTTCAGCCTCCTACAGGTCAATATCTTCATTATCGCTTATGTCAGAATCATTATGCACATCATTCCACAATTTATCAAATCTTTCATCCATCTCTATGCTCTGATAAGAGGCATCAAGGCGTTGGATTTCTTGTCGGTAAACCCATAAATCCCTAATCCTTTCGTCACTCCAATTGAAATTCCTTATCAAATTATTGTGAAGGGTGGCCCCTATTTGATGCTTCTCATTATAATTTTCCAAAGGGAAGTAGAACTTAAGCCATGGTGGCCTACTATCATCTGTGGGAATGTAAATTAGGTCAACCAATAGATCATATTGATCCTTTAGTGGGTTCCGCTACTTCTCCCAATAAGGTTGGGGAATGTGCATTACCTTGACATGCTCATTTGGTAACTCATTATTGGGGTTGTAATGCCATTTTTCACAAATCCATACTATCCCCGGATGAGCTAGCTTTGCTTCAAGCAACTTATGTGTCTACTTTTTTGCCATTACCACAATTTTAAAGCTCAACAAGCAGATGAAAAATCCTTTCTTCTTGGCTTTGCCTCTGCAAAAGGTATAGTCAATAATTGATACTTTTTGAAACATTTCGAGGGCCAGCACCCAATTTGTGAGACATGTCGGAAGCCAAAATGGTTCCTCTGTAAAGTTGCACATCCGAATGAATGTGAAATCTTCTTTGAGAAACTAGTCGCATTTTGGAGTGAAATTCTGCATATACTCTATCTGATCTAAGGTGAGTCGGTAAAGACCACCATCCTCTCTTAAGTATTGCAAAATCAGAGTCAAGAAATAATCCAAAAATGCATAATAATCATAAGTTGACAAGAGGAGAGGAGTCCATACAGAAACTGGCCTTCTTCTTCCCTTTTCATCAAATATAGCCAACTTCACATGTTTTTTGAAGAAGTCGGGGTTCTAATGCAAGAACATATGGGTGAGGAAAGAAGGAAATCTAAACCTCTGTTGTGTTATGTATTCCCTTATCTGGCTGAGTATCTCCCCAACAATGAATTCGACGAAGTCATACTAGAAAAAGGAATGTTTCCTATGCAACTAAAACCCTGGACCCAATTGAAACTCCTAAACATACCTATCGGTGTCTAGGCCACAAACAAAGGTCATTATTGAGAAGGCACCCTATAGGTCCGTGGGGAAAGCATTATGTGCTGCCAAAATCTTTGGTGGCTTTCTATGATCTTCCCTAGGCCTTTTGGTTTCTTTGTTATTAAATTCCAGAGAAAAATCTTTTGTTTTCCATATTTTCTCCCCCTTTGTTCGAGTGAATGACTCCATCTCGTCCACTTTGGAACTTTGTTCAAGGATACATAACATGTTCTAGATAGCTTCTTTGTAGATATTAACTCTCAGCTCCCAACCCTTGATGGTGTTGGTTTTGGGTTGAAATGATTAATGGCTTCGTCGACTAGCTTCGGGCAGTAGTGCACAAATGAGACCATATACTGTGGAAGCCCATTGAACCATTACTTTTATGCCAAAGAATCTAGGTCACTATTTTTCTTCATTCTCTTGAGGGCCACCTCCCTAAGAGTCTTAGGGTTTTTTTCGAGGATGTGATCATGAATGTTATCCCATTCCTCCTTTATTTGGCTTTGGTCTTTGTGGGTTTTTTTCTTTTCAGAGGCTTGCGTGTTTACCCACTTTGACTTCTTTGGTATCCCAAGCAAAGCATAAGAGACTTCTTCAAAGATATAGGTGGCTGGTGCTACACGCATGATGTCAAACAAGCTTTGTGTTGCCTCTCCTTGCACTTTTGTTTGAGAACATTTAGCCATTTTCCTTTTGCTATAGATTTCTGCTATGCTCAACTTTTCTGCAATTCACTTCGGCTCTGTTTGCGCTCAATTTTTTTTGCTCTGGATAGCATACTCAGGAAGCTTTTACAATGTTATCCTTTCACATGAAATACTTAGCAATTTCTTTCTTGGAGTGGTAGACAACGGTTTCCTTTTAGCATTTAATTCGGTAGGTACCGCCAACTTCTTTGCTCATGCAAAATGAATTTCTTGCTATTTTGAAAAGATAATAATTCATAATGACATTTGGTAATGATGTCCTACGGCGCAATTTTCTTGGGAAATTGAGTCGATAATTTGAAGGGGATTTAGGTTTTTGCATGCTCTAGCAATTAATATCCCAAAAGGAATGATTAAGCCAAAATATGCAATAAGTACTTGAAAAGATTTGTGTTTTGCCTTGAAGTTTGAAAAATGCTTACAACACGACACCTCAACACCTGGCCGTGCAGACTACCACCGAGGACTACCACCGGCTTATGCTAATTAATTAGCTCTTATTAATTTTGCATGCAACAAATCGTACCTAGCAAACACAACTGGGTGGAAAATTCAAGCAAGCTCTGGTGGGATTTTTGAGTTGATACTCAATTAGCATCATGCTTGTGACACACATATTACCTTGCATATCTTGGCTATTTCTATAAATAGGGGCTTAGACAATAGAAAAATCACACTTAGCAATTTGAGAAGAATTGGTATTAGGCAGTTAGGCAGAATTTAGCATTAGTAGTTGCGTAGAGCTAGACTTAGGCAGTTGTGTAGAGCTTAGCACCATGAATACTCCCATTAGGCTAGTTTGTAACAAGTCCCAGACGACATTCCTAGGTGAAATCTTGAATAGGTTCCTGAAGGGAATGACCAAGAATAAACATTCATTGGCCATAGTAGCGATGAAGTGGGTTCTGGGGAGGGATTGCGTGGAGTATGGAGATAAGTATAGAGTCAATATTGGTAGTTGTTCTCATTTTGTTGCATCTCTGCTCGAGATCTAGGTTCCTAAACTGATGATTCTTCGTCTGGTGCTAGAAATATTTCTGAAGCGCTACTTAGGCGGTCTTGGAGAGGTGGTGGTGAATGTTGCGTATGGTCTGGGACTTCCAATGACGAGTGACCTTCGTAAGTATATTGAAGAAGATGTAGTAGTGCCATGGGTACCGTTCTTGAATGGGTTCTGCATCTTGTCACATGAAGAGCATCATCAAAGGGTAACTCGAGCCTGCCAATTCCTGTTTTGTTGCTACAATGTGGTGCCCTTCTACGATGTTGAATAGTATACCAACTTCAGGAACCTGGTGTTCCCTCCGCCACTCGCCATTGCTCCTATTGATGTTGTTGCTCCTGCTGATGTTGTTGATGATGTTGTTCCAAATGCTGTTGATGATGCTCCCGTTCCTACTCTTGTGACTCAAAGCTTTCCATATGTTTTAAGAAATCAACACTCTGTTATTTTGTTTTTGTATATATGCCTGAAAAAAGGCCTTTACCGTATATATATATATATATATATATATATGAAGAAACTCCATATTATATAGATATACTCTAAAAGTATGGCCTCAGAGCCATTTTGAAAATGTATTTATCGAAGCATATATATAATGAATATACAACTTATATCAACTTCCTATCTCTTTTGCAATTTTGTAATATGGGCTCTCTTTATCTTCATTTCTTGAGTACTTTTTGAATTTTGCACATGTGGGTGTCGTTTAAATTTTCTGCACATATGAGTTCATTTTTCTACTTCATGGGTTGTATTTATTTCTCTACCTCTCACACAAATGAATTAATTGAAAGATCGGCTGACAAAAAACATGAAGGAAAATAATTACAATACTTACATATTTACACTGGCGACATAATAATGAAGCTTAATTAAACAATTTTAAGTGGATTTCGTTAACCGAAATCTCCAACGCTTCCTTATCCATATTTTCTAATTCAAATGTGTTGTGTTTGTTGCATTGAATTATTCTGAAAGGGCCTTCCCACAAACTGTCAAACTTTCCATGTTGGCCTGGCTTCACAGATCTTTCGTTGAATTTTAATACTAGTTCCCCACATTTTAGACCTTGGTCCAAAGCTCTCTTGTCAAACCATCTCTTAACCACCTGTTGGTGGTTAGTCATGGCTATTAAGGCCCTTTCACTTTTTTCCTGCACTTCTAGCAACTCCGCCAATCGAACCTCCATGGCTCCATTTTCTTCAACTTCGAGAGATTTGAGCAATTGTAGTGTCGTAATCTCCATAGAGATGGGAAATAGTGCTTCTTTCCCATACACTAGCTCATACAAAAAAGTCTTGAGGACTTACTTGGGAGCTATGCAGTCTACACATAGTGTTTCCTGAAGGTTCTTATGCCATTCACTTTGGTGTTCTGACCCGATTCTTTTAATGAGTCAGACTAAATTTTTGTTAGTTGACTCGGCGAGGCCATTCCCCTGCGAGTAGTAATTTGATGACATTGTTAAGAATATGCCATGCACGAGTGTGAAGTGACATACCTTAGAACCCAAGAAAGCCTTGGCGTTGTCAGAAATGATGGTCTTTGGTGGGCCAAATCTCGTTACCAGTTCCTCAAGGAAATCCACAATCTTCGCCTCCGTCGCATTCCTTAAGGGCATGGCCTTAGTCCATCTGGTGAAGTAATCCTTGGCCGTGAGAATCCATTTGTGTTTAGCGCTGGAGGCGGGATTAATCATCTCGGTAAAATCAAGGCCCCATTGTGTGAATGGCTCATCAACCACTCTCGGATTAAGAGGCATTGTGGAATTTTTTCTTCTTCCTGCGAAGAATTGGCATTCTTCATAGGCTTTCACCAAGGAGTATGAGTCATTAAATAGGGTAGGCCAGAAGTACCCAATGCACATGATTTTGATGGTGGTGGTATTCACAGAGAAGTGTTCGCCTACGGGACTATCATGGAAACTGTCGAGGATCTTCTTTGCTTGCTCTATGGTGACACACCACAGTAGAACACCATTGAAGTTCCTTTTGAAGATGACACCTTCAATAAGTGCATATCCATTGTTTTGTAGTCTATAGAATCTTCTCTTTTGAGAAGGAAGCCTCGATAGATACTTTCTAGTGTGCATGAATCTCACTCTATCAACCAACCAGTAGCCTTCAGACCAGACTCATTTGTTAGAACCAGCTCTGGTTGCTCTTCTTCGACTGCCATTTCCTCATCATGCGCTAGATATTCGCACAATCCTCTTCCTCAAACGGTCTTTGTAGGCTTGACCTCAATGTCGTATTCAAGGATCTTAGTGATCCAATTGGCCCTTTATTCGGTGATTTCTCCTTCCATGATGTACTCACGCACACTAGAATGTGCAACATAAGCAATCACCTTGTTGCAAGATATAAGATGTTGGAACTTCTTGAGTCCCTTAACAATAGTGAACGCTTGTCTCTCGACAAAGTTGTAGTTCATCTCATAGTCCTTTAAGGTTTAGGAATGGAATTCTATTGAATGCTCTCCCTTTCCTTCATCATCTTTTTGAGTTAAGACAATAGCAATGCTTGACTTGCTACTGAATACATAAATTATAAAGTCTTTCGACAGGTCTAGATTTACCTGCACAGGAGCTAAAGAAATAGCATCCTTAACCTTCTCAAAGGCTTCTCTAGCTTCTTTTGTCCATTTGAATAATTGATCCTTTTTCGGCATTAGGGTGATAGGTCTAATTATCCTAGAAAAATCCAAAATGAATTTGCTTACAAAGTTCACCTTCCCAAAAAAATATTGGACTCCGTTCTTGTTGATCGGTAGGGGAAGCTCTCTAATTTCCTTTACCCGCTCAAGATCAATTGCAACTCCTTCTTTGGACACTACATGTCCCAATAACTTGCCTTGTGATACTCTGAAGACACATTTTTTTGAGTTTAAGGATACCCCAAACTCCTGGAATTTTTTGAAAACCATCTCTAGGTGATCAAAGTGATCATCCTTAGACTTAGAGAATATGGTTAGATCATCTAAATAGAATAAGATAATCTTGTTGATCAATTCGATGAAAGCAAAATCCATTGCCTACTGGAAAGTGGCTCCCACATTTGAGGGCCGAAAGGAATTTTAGCATATGCAAACGTTCCCAACTTGGTAGTGAACATCATTTTGTGTCAGTCCTCTTCTTTGACCTATATCTAGTTTTACTTGAAGAAGTCGTCCAACAGAGAAAACATTTATGATCCTGCCACTTTTTGCAAGATTGACTCCATAGAAGGGAATAGGTAGTGGTCCTTTAGGGATGCTCTGTTCAGGTCCCGAAAGTCAACACATAGGTGGATATCTACATTCTTCTTTTAGACTAGAACCAGGTTGGATACCCATGTGCTATGCTTAATCGAGAAGACGATCCAAGATTGAATTAGCTTTGTTAGATCTTGCGCCATTAGTGCCTCAATTTTTGGATTCGTTGGCCTCTATTTTTGGTGGACTGGTTTTGCACCTTCCGTCAAATCTATTATATGCTAGATGATGTCAAGATTGTATCCCTTAAGGTCATCATATGACCAGGCCACTACTCCTTCATACTTCTGGTAGAAGTTGATAAGCCTTTCTTTATCATGATGCAGGACATCCTTCCCGACTTTGAGCTTTCTTCCATCTCTGTTCTGAAGGTCTGCATAGTCGCTTTTGTCCACTACAAACTTCCTCTTATTATTCCTCGCATCATCACAATCAAATAGGTTTTTGAGAGTGACTAGCCCCTTTGGAAGCTTGTTAGACCTCAGCTGAATGATTTGTCTGTCGTAGACCTTGGCAATCTTTAGTTGGAGTTTATCAACAAACTCTCTTGACTGCTGGATGAATGAGGTGATGTGTTTATCGCTCTCAAATACTTGCTAGCTCTGATCATTATATGGAATTTTTGGTCATATTATTACTCACATAGAGTGTCTGTTATGAATTAGGTTGGAGGTAGGGTCAAACTAAGATCCGATTGCGGCCATGCGATCCACATCAGCATTTTATTCTCAAGGCACTGTCTAGATGTTGAAAGCTTCAAAGCCCTCGATTGGGTCCCAAACTCTATGTCTATAAGATCTCATGTGAACATTCTTGGCTATAGAAATCCCTTAGACTTGATTGACCACCAATTCAAAATCTATGAACACTATTATTTGCTTGATTCCCATCCACTTCGCAAGGCTTAAACCTTGCACTAGGCCTTCATATTCAACTTTATTGTTCAAACAAGCGAACTGGAAGTGAAAATATCTTAGCGTCTTTTCATTATGTGGGGATATCAAACATATCTCAGCTCCTGCACCAACTTTGCATCTAGCTCCATCAAAGTGTAATGTCCATAACTTTGAGGCTTGACCACTCTCGAGTTCCTTCATGACCTTTGGGAGCACTTGATATTCATCATAGATGACATAGGTCCCCAACACGGTGGCATGATAGTTGTCGAAAGGATCAACATCTATATATTTTCTCAAGAGGACCTCTTCTTGATCGGTCCAATCTCTAGTCACTTTTTCATCTTCTAGTAGCTTGGTGCAATATATTTCTTGTTTGATGAAAGAGGTGTGGGCAGCCTCAAAGTTGATCATGGCTTCATCAACCACATGTTCAGAGTGCAGGGGTTCAGATATTATCTTCATTTTAGCACCATGCTTGGTCATGAGGATCAAGTGTGACCAATCCAAAGAAAGGTATCTACCTATCTTTGAAGTGAATTCTCGAGATAGGTAGAGCCCAAACATGGGAGGAACATCTATGATCATAGTATCTTGCAGAACTATGATGCTAGGGTAGGAGAACAGAGTCAAGGGAAGGTCCTTTATGACACCTACAGTTTTGACTTTGTTCCCATCAAGTTGCATAACTCCCCTTTTTAAAGGTTCATAGCTAAGTCCTAAGGCTTCAACTATCTGCTTGGGCATGACTATGGTGCTAGCACCAGAGTAGGAAAAAGGGTTTCAATTTCGGCTTATCTCTAACCTTGGTAGAGGCTTCCTCTGTGCTATTTGTGAGAACTTTGGTAGGAGGTGATAGATCAATGGCCTTTCCCTTGACTAATTGCTCTGTTGGCTCAATGATTGGATCTTCTTGGAGATCCTTCTACAATAATGTCTTCTGCTTTGGAATTACTAAGATATCCCAAAGGGACACATTAGTGGATGATTTTTTCAAATTTTCCACCACAATGAATGGTGGTGGATTCGAAGACTTCTGCTCCTTAGCTTTGGTTATAACAATTTCCTTTTGCTGTTGAAATTGTTGTGCAATTGTGGAGGTACTAGGAGTTTGGTTAGATGCACTTTTGGGCTATGAATTGACTGGTTGTGGGGTGGCTGGTTCACCTGTAAATCTCCTCTTTGAGTGAGTGTTGTAATCAGACAACACTTGTGGGGTTTTTGATGTGGAGGCATCATTTGCAAACACCACCTCTTCTTCTTCCATCCACGAGAAGATTGTGTGATTGGGAGCAATATTTGTTTCTTTCTCTAGGGACATCCCTTGCATTTGCGTGGTGAGTACCATATTTTCCATTTGCAGAGAGGCATATACATAACATCTAGAATTTGTCGCCATGCCTTGGATGCGCTGTTCTGCCACCTTTTGTTGTAGATTGTTGCCTGAGAAGTTTGAGGGCATATGTACATCACCACAGGGGGAGCACCAAACATTGATGTCATCAACTAAATTATTTTTCCCTGTTGTCAGCTCTCTACTCAAGCTTGGGTGAGCGTTTGGCAGCAAAGTGGGTATTGACACTATTTAATTAGTTGTTTGCACTTACAGATTTGTGCACGAGCCTCCTTGTAATTGGTTTTGCTGGTAAGAAGATCGTCCACCTTGGTAATTTTGGTAGGTTATATTTGGAGGTGTGGATTAGTTCCGCTTAATGGTAGTTATTTCATTGGCCATAGTGCACAACATCTCCTTGACGTCGCTCATCTTATCCTTCGAAGAGCCAGATGTGGAAGAGATGTTCTATGGCGCACACAAATATGTGTACATAGACTAGGGAGGAGTAGACGCACTAGTAGATGGTATCTCTTGGGTGGGAACTGATATTTCAGGGAATATAGGCATGATGGGATGAGGTGACAACTTCCTGACATGTATCAAATTGTTCTTCACCTTGATTGCAACATTGTATGCATCCGATAGAGTGGTTCCACCAAGAGACTGGATCATCATCGAGATGTCAGCATTAACGGATTTCAAGTAGAACATGAATTCCAATTCAGTCAATGGGCAGATGGTAGTCTAGATCCTCTACCAAGTTGTATAGAATTTGGCATTGAAGTCAGTCATGGCTTCATGCGGGACCCACTTTATGGTCGCTAGTTGATGATATAGTGAGGACCTATCTCCATCATTTGAGAATCTTGCATAGAAAGGATCTCCGAGTTGATCCCAGGTACCAATAGTGTTAGCTTATAGAGTGCGGTACCAATCGAGTGCTCTACCCCTAAAACAGGTAGCGAGCAATCTTAGAGCAACATTTTGGGTGGTGATCCCATGCACCAAACATATGTCTGCCACATCTTGCAAGTGTTCAAATGGTGTTCTTGAGCCATCCCTAGTGAATTTTGGTACGACCTTTAAAGTAGAGGCCAGGATAGGGGCCTAGACGACAGGTGCTACTGGTGCTACAAGGGGACTTCCGACATCCCATGCCACATAATTTCTATTACCGATTGGCAACATGGCTAGCGGAGGGGGTGGAACGTTCACTATATGGGTTCCGACTTGTATTGTTCTTGTGGCGCCACTAACAAACTAGGGTTATTCGTTGATTGGGATCTAGTAATAGGTCGATGGCTCATACACCCTCTTTAGATTTAGGTACATTTAAGTGGTCCCACCGGGCCTACTAGAAAAAAGAAACTGTTGATGCCAAAAATTGGCAAGGTAACAACCTTATGGGAAACTCAGTTAATGGAGGGACCAATTGCACTAAACTAAGTGACCTTCGAGTTTTTAAAGAATTCGACTTCTTCTATAATTGGGGTTTTAGAATGGGAAAAGGAAGGAGATATAAAAAATAAAGATCTAACTAAGGCGATGCGCCAAGATGTAAATGTAGACATGGTAAATCTATCTTTTGGGATGCAATTTAAGGGCCCGTTCAACAATCTGCTAAGTCCCAGAATAACATAAATCAAAGATGAAAACCTAAATAATTTATCCAATAACATAAAATAATTCCCATACACATTTACTGAAAAGAAGAGTCAAAGACATGGTATAAATCAATAAGCTTGTATTGAAATCATAGAAGTTCTACAAATAAACAACTCAGTACAATAATGACATAGTATAATGTTTTTTCAAATAGGTTAAGAAAACAAAAAGGCCGAATAATGACACAGTCTATGAGTCTCATAAAATAATCTAAAATAGTACAAAAAGGCTTGGTGTCTTTCACTAATTTTCTATATCTTCTGAACTCATTTTCAGAAAGAAGAAGTAGTATATATAGATAAAATTCCCACCGCCTGGTGGACCAATAACAAAAAATATTCTGAATCACGAGCAATGATGCCTGCAACAATGATCTCCCATGGCCGTTGCAATAGAAAAGATATTGAGCATGGAACGTGGTCGCCCATAAGCCAGATGCATCCCCTGTGAATTATGGCAATGGTCCCAACAAAACATTATGTAGACATGTATCATTCACCCACGAAGGTAGTTAGAACATGTGGAAGCATGGCATGCTCATTGCTTGCTCCTGCCTTCCCTTTGATAGAATCCTCACGGAGGAGACACGTGGAGAAGTCTTCATTGTTAGTGTTGACCGAGATTTTCCCAAAAGTGAACGTGAATAGATGTTATATGGCACATGGACAAGGCCCGTTTGAAAAGCGAAAGGAAGCATCCTTGGGGTACCCGTGGTGTCGACACGTGGAAGCATGGCAGGGATTAGAAGAAAATCAAAGGAAGAAATCCCTTTGGAGAGCGTTTGGCGGACACGTAGCGGTAGTGAACGAAGCTCTTCAAAAAGGGGCTTGATGATGTTCAAATGTATGGGATGTGGGCCGATACTTAGCAAAAATAGGAACAACATGGAGGGAGCTCGAGGAAATTTATGTCCACACTTTTCTAGGGACTTTATTGCAAAAATAAGAGGCTACTTATCATTGGATTATAGCTATGTATTCCCAAGAACTAAATACAAAACAAAGATAAAAGTCCCCTCTAAGACTTTGAACATGCATCATATTGAGATGAAGCCTTTGATTTACTGAGTCTAACCACTCTTTTATAATAGAGGATGAACTTTCTTCTCTATATATCTATGATGATATTCAAACTATCAATCAAATTCCAAAAAAATAAAATGATAAATAAATAAAAAGGACAACAACATTCATGGAATATTTGAAGAATCTATTTTGGGAGCCTACAAAATCCATGAGTTCCCAATTTATTCTTAAAATAATAAAATAAAAGGTTGAAATTGTCAAAATACAAATTTTTTTATTTTGATAGCACTAATTGTAGAATTAGAGCTAGGGACAACATATATCTAATCTCACCACAAGGAGATAAATACTAGTAATCATATCAATTATAGTTCATTTGCACTAGGGCGGGGGCCCTAGCTTGGTTGGCTAAGTCTTTCTTGTTGCAGGAGGCTGGTCACGAGTTCTAGTCTCTCCCATCTCATGGTACCGGAGGGCGTGTCGTGCTAGCGCAACCGGTCATGTTAAAAAGTTTACCAGGCGCGTTGTAGTTTATAGGGGGACGTGCTATACAAACCCGATTTCTGTAGCCTAAAAAAAAAAGAAATAGTTCATTTGCACTATTAATAGATCGAGAGCTATGGGATGCTATTGATGATAATTTAATGAGGCCTACAAATCTTACTTTGGCTAATCAATATGATGTTAGAGACCATAAATCCAAGGGTCCAATTAGATTGTGCCTGTTGGACTCTATTCTAATCAATATCTATGAAAAAACCTCTGCATAGAAACTATGAAAGAAACTTGGTGAGAACTATCAAGCCAAATTTTTAGTGAATAATATTTTCTTGAGGAAGAAATTAGATTCCTTGAGGATGAAAGAGGGTTGATGAATTATAGAACACCTAGAATAATTCAATATGTTGGTGGCTTAATTGGCATCAGTTGGTGTCAAAATGGATGACGAAGAGAAATGTTAGATTTTGCTTTGTTCTTTGCTTAATTCATGGGATTCTATTGTTATGGTTATTGGGAGTACTTCTTTTATCTTGAAGACTAAAGATGTGGTGGGTTATTTTCTCTCTAAAGAGATGAGGAGGAAGGTATCCATCAATGCTAAGGAAGCCCTAAATGTTCATGGAAGACCTACTAAAAAAGGAAAGAAGAATGAGAAGTATGATAAATACAAATCCAAGGGGAGATCCAAATCTCCTAGAAAGACCAAAGTTATTTGTTGGAATTATGGTAAGCTTGGACACTTTCGTAAGGAGTGCAAAGAAGAAAAGAAGAAGAAGAGTATATTTGATTATGATTCAGAGAGAAGATGGCAATGCATTCATTGTAGCTTTGGCCACTTGTGCAGGTAATTGTTGCATAGTTAATTGACTCAACTAAATCTTTTCATATGACCTCTAATAGAGATTGGTTTTTTTGAATATGAAGAATTTGATGTAGGTCATGTTTACTTGGGTGATGATTCTTATTTAAATATTGTTGGTCATGGTAAAGTCAGAATTAGGTTTCTTGATGGTAGAATAAAAAGGATTAATGGTGTTTTGCATATCCTTGGATTAGCATGATTTTTTTATCTATGAGTAAACTAATAGATGTAGGTGTGTAGTTAGTCTTTTCTAATGTAGGATGTAAGATGGTTAGAGATGTTATGGTGATTGCTAGAGGTGTCAGATATGACACATTGTATAAAATTGATGCATGCATTGTTGAGTGCAATAGTAATTTCATGAAAAGAAAGATTGTGGCTACTTTATTGGAAGATGTGAGGGTTTCATCTTCAATGGGTGGTCATGGCTTCTGGGTACCAAAGTGTGCTCTTTCTTCTAAATCAAATTTACTTGTAGAGAAGACTATGTTATGGAACTAGAAACTTGGCCACATTAGAGAAAAGGGTCTAAGTACCTTAAAAAATAAAAATCTTGTTGAAGGGTTGTTTGATTGTAATCTTGATTTTGATTTTTGTGAGAATTTCATTTATGGAAAACAAAACCGTGTTTGGTTTTACTTGAGTTCTCATAAATCTTGTGGTGTATTAGATCTTATTCATTCTAATGTGTTTGGTCCTGTAGATGTTCCTTCGATTGGAAAATACACATATTATGTTTCATTTATTGATGATTATAGTAGGACATATGTATATTTTCTAAAGAGTAAATTTGAAGTTTTTAGTTGATTTAAAGAATTTAAAGCAACGGTTGGTTGTAAACTAGAAATAAAATGAAATGTTTTAGGACTAATAATGGTGGCAAATTTTTCTCTAATTATTTTGATAAATTTTGTAAATATTACATGACATTCTAAGATAAAAGACAAATATATATTCTCCACAACAGAATGGAGTTATAGAAGGAATGAACATGACATTGATGGAGAAGGCTAGGAGTATGTTGAGTGGTGCTAGTCTAGAACAAAGGTTTTGGACTGAAGTTGTTGCCACTACTTGTTACTTGATTAACAAGTCTCCTACATCAGCTCTTGCTGATAAGACATCAATAAAGGTATGGTCAGGTCACAAGCCTTCACTGAGACATCTTAGATTTGTTGGTTGTGAGGAATATGCACATGTGCCAAATGAGAAGTGAACAAAGTTGGTGAACAAGGCTATGAAATATATATTTATTGGATATGGATAGGGTGTGAAATGATATAATATTTGGGATCTCATAGCATGGAAGGTAATACATAGAAAAAGCGTTATTTTAGAGAAACTAAGTCTTCTGTTGTTACATTACAGCAAAAAAGAAAGAAAGATGTGATTCACTTCCTTCTACACTTGAGAAATTTTAATTGAGACCCTCAGATAGACAAGAAGTTGAGGAGAGCTCATCTAGCTCTCAATCTCTAGAAGAGGAGGAAGAACCTCTAACTCAACTTGTTTGAAGATCTACAAGGCGTATAGACAACCACTTGGAAGGTATTCACTTGATGATTGGAGATATACTTTTTCTTTGAATTATAACATTGATGAACCCAAATCTATAGAAGAGGCATTAGGTATGAATGATGCAAAATCTTGGAAGAATTCTATGGATGAGGAAATGAAAGCTTTGAAAAAGAATGATACATGGGATCTTGTACTTTTACTTGAAGGACGAAAACCTTTTGGTTGCAAATGGGTGTTTAATAAAAATATGGTTCCAAATGGAGGTATTGAGAAGTATAAAGCATAATTGGTTGTGAAGGGTTACTCTTAGATTGAGGGTGTTGATTACTATGAGATATTTTCTCCTGTTACAAAAATGGCATTCATTAGATGAACTTTCTTTCTATTGTTGTTGATTATAATCTAGAGGTTGAGAAAATGGATGTGAAAATGACTTTCCTTCATGGTGATTTGGAGGAGGATATTTACATGACACAACCAAAGCACTACATGGTGAAAGGTAAAAGTAATGGTTTATAAATTGAAGAAATATTTGTATGGTCTCAATCATACTCCTAGGACGTGGTACCAAAAAATTGATACATATGCATTGAGTTTGGGATTTGATCATTATAAATTAAATCACCATGTTTATTACAAATTAGATGGTGATAATTTCTTGTTAATAACATTATATGTTGATGATATGTTATTTCTTGGTAAAGGGAAAGGAATGATTCAAGAACTAAAGTATTAACTTGTAGCTAAATTTGAAATGAAATATCTTGGTGCAACTAAAAACATTCTTGGGATGGAAATGAGAAGAGATATAGTGAATAAAAATCTATGGCTTGGACAAAGTAAGTATACCAATTTAGTTTTACAAAGATTTAACAAGTAGGATTGTAGACCAATGCGTGTTCTTTTTGCAGTTGGAACAAAGTTATCTGCTTTAAATTGTGCAACATTCCCATTGGAGATGAAAGGCATGACCAAAGTTCCCTACTAGAGTGTAGTTGGAAGTTTGATGTATGTTATATGGTTAGAACTAGACAAGACATTTCCCAAGCAGTGAGAGTTATTTTCAGATATATAGGTCTAATCTTGGTAGAATTCATTGGGATGCAATTAAAAGAGTCTTCAAATATTTGCAAGGAACCTCAGAGCATTCCTTGTGCTAGCATGGTAATATGGTGGGAGATGGCCATTCCCTTTATATTCATGGCTATGTGGATTAAAACTAGGGAGGTGATGTTGAAGATCTACTAGTGCTTATGTGTTTACTTTATTTGGTGGAGAAATCAATTGGATGAGTAAGAAGTAGACTATGGTTGCTTTGTATACTATTGAAGCTTAGTATATGACAACTACTTATGCTTACAAATAAGCCATTTGGATTAAGAGACTATGTTCAGATATTGGAATTAAACAAGGTAGTGTGATAGTCATAGTACAATTTTCCTAGCTAAGAACCCGCTATTTCATGCCAAAACCAAGCACATTGGTGTACAATATTATTCTGTGAAAGATATGGTTGAGGATGACAGGTTGAATTTGGTTAAGGTAGAGACTTTGATGAATTTTTTAGAACCTTTAACTAAGCCCGTGAGCATAGAGAAGTTTAGATGGTGTTTGGAGACTATGGGCCTCATGGCCCCTAGCGATTAAATTATAGTGTTGATACTCCCTTTGCTCTTGCAAGGTGTTTGAGAAGTTGGAGAATGTTAGGAAAATAGTTTCTCAACCTTGCAATTACATGAGGTTACTATTTATAGTAATTTTATATTTGAGCACAAATTGATGCAAAATTTTCCCCAAAGCTTTAGATTGGCTAGATAAGCATGCTTGTAAAGTTTCATCACAAGATCATGTCTAGATTTGAAGATATTAAAGTTTTAGTTTTTCAAAGTTTCAAAGTCCATTTTGAAGGCCTTAGAGATATTTTTGGGCCTAAAAGTGGTCGTCATTGGCATAGCGAGTTATATCTTGTAAAGAACTTCATGATATTTTTTATGGTACAAATGGTTCATTTATCAGACACCCAAATCAAAAGTTATGGCCTCCGAAAGTTGGGTCTCCTAAAATGGGAAATGTAAAAACGTTTTGGAAACATAAATGAGTTGTAAAGGGGGAGTTGTACATGTGGTGGTGTGTGTTTAGATACACCATAGGAATCTGTTATTGGAGATAAGGATGGGCACCACTTTTTAGGTGGTTTTAGCTCATGGTTTTGTAATACCATTTGACAGTTTCATGTATTTTATCTCCTATATATTAGGTGCATGATATGGAGGTTGTGTAAGAGTCTTATAGTTGTTAAGTTTCCTTTGGATCTCTGGTTGGTGATTCTCCTATGAGAAATCTTGCTCTACAAGTATAATATAATAATGTTTATTTTTGAATAATATATTGGGTGCATCTTTTGGAGTGTGGGTTTTTTTTCCTAAAATGGTTTTCCCCATGTAAATCACCGTGTTGTGTTATGAATATTATTTCTATTTATTTTTATTTATTTATTTGTAAATTTTCAGATCTGAAAAGTTTTTGCATAACACTCCTCTAAAAATTAGTGTAGGAAGTTGTTCCGCTATCTTAGCTTCCTTACATGTTGCACTTATAACATATAATATTACAATCCATTAAAGGAGGAAATGAATTATAGTTTCTATTTGAGAACCCATACTTGAACATCTATTCTTGTTCCAACCAAAATTTCTTCCTACAATCAATTTCTTTACGACTAAAGTTATTACAAATAATACTCAAAGAAAGAGTTTTGAAACTTGGTCATGTGATATTACCTTGGAGGAAAAAGCTTTTGAATTTGTCTTTGTTATCTTTGAGAGGAATCTTAGTATTCTATGGGACATGATTTTATTTCTTGTTGTTTTCATTTTTTATGGGACTTTTGAGAGAATTTGAATAGCTTTTTGGCTTTTCTTCATTCACCTTCATTGGTGGCTCTTTGGGATCTTCTTTGGTAGTCATATAATTTTCTTTGTACTCAAGACAATATTTTATAAATGGTGACATGTGGCCATTGATGATATCATCTAAGATTTCAGTACTTCTCTCAAACTTGAGGCTTTTGCTCAACTTAGTAGTTATTTTCTCTAGTTCCTTCCTCAAAGAAACAATTATAGACTCTAGCCTCTCAAAATTTTCTTATTTTGTCTTTTATTGTATTCTCACCTCTTCCTTTATTTTGTTTTCCTCTTCAAGTTGAAGCTTTAGGTTAACAATCATTTTTTTATTTCTCAAGGTCTTGTGACATCTTTACTTTTGAATCACGATCCTCTTCTTCATATTTGTGAAGAGCTTTAACTTTTGTTTTAGATTATTTTTCTTAAGCTTCTTGACCTCAGTTAGGGCACAATGAGTTCTTCTAGATCCACTTCCCCATCTATTTTGACATTTTATTCCTCTTTTGAATCCCTCTCTTATTTTCTTTTATCTTCACTTTCCAAGATATCCCCTTTTGTTTCTATTGCCATGAATATATTTTTTTCTCCATCACTAGCAGAGAGACTTTCATTACTCTCTTCAGATGAGATACTTTCCTCTTTGGAATATAGGGTTTTCTTTTTCTTATAAAAGTTATTTTTGTAGGTTTTCCTTGTTTGTAGCTCTTTTTAAATATTGATGATGTTTGCTACCTTTCTTCATGTTATGATCTTCTTCATCATCACTATTTTTATTTTTTACATATGGACATTTAGTAGCAAAATGTCCTACTTTTCCACAATTAAAAAATTTAAAGGGGAACTTAATTTTGTACTTTCTAGATCCTTTCTTAAGCTTCCTTATAAAATGAGCTTCCTCTTCGTCTAATTTATAATTGGAGCTATTACTTGGCTTGAGTTTTTATTCTTCATCTTCTTTGAGGTTTTAAAGGCTACCTCTTACTTTGATGATTTCTCCTTTTTGGTTCTCATTTCATATGCCATGAGGATCCCATTCAATTCATCCATTTTTAGAGTATCTAGATCCTTCATTTATTTAATGGGGGAAACTTCAACATCAAACCTCAAGGGAATGGACCTTCACACCTTTTGCGCAATCATGTTGCATCTTCAACATTTTATCCAAGACCTTTGATGGTGTTGACTATTTCATCCACACGAAGAAGATAGGCTACAATAGTTTAAATTCATCTTTCATTTTCAAACTCTCGAATTATCTTCTATGAGTTTGAAGCTTGGATTTCTTCACTTTGTCATCTCCTTCATAGATGTTCTTAAGTTTCTCTCAAATTTCTTTTTTCGATTCACAATGTATCATCTTGACAAAATTTGATTTTGATAGTCCACACAAGATTGCATTCATATATTTTTCATTGTTCTCACTTGCCTTCTTCTCCACTAGATCCATTGGTGGATATGATGGAGCTACATAATTGCTCACAATTGATTGCCAAATATCAAAGAAAAGAGCCACTAGATAAGTTCACATTCTTATGCTCTAGAATGCATAATTTGTTTCGTTGAACAGTGGGGATTTATTTGAAGAGAAACCTTCTTGACTCACCATGTGTGATTTTTATATCTACTTTCCAGCAATTAGGCTATCCTTGGAGGAACCTGCTCTAATACCAATTGATGAGCACACACTTATTCTAAGAGGGGGGTGAATTTGTATAAGATAGACTTTTACTTATTAAAATTAAGAAACTATAATAAAAGAAATCACACAAGATCTAAAAATCAAGAGGCACAAGATTTACATGGAAATCTTCTTAGGAGAAAACCACGAAGAAAGGACTACTTGGATCTACTATCCAAATCCAACCTCAAAATAAAATGTTCTTATAGTATATTTGTAGGCACTAACCCAATGGAGACACCAACCTCCATTGCCAAACAATTTGTAGGCACCAACCTATTAGAGACACCAATCCCCATTGCTAAGCACCAACTTAGTAATAAACACCAATCTCTTATTTTTGGAAACGCAAACTTCCAAATGAACCACACTTTTGTCTTCTTGAGTATTGCTTCTTCAATGAATATTGATCACTCGATTGCCTTCATATAAATCTTCTTGTAGATAATACGATCTTCACAAATTTAATGTAATAATTTTCATACACTTCCTAGATTTGCATATATTCCCCTTTTTAAATCCATATGTATCCCCCTTTTAAATCTGCATATATTCCCCCTTTCAAATCTGCTTAAATAACATATTCATTATTTTATTTTATTTTTGTATTGAACAAAGCGAAAAGAATTTTACAAGAAAAAGCTACCTGAGGTAGCAGAAAAACTTCAGCCTAAACAAACCATGAACAACAAAAACTAGGAACAACATAACGTTACAAAGGCTGTCAAAAAATCAGCCATTACAAACAAGAGACATATTACAAGTGCTGAATAACATTTTACAATGATTGACTTCATTGTCCAGATGGAACTTCACTATTTGGTCTTTGATCTGTTGTAGCTGCTGTTTGGCCTTCTCATTCTTCTTACATATAACCTGGGTCTGCGAAAAAAGAACAGCCACCTGGAGACATATTCATTATTTTTGCTATTATACTTTTGAATTCTACTCTTAATTGGAATTGTTTATCATTTTTTCTACTTATCTTCTAATTCCCATCTCACCTTTATTTTTTACCACTCACATGTCTCTTCACCCAAGGGAGGCGATCCTTCACAAGGGGGTCGACCTCACATTTTAAACAAAAAATAATTTTTTTAATCTCCTCAAGGTGGCGCTACGAAAGTGCAAATCGACCAACATTTAAAACTTATTTCATTTATTTTAAAATCTCAATAGAGATGATTCTTGAAGGGTGACGTCTCTTCCTCCAAAGTGGCACTAAACAAGGCAAGGGTCAACCTTATAAAACTGACAATAATTTTCCTTCAAAATAGTGATGTCTCAATGGGATCGGCCCTATAAAATGATAATTATTTAATTTAATTTAAATGTCTTGATGGGGCTGGCCTTACCAAGTGATAATTATTTAATTTTCCATTGATAATTATTTATCAAGTCATAAATTCTCTTCTTTAACAATAATATGTTTAACTTTCCTTTGACATCAATGACAACAATATTTCCAACACTTGCTACCACTTGTATAATTGAGAGGTTGGTTTTCATCTCTATGTGGAAAAGATACTTAAAATTTACAAATTGAGCATGAGACTATTGTGATGATTGTATTGCTAGGGCACAATGTTTTAGCCTCTCTTCATGTGTAGAGGCTACAAGATAAGTGGAGAACCTTTGATTCTCTACTAATGGACCTTATTAGAGAGTTTTCCATGATTGGAATAATTATCCTCCACCCTCTCTAAGGTTACTCTTGTTGGGAAAGGTGTAGTGTACACTTGATAATAATAAGATATTAATATTAATAATATAAAAATAAATATTTAATTGTAGTGCATCCTAGAGATGTGGAAATCACAATGGATTAGGCATTCTTGGGACACGTGTATGTTTTAATGTGGGTATCATAGTGGAAAAATATTTAATATCAGAAAAAAAACTTAGTACTAAATATTTAATTTGTAATTGTGGTTTAGTGAGCTCATAGTTTTGAGGCACATGGTTAATGTAATACCTATTACAACATAAAATTTCACCCTAGTGTAATTTCCCATAACATACCCTTACTTTAGCCTTATAAAATTGATAATGCTAAAACCTGTCATCATAAGCCCCTTGTCCTTTTCATACTTTGTCCGTTAGTGAAGGGAATTTTGACTAAGATGCTTCTATGTCGCCCAAATGTCTACGCGCTACGTAAACATACCTAATAGATTTTCAAGTCAATGGATGTTGGTGCATTACGATTCATGGCACTCATGAGTTGTAATGCCTCTTGTGACTACAAACCTGCCTGAAAATGACTCTTTTTCCACTAAACAACCATTTTGAACTGACTTTCTCATTCCATTCGATCTCTCTCTTGCATTCGAACACTCACTCTTGCAACTTCTCACTTCACTAGATATCAATTCTTCCACTCCATTGTTGCTTTCATTCTCTCTACACCACTTTCTTGCAAGTTTCAAGTTCTACATCATTCTTGCATGTCCTTGCGCTACCGAAGCTCTCGTCCCTCCTCTTGGCTTCTTCAAGCTTGTAGAAGGGAGGGTAACACTTTGTTGTTTTATTACATTATCAATATTATAGTTAGCATATAGATTGTCTTTGCTTTCTATATGTATTGCCTATCTCCTTTCTTTATCAACTTTTCCCTATTGTGGTCTATTTGACTATTCATAGAGGTGGGAACACCAAAGTAGGGATTTGACTGAGGCAAACTCCAAAACACAACCCCAACATTTTCTTGTCTATGTGTGTACAGGTACCTTGTCCATGTGGAGCTTGTGGGAGGAATGACCTACTGTGAGTTGGATTTATACTAGACCCTTTGCTTGTCATTTCATTCGTAGTTAGCTTATCTCTTGTTTATAATATTATTCTTATTGTGCTAGTTATCTTTTATGCATTTATAGCATTCTGTTATTTCTTGTTAAACTGTCGAATTCTAGCTCTTGGGTTGTTAGCACACCTTGTGATTTTCGAGTTGTGAACTCTGCTCTCTATTTGTATGAGACGACAATGCACCAAAAAGACTCCAGTGTGTCACATTGTTGTCCTTGACCAGTGTTGTCGTCCTTTGGCCAAGACCCAACCAGTTCATTATCCAAGACCTTTGTGGTCCATTCATTTGATTTTTGAAGCCCTTTATCCTGAAAACCCAAAAACATAGATTAGCTTTTCCTTTCTTTGTCATCCCATCTTTTAACTTTTTCCATTGAGGTGACTAAGGGTAATTCACTCCCTTTAGACCCTATTTGTCTTGGGACTTGGGAGTAGCGAATCCCCTCCTTCATAATACCACTTAGTGGTTTTGAGCAATCTTGTTTCTATAAAAGAAAGCACATACATAGTTGTTGAGGTTGGATTGAACATTTTTTGTTGGTTGCATATGTAGAAGCATGGACTAAGATGTGTGGCTACATGGTTCTCATTTGGATATCCACATGGAGGAAAGTAACTAGGGTGCTTAATGCTTTAGAAGCTTTGCATGGAGACTTTGCAAGTGTGTTGAGATCTTATTTGTTGAAATGATATATTGAGTTATGTGATTGCTTTTAGAAGTTAGATTTTTCCCTTGAAAAACTTTTCTTAAAATACATCAGATATTATCTGTATAATATGTTAGTTATTCTTCTACATGATAAATTCTACATATTTATTTTCAATTTATTTCTCATGCAAATTTCCATTAAACTATATAATTTTTAAATTAAAATTTTTCCTAATATATATTTAAAATGATATTTTATAAACTCTCTATTTTGAAAACTCTTTATTTATTTAATATACCATACATACCAACCGGCCCCTTTTTATTGAATGCTTTCTAAAATAATATAGATACCTTTCCATAAAAACGACTCCTTAAATTAAATAAACTTTGTTAGTAAATTAAAAACTAGTATAGTTCTAGGTAGGAGATAATAGTTTTGTTTGGTGGGTTGGTCGGCTGAAAGCTCTACGTGGCCTTAGATAGTTCATCAAAAATTCTTCCCTTAGGTTAGAAATATATCATGAATGCATGTAATGGGTAGTGTGTGTTCCCAAAATGTTACATTTCGTGTAGTATAAATTTTGCTCTCCTAACTCTCACCCTCCAAATAAGGATTCTTAAAGAATAAAAACAGAGCCACCATTGTAGAAAATAAAGGAAGTTTGGTGAGCGACATGTTCATACTTCCTTCTATTCCATCGTAGAGTAAATATGGCATGAGTTGCCTCTGAAAACTTGTTATCTCGTCAGCAAATATTGTGTGGGTAACCGTTTATTCTCTGTGCACGGTACAGTTGTTTGCAGATTTATACGCACAAACACAATCAATGCAAATGCATGCTTCGTTTCAAATATTCCCGGCCATTCAATCTTTTCAGTTCTCAGCCTGCAGCTTCCAATCAATGCAAACGGTCGTGTCCTATTGGATTCTTTACTTTGGTTTATTTCACACCACCATATGAAGATATAGTCTATGTATTCCAAGTTCTTCCCTGTTTGGTAGTCTGATCAAAGCATTGGGTTTTCATCATGGCAGCAGGAGCAGCAAGAAGAAGAAAGGCAAGACATTTTCATGACCTCTTCATATTAACTGCACTGGGTATTGCAAGAGAATCTGCTACACTTGTTTTGAAACGCTTATCTTTCTTCACATCCATCACAATTTTTCTCATACTTCCTGTTTCAGCTGCTACCATTATCTCCAAGGCATCCATTGATCAGCTCCCTGTCACCCAATTGGCTCTACAAATTCAAGCACTGTGTTTTACCCTGGGCTATCCCGAACTGATATATCAGAAGCTTTCTGAGACAATGGTTTCATACATGCTGTGTTTTCCTTTTGTGGTCACATTTTCACTGGTTGCAAGGGCAGCAGTGGCCCATACAGTGGCTTACATTTATGCAGTTGGCAATAGCCCTTCATGGCAGAAGATATTTCAAGCATTACCCAAGTTGTGGAAAGGCCTGGTGGTGACATACATATGGGGGTGTTTGATAATTTTTGGATATAGTGTTCTCATTTTTGGGTTTTTATTGGCAACTGTTAACTTAATAGCTGTTTTAGCATTATCTGCAGATTGGGTTTTCTGGACTGGTTTATGTTGGGGGATTGTTTATTCAATTGGTTTTGTACATGCCATCATTATTTGCAATTTGGCCACTATTCTGTGTGTATTAGAAGATGGGTGTTATGGAATGGAGGCTATTTGCAGAGCCAAGTTTCTGATAAGAGGAAGAACACAAGTGGCTGTGCTCATAGTTGTAATCACAGGCTTGGGTTTGGCCTTTGTTGAGGGCCTCTTTGAATACAGAGTGATAGTCAATGATAAAGTATATAGTTTTGGGGCCGTGTGCGAGGCTTCTCTGCTGATATTGATGTATTCTGTGGTGAGTTTGTTAGATGTTGTGATGAGTTGTGTGTTTTACTACACATGCAAGGCAGCTCGTTTGGAGGGCCTCTGCCTCAATTCTCCCTTCTTCACAAATTCAGTGGAAGAGGAATTGTCTTCTTCTTCACATAAGATCTTTGTCAGCTAATTCTTTTAAAGTTTTTCCACCACCTGATTCATTTTTGATGTGCTTGAACTCATCGAGAACGTTAAATATACTCAACTAATTATCTATTGTATGGCATATTTGTATACAATGGGTCTCGCTATTGGTATTTCAGGAGCTATGAATCTGTGATCTAATTACTTATTGATGGTACCTGCAACAGGGATAACAAAATTGTATTGTTTTCTGTTGGTATTAAGTTCGTTCAAGTTTTTTTCTCTTTTTTCCAATGCCTGTAAGATCATCCGTTCCATTTGAATGGATAATGGTATGCACAGATATAAATAAGCATATTTAGATCTGAATTATTAAACATGGAAAGTATGCAACACTTCTGTAATATTTTTCTATGGATACTTTCCATAAGGGCCACACTCTTAAAGTAATTTTAGTTGCTATGAGCAATCATACCTCTTTGATTTTTTGCACCAATAAAATTTCTCATTACTTGCAAATTTTGTCAAAGAATCAATAACATCACTTTCTATATCAATATTTTGTAACATTACTCATATATTTTCAACCAAATTTATCTCACAATAAAATACACAACTCCATAAATATTTTGACTTAGCATGATAAGTAAGATTATTGGCCAAATATATTGCACTTTAACAATCATTGTGAATTTTTATCATTTCCTAGACCAAACCAATTGCACGGTGCACAAACATTGTAGCCACATTGCTTCCCTACATGCATGAGTAATTGTCATGTACTATGCCTTTGTCATAGACAATGTACCCACTGCTTGTCTTTAACTCATCCAACTTACTCCTCCAAAAATATTGAGTAGATATCCACTAGTAGATATTCAACAATTAACATCTTATCCCAATTAGAATCCATAAAGCCTTGTAAATTCATACTTATTTTTCATTTGTTCTTCCTTGGTAACAAGTTGCATAATTTAAGGTACCTCATAGATACCTAAAAATCCTTTGTATATCAGTCCAATGTTGCTTACTTAATTTCGACATATATCTTCTCACAAATCCCAAGTTATGTGTGCAATGTTAGGTCTAGTATAGACCATTGCAGATATGAGGCTGCCAACAACACTAGCATAAGGAACATGACACATTCCTTAATTTTTTCTTTTATTTTAGGATATTGTTCACTAGAAAAAATTATTAATAGGTAATGGAGTACTCACAAGTTTACTATCCTACATCTTAAATCTTTACAAAATCACTTCAATATATTTCTTTTGATATAACCACAATTTTTTATTTGCACATTCCCTTTTAATTTTCCATGTGTAAGATAAATTTCACAGCACTAAGATCTTTCATGTCAAAGTACATGAAGATAACTAAGACTTAAGTAAACTGATCATTAAAAAGCATGAAGTTTTTATAGTCCATATTAGCAACTTATCACAAGTTTTTGGATGATTTGGTTGTGTGAGAGTTTTTAATGTCAATTTATTTATGATCAAACTTCATGATCCATCATTATGATGAGATAGCCAAACATGAGAGACATGAAGAAATAGTGGGAAACCAAGTCCTCTGAATAGATGAAGGAAGAGGATTCCAAATCCAGGATGCTAGAAAGGACATGAAGATTGGGCTTGTTCTTTTTTCCCATCTTTTTGTCCTCTTTATCATCTTGTATCTAGTACCCTCTCCCTTCATCTATTCAGAGGACTTGGTCTACCACTATATCTTCATTTCTCTCTTCTCTAGCTATCTCATCCTAATGGTGGATCATGAATTTTATGAAATATTGATCAATATTAAAAACTTTCACACAATCAAATCTAGAAATTTGTAATAAGTTGTAAATTGATCATTTTAATTTTATTACCAATTAATAACATGTCATATACCTACATCTTACTGTGATAAAATCTTTCTATTTGAAATACACACATAAGTAAGTTTTTCTATGATCAAGCCCGAGTCCCATAACATACAAGTGCCAATTTTTTAATTCTATATCCTTGGTGATTGCTTCAAATTATAAAGACTTTTTAGAATATACACTTAGTCCTCCTTATCTTTCACCTTATAGCATTTTGGTTGTGCCATGTAAATTTTTCCCTCAAGCTCAACATGTACAAATGTTGTCTTTGCATCTATCTATTTAAATTCAATATCAAAATCAACAATAATAGCTAACAAAAATCTTATTGAAGTTAGTTTTGCAATAGGAGAGATTTTTTTTCCAAATTCAATTCCCTCTACTTAAGAGAATCCCTTTGCTAGTAATTGAGATTTATATTTTTTTCATTTTTCCTTCTGCATTATATATTTTTTAAATATCCATTTAAACAACTAACTAGTTTTGTTTGAAAGGTTGATTTAACTAAGTCTCAAGTTTAATTCTTATCTAACGACTCTTCCTTCATGGCTTCCTCCCAAGAATCTTTTACATTTGATCTAAGTTCTTCCTTAATATTTGTTGGGTCTTCATCAATAATAGATAAAACTAATTTAAAAGAGATGCATAATGAAAATCATGATCTCTTTGTCTTTATAATTTTCTTCTTACCTGGTCTCCTCTAAGTTGGAATTTTAATTTTGCATCCTCTAATTCTTCATTTCCTAGTTTTATATTTTATTCAACCAGCCCATTCTTTAATTCATCTTGTGTAGTTATTTCTAATACAAACATAGATCTCCCCTCTTTTCTTTCCACATGAACTATTTTAGGTTATTTCTTTACATTTTTTTCTATTTTGGAGTCATCCCCCTTCTCTAAAATGAAATTATGACTATATTCCATTTTCTATATTCTAGGTTACATAACTTATATCCTTTAATACTAGTACTATTGAAAGGAAATATGCATTCATCCAAGATAATTTCCACATAACCCAAATAGAGAAATCTATGTGAACAAGTATTCAGAATGCACATAACGGGCAAATAGAGAAATCTATGCAAACAAGTGTTCAGAATCCATATGCAAAAATAAACAACATGGTACCATAAAAGATGACACAAGATATACCTTGGGAAAAGCCTCAAGAGGGAAAAACCAAGCCTCCAAAATCATTCATCACTCATGTATTATTCAATAATAAATATTACAATGTATCCTCAGAATCCTCCATGAACACCTTTGAAACATCAAGCCCTCTACAATCACTCCATGTGAACAAACATGCAACCACACATTCCATGCCATGCTTCAGCCCTCACAAATGCTAACAAGAGATACTCCCAACCAACCAACAAGCCAACTAGCCAACATTAAACAACTACCCACACCATGTTTGCTTTTATAGAAACAAGCTCACACAAAACCACCAAGTGGTATTACATAAAACCATGTGACTAATACCATGAGCTTACAAAACCATTAAATCCCACATTTAATTTTGGTACTAAGTTTTCACAATATTAAATATATTTCTCATGTACAACCCAACATTAAATGTTTAATCACAATGTTACATACAACACATAAAGTGGTCCCAAAAATGTTAGACTCGTGTGATGCATGCATCCCTAGATTCCCTAGGTTCACATAAAATAAATAAATTTTATATTAAAACATTATACAAGGTGGACAACACACCGTTTCCTAAGATTCTCCCACTTTTGTATACATTTCATAAGGCGTAAACAAGTAAACTCAAACATGAATAAGGAAACAATCCCCCATAGCCACGTATACCGTCAAGGAATCAAAGTGCTCCATATGCTCTATCAAAATACCTACAAAAAGAATCAAGGTGACCACCATCTCAAGCATGAATGCTCTCATTCTCCATCGTGCCAACACACAAAGATAATAAACCATCCAAAGAGATGCTACACTATTAGTTACAAAGAAGCATAAGTCATGCCTCCAACCGATATCCCAATACACAAACACTCAATCCAAAGGTAGCAAGTATGTATCAATAGTTGTCAAGATATAATCACCATAGCTGAAAATAAAATCCAAAACAAATACTAACACATCCAACTATTAATACCTCAAAGGTATACAAATCACAACAAGTGAACCTCATGCCATCGATATATATAACCCATAAGATGCAATCACACTCCAAGTGCCAAACCTTTCATATAATAAATGTACACATCCAAGAAATCCCACTGCATAGGTATTGTCAAACCTGAAAATAATCAAGGCATCCAAAGGTCCATCAATAGAATCACATATAGAAGTGTAACCAATATCTTGTAGTACCAAGGAACATCCATAAAGATATGCAAATCCTGCAAACCAATATATTGCAATACATCTCTCACCACAAGTCTTCATAGCTCTCCCAAGTTCTTCACACCCAACAAAGGAAAGAGATAAAGGAACCTCCATGTCATCACCAAAGAAAAATTAACAAGAAATTACCACATAGTGATCACCATGGATCCACACAAGATCTCAAATCCAATGTCATGTGAATACAGACATCTAGGAAGAAGAACAAGACCAAAGAGAGAACATGCAAATCAAAACCTAAAGCATGTCCTCCTAAGTGCTAAGTTGTGATAAGTATGATCTCCTCCATAAAACCCAAAAGATAATATCACTATCCACATCTAACCATAACCAAGAAGTATTCATCTCAAACCAAAGGAAGATCAAACCAAATCCATTTCCAAACCAAGGGAATAATCCCAATAACATATCCTAAATTCAACATCAATGAATAATATCACAATACAGAAGGAGATAAACATGCCAACATCCCTCAAATGAACCCCTCAAAAGTAGCAAGCCATAGCTCAAGATCCATATGCATGAGAATATAAAGCATAAAACATAATTCATCTAAAAAATAACAATGGTAAATACCTCTTAGATGATAAATTTTTGAGTAGACCAAGAGTGGGGAATGAGAATGCTCCTCTAAGATATCCAATTCATCATGACCCATCTAAGAACAATCTCCTCATAGGTCCATGTTGAACTCATGTCCGTTGAAGGTGTAGGTTCCTCAAACTTCCAACTAAAACCTCATAAATGAGTAACTGTCTAATCTGAAGATATCTCCTAGCCTCACCTATGTCTCCAAGTATCCATGAGTACCTGTAACCAATCAATCCATGGAAAATTCCAAATGTAACATAGATCCATCATGAAGCTTCCAAGCACAAGATCAATGTACTCAATTACCAAGAGAACCAACCAAGATCAAAGTTAAAGTCCCAATAGCTGAATCGGGAACACAATCATGACATCATGATCTCACATCCCCTCAAAATAAGATTATATGCTCCAATGAACATATCATATACATGTATCATGTAAAATTTTCAATATATGCAAACAAGAGTATATCATGACATAATAACATAACTATCCTATCAAACAAGGATCACATGTCAAATGGAAAATCATGACACCTCAACCAAAGACTAAATAGTACTCCATGGCTAACCAAGATGTCAACATCTCCAAACCCCGTGAAGATAACCATCTCCTATCAATGAAACTCAAGATGTCAAAGAACATTTACTGAATAGATGAAACGTGATCCAAGAGTCCATCCATGACACAAAAAAATACCGCGGAAGATCATCCACCATCAAATGGTGAATCCACATCATCACCACAAGCTCCCAATGAACCATGATACTGATCTCTCCATGAAAACATAATAACCATCCTCTAAATGAAGATCATCCATGGCTCTAATGTAATAAAAAAATCAACACTAAGATCCTAAAGGGAACAGTCAAAACACGATCTCCAAACCAAGAAGGTACAACACTTCCAAACCATCATTGTCACAAGCTCCCACTAAATATGTAATCAAGTTATCCATGACATCATGATAAAAAAATCCTCAATGAATATCAACCAAAACCATGATCCTCAAGCCAAGAAGATACACTGCCACAAACCAAACATGAATCAATCTAACACCATCAAAAATGCACCTGCATAAACAATCATATCATGCCAAAGTCCCTAAATCACAAGGAACATCCATGAAACCATGATCACCACCAAATGTACCAACAACACAATCCAATTGTGTCACACATTTTTGCATCACATAGTCAACTACATAGGTCCCACATCATGACTACATCTAGTAATACCATCTCTCCTCCTCAACATGACAACCAAACCAACAAAATAAATGACTAAACCAAGGCACAAAACCAAATATGCAAGAACATTGAAGCATCTATGGGAATAGATAACCCACATACAAGTCATATATGCAACCTATAAGCATAGACAACCTACAACACTACACAACTTGTAGATGCACCAATGCAACATACAAATCTAACAATATATTGATAACCATGTCAAATGAGAGTAATCAAAGATTTACATGTGAGTAAACAATGAATCCAACATCACCAAGATCCAAATAGCCGTATTAAGCTCACAAAATTACTATAGTCAAAAGAACCCATAAACAACTCAGATGGAAATAACAATAAATAAATCATGCCAAACATCTCTAGATGATCTAAACAAGCTTTCAATTGACTGTAAGAAGTCCAAAATATAACTTTGTATACACAAATTATGACCTCTCCGAGATCAAAAGAAACATTTAACTTCCAACAATAATTTCACTATCAAAACAACAAAATATGAAAAAACCACTTATACCACAACATAGAGCTCATAACCACCCTTACAACAAGTATAAGAAGTCAAAAAATGGACATCTTACGTGAAATTTGATGGGGGTTGAATAGTATCAATATTTTTACCCTATGTTTTCCTTTTCCTATTACCGTTACCGCCTTCCTGTCACTTTTTTTCATAGGAAGTATCGATATTTGATATAATGTGAAGGAAATTAAAACTATTAGAAAATATCAATATCTATGGAAATACTAATTATCTTGTGGCTTAAATGGTAGGAAATGATTAAAGGAAGGTGTTAAAGTTGTTAGGGACGTGGATGAATGAGAAGTGAGGAGCTGAAGTTTAAATAATCTATAGGCTATTTTTGATAGAATGCTAATTAATTTGTTATACGGTGGTCAACAACCATCTTTTATTGTATATCAAACATATTTGGTTTGTTGGCCATAGGTTGAAACAAACCAAAAAAAACCTTATTGATGCTTGCTAGTATAAATATGTGTATTCAAAAAACTTGATATAAACAAATATTATAATATAAGAACATACTGATGTTTTAAATTGTATCTTTAAGTTGTTGATGTGCATGCATGATTAGCATGGTGTAGAGCATTGTTTGTATTTCATCATTGGGCAACCAAAGAGGCAGGGCCCATTGCTTGTGTTGGCCACTAATCTTTTCTAGTTTAGTTTCAATGTGGTAATGTGTGTGATTTGATTTTAAGCATTTTCCTTTCATAAGTTTGGCTATTTAAATTTGATTGCAATTTAGTTTTAAGTTGATTTATTATCAGTTATCTGCTAGTGTTTTTCTAAAGCATTGTGTGGGAATTAAGACTCTAATCTAATTCATTAGTATCGGTGAATAATCTATAAAGCTTCTTTATTTCTATCACTACACAGTTCTATTACTGCACAATTTTGTTACTAGAGAGTTCCTATTGCAGTTCCTGGTGCAGTTGCTCACAAACAAGAACAAGGAAAAATAAACCAAATTTCTGATTAGATAATCTTTGTGTGTATTATTTGCATTCATCCCCACTTAATTCATTATTTTTGGCCCTTAGGTATACTGCTTCAACACCTTTCACAAGTCTATGATCCTTGGATTGACATTTAAGGAACAAACTGATGAAACCACTACGAAATTCCCAAGGATTGATCTAATTATATGTGCCAATTTAATAAAATTAAAAGAATAGTTTGTTTATCTTCAATATTAGTCCACAATTTTTTCCGAACATTTTGGCATTGTTGTTAGGTAATGGTGTTAAAGGCTTGTTAGTCTAGTGAATTAAGTTAGGACCAGTGCACTAAGGCAAAAGTCTGCATGATCGTCGACCTCGCCCGGGTAATCAACCTTAGTTTGCTCTGTTATAAATCATATAGATGCATGAATCATAGTAGAGATAGTTAAGGGAGACTTGTTAAGAAGGACATAGGAAGTAGTTCACAACAGGGAAAACCATAAAACAAATTAAAACCATTAGTTGTGCACATCCCATCCAAGAAGAAACTAGTTGAACTCGATATCAAAAAATGTGCCATTGAGTCCACCTTTGAGTCTCCTTCTAGTGTCCAACACGAGTTGCTTGAAGATTCATTTAAAAGGGTTGCTAGGATATTTCAAGAATCTTACAAGCTCTAGAGTGGTTAGGCCCCAAGAGACCTTAAGCCATTCACATCTTTCTACACCCCTTGGGAATTTGGAACTATGGACAACAATAACAATAACAAAAAAATAATAATGAGAGAGCATTGGCCAACAACAACCCTATTACTTTTGAGTTTCTCATTGCACATCTAGAAGAGCATGCCCCTATGAAGAACATACCACACTCAACTTTTCCCATCTTTCGAGGTCTTTCTATGGAAGACCCCGATATGTTCCTTTTTGAATTTGACATTTTATGTCACAATTACGATTATTATATTGATGCACAAAATTTAAAATTGCTTTTGGCTACTCTAAAGGATGCAACATTGAGATGGTTTACGGGACTCAGATGAGAAACCATCCATAGTTGGGACGATATGAAGACAAAGTTCTTGGGAAAATACCAAGACTACTGCAATACCAAGGAAACATGAGATGAGATATTTCACATCATGCAACGTGAGGAAGAAACCTTAGAAGATTATTTGGAGCATTTCTTATTTAGTCTACAAAGAACCAGGCACACAGGGTTAACCCAGACACTATAAAAATGCTCTTCCTTAGGGGGATTAGGGATGAATATTTGGATACTTTGAATATTATGGGTGGAGAGATATTTCTAAGATGAGGTTTGATGATATTTGTGATGTGTGTAGGAACTATTCAAGGTCCACCCATTCAACTAGGGCGTATGTCAGGAAGCATGTCTCTCCCAAAGGGAAATTAGGAGTTATAAAACAAGAATTAGGTACATTGCTCGAGGACCTAAATACTAAGCTACTGAGTCACATGGGTAAGCAGATAGATACCTTGTATACATGAAGTAGGAGGAAGATGAAAAATCCCTTGTTGTCTTTTTCCCTATTTATCGTAAAAGGCATAATAATGAAGAATGTCCCTAAAACAAAACAAAAATATCTTCTTTGGAAGATGCTAGGAGAGACACTATTCTAAAACCTCTTCCTGTAGGCATGATTAAAGTAGAATATACATATGAGACTATTTACTTTATGGCCCAAAGGAGACCTTGGCAACCACGAGGAATGCCCCCAACCGATTATCAGGCATCACCTCAAATTCCTTTTCAATAAAATCCTTTCCTGAACCAACCTGGATGGTTTGGAGGTTGGAAACAACCTCCATAGTACCCCTAGTGGACACAACAATATCCACATGCTCCATAATCATGGCAAGCATGGCGAGTACCACCACCAACATACCCAAAATATCAATCATTTCCTCCATATCCACCACCTTCAGCAATAAATCCCTATCAAAAATCCCAACAACTCTTACTACCTGTTCCATCATCATCTAATCAACCATCTAGTTCAAATCAACCACCGAAAGCAACTCCTATGCCTGCACAACCATCACCCAATCTGAATAATAAGGTGGCTCAACCGGTCTAGAACAATGAGGTGACATGAAAGCTGACTTATCTTGTCAATGCATTAGAAATTGATGGTGTACAACTAAGATCAGGAAAGAATCTTCAAGGGACAACTATCACAGAGGTAGAGGATTATCCAATAGAACCAGAAGAAGAAAAACAAAGGTCCCCATTTCCTGATAGGTTGCAAGAACAACCAAAACACCAAGAAATGCCTCAATCAGGTTTTGATTTTATGAATGAGTTACACAATGTTAACATTAAAATTCCTTTGTTGCAAGCCATTCAAGATGTTCCAGTGTATACAAAAGCAGTTAAGGAACTATGTGAGAGAAAAAAACAAAAGAAATAGGACCCCAAGATAGTTGAAGTCATTGGACAACTTGCGGATTCGATGTTGGGGAGGATTTTTGTTCCTAAGTATGCAAATCTTGGGAGCCCAATGATAAAGGTACGTATTGGTGATATAATTATTCCAAATACACTCGTCAATTTAGGTGCCACCATAAATGTAATTACAAATAAGACTAAAGAGAAACTAGCCCTTCAAGGACTAAGACAGACTCCAATAGTCTTGCAAATGACAGATCATTCCCTTGTAAAACTAGAAGGTATTATTGAAGAAATCATTATTTATGTTGAGTCTTGGGAATATCCCACATATTTTATCATTTTACAACCAAAGATTAAGATGGGGAGTACCCCTTAATTTTAGGCAGACCGTGGTTTGCCACAACTAATAGAAAATGACATAAAATTTGACCTATTTTGGAGAAGTTGAAAAAAGGAAAAAAGAATTAGCCCCTGGTCATTCAGCTATACAATCGTATGGTCGCAAAGGTGTTAGAGAAATAAAATATTTTAATTTGCATTGAAAAATATTACTCTGCCTGTGGAAAAATAAAACCTACAAATAAAAAATTGCATCTGGAAAGTTTTAATTGATTTTTTTTAAAATATATGTAGCAAGTGGGGGTCCATAGACCCTCATTCCTGCAGGAACCGATAGTCATACTATGAATAGGCCTTTTCAGTCATACCCACCCATGTCAAAAGAAAAGGAGATCTGTTGGTCAAAGTTTATTAAGTTTTCAACTTGGAATATAAAACTTAAAAAAACCCTTAAAGTAAAATCTAAACCACCCCCCATTTACTTAAAGTTTTAAATTTAAATTAAATAATGCAAACCACCCCCCACCTTCCATGCTTTGCTTTTAAGGCTTTAATTTTAAATATTAAAAAATCTTCCATTTTAAAAAATTTAATATTTTCATTATTAATTTGGATTTGATTTTGAATTGGGGTCCATCAAAAGTTGCTTATATAGTCAAATTGGACGTTTTTTTCAAACTATCATAACTTTTTCCTAGGGGGTCATATTTTTGACTTTTTACAGTCATTGGAAAGTTGGTTCCAAGAGCTACACAATGGTACAATTTTGGTTCCATTATTTTACTACTTTGATCAGTTTTAGGGGCTTGAAAGTTATATATTCTTGGTTACACGACTTTGAGTATAATTTTTGCATACGAAATCGAATTTTTGATTTCAAATAGGCATTAGAGAGCATGTACAGTATACTACATAGTGGATTAGATTTTTTTATCATTTTATGGTGTAGGAAATGTATGGTACTTATTTGATCATTTGTAGGTGCCTAAGGTTTGGGGTGTGATTGTGTGAGCATCTAGATGAGTCAAGAGGAAAAACCTTGAGGGAGTAAATGTTTTTATATGAAATTTATGATGGTACAGCTAATTACCAATTTTATGTTTCCCGGTATAGGTGTTTTTAGAGTTGGAATTTGATGGTGATAGGTACATAGGTTGTCTTCAGTTTTGAGGACATGGTTGACATGAGTGGAGACTTGGAGTCTTGTATGGGTGATAGTTGAGTGTAGGTATAGCATTGACTATGGTTATGGTGTCATGGGTATGCAAGTACATTTGATGCATTGGCATGACATGATCATGTATGTGGATTTTTTCTAGTGTTATGGTTTGATGATTAGGAGGTTGTTCTTATCTCCTTGATACTTATTTGATTCCTTGACTATGGTTACTCATTTGTGGACATGTTTGGAAAATCGGATCTTTGGTTGATTTGGTGTTTGAGTCTTGATGTCTGTAGGATTATCTTCTTTGATATATTAGTTTGTAGGTTAATAATGTGATGATGAATTTGCATGCTTCATTATTTTGATCACGATTTATGCAGGTGTGTGGGTTGGCCACTCACTCATTTGCAGTGGGATGAATCAAATGTGGACTATCTATATCCATGAGATTAGTTTAGTGTTGATGTAAATTTTGTTAGTTGACCTTGTTTGTGGTCGTTTGTGCATTGGTATGCTACTTTGGGATGTGAGGATAGATGGTTAGAGTACCTGATTAGTTAGTTTTTGGGACTTGTAGCATGTGGTTTTATCACAATTTCATGATATCTTGGTACATTTAATTGGTTATACACTTTTAGTGGGAGCTTTTGACAGTGATGACTTGGCAATGTAGGATTGGTTCTTGATGGTTTGATGGTGATTGTATGTATCTTCTTGGATTGGATATTTTGGTTCTACTTGGTATGTTATTGGCATTTCAGTTGTGTGTGTAGACCTGGATTATCTTCATGGAGGAGATATTTTCCACAATGCCATGTGTAAATCAGTATCACGGTTCAGTGGGAGTTGTTGGTAGTGACCTATATGCATCATCGGTGATTGTTACCTTCATGTGATTGGAAATGTGGTTTCTTGGTTTAGAGTGTGTTTGTTATTATGTCATGATACACTCTTGATTCTAGATTAGAGTTTGGAATGGTATATATTCTCTTGAGACTAGGATGTATGCATTGGTGCATGTGATCTCCTAGGAGGAGATGGTTAGATTATGTTGTCATGATAGGTTCCTGATTCTATGATTGGATATTTGACATTGATCTTGGTAGTTCTCCTTGTATTGAGTATATTGATCATTTTCTTGATTACTTCATGATAGTGCTATGTTGCATTTGGATTTTGGCATGGATTAATCAATTACAGGTGCTCATGGATACATGGAGACATAGGTGAGGTTGGATTTCTCTTATGATTAGAGACATTTTCTTGAGGCACTTACTCTTTGAAGGTTTTAGCAAGAAGAATATAGAGTATATTGTTCTTGGAGTGAGTCATGAAGGCTTGGTTATCTTGGAGGAGCATTCTCATTCCCCACTCTTGGTCTACTCAACGGTTTATCATTTGAGAGGTATTTGCTCATTATTTCTTTCAGATGTGTTATGTTTCATGCTTTTATTTCTCATGAGATTGAGTAGAGTCATGGTGATTGATTTTGGAGACTCATTTGAGGATTGGTACGCATGATTTTGTATTCTTTATCTTTCATTGATATGGATCTTGAGCTATGGATAGCTAGTTCTAGAGGATTCATTTGAGGGATTTTTGGCATGGTTATCTCCTTGTGCATTTGAGTTTATGTTATCATTCATTAATGAGGAGTTTAGGAGATGGCTTATGGGCTGATTTTTTAGATTTTGGAATGGTTACTTTGAGTTTGATTTCCTTGGTTAGGGAGGCTTACTTCCATGTTGGTATTTACATAATTCATATGTTGTTTGATCTAAGAGATTGAACGTTGTTTTGGGTGTTGTTGAGGCTTCTCATTTGGGGTTGTTAGGAGATCATTCTTGACACAACATTTCAATTTTGAGGTGTTGGTAGAAGGACATTTTATGGTTTATAGGTTTTCTCTCTTCATGGTTCCTTCCTGGAGGTTCATGTTCATATGATTTGGGAGGATGGTGGCAACATGTTGTGAGAGATTATGCAACTGTTTGGGTTGTATGTGTTTATCATTGTTATTGTTCTTGGTACATTGTTGATCATTTATCACACCTTGATATAGTTTTGATTGGTATACTTGATATGCTATGACATTACCCATTCAGTGGGAATTCCTGGATATGTGTGTTCTTCATTGATAGGTTTGATACAAGGAGCTTGTGATTGTGTTTTATGGGTTGCATATGTTGTTGGCATGAGTTTACTGATGTTCTTGATACCTAGGAGGTATAAATGGTTGGATGTATTAGTATGTGTTGTGGATGTTATTTTCGATCATGTGGGTTTTTTAACTTGTTTAGATCCTTTGTTATCACTTGGATTTGATGATTGTGTTCTTAGATTGGTGCATCTTCACCTTGGCATGTTCCTTTTCTTCTATAAGTGGCACGTTGGAGGATGAGAGGAGTTCTTTCTTGAGATGGTGGTCACTTTGGTCTTATATCTTAATGGAGCATGAGAGCATGCTGGAGATTCATGTGGTTTCATGTATTGATCCCTTATGCAATGTATACAACAAGTGGGAGAATATTGGGATATGGTGTTGTACACCATTGTATAATTCAATATATTATAATGTTGTAATTAAATAATTATTTAGTTGTGATGCACCTAGGTGGTGTGGTTAATCACACTAGGTAATTATTCGGGGACCACTTTACGTTGTATTGTAACATTGTATTATTATTTAATGTGTGGGAGACATGTGATAATAATTCAATATTGGGGAAATATTTAAAAAGTGAAAACTTAGTACCCAATATTAAATAAGGGGTTAGTGATTTTGTGTTCACATGGTTTTGTGCACATGGTTTTATCTTACCACTTGGTTGCATTTGTGAGAGCTTGAATCTATAAAAGGAAGCACATGTTTGTGGTTAAGGTTGGCTGGGTGAGTGAGTTGTCATTATTGAGTCTTTCTGAGGAGTGCATATGTGAAGCATGGAATGCAATGTGTGGATTTATGCTTGGACACATGAGGATGCATTGAGAGGCTTGATTCTTTAGAGGTATTCATTGTAACTCTTGTATTGTTTTATTGTTGAATAGTATGATAGAATATGGATGCTTTTGGAGGTTGGGTTTTTCCCTCTTGACGGTTTTTCCAAGGTATATCTTGTGTTATATTGTGGCTTGTCTATTTGATCTATGCATTATGGTTACTTGTATGCATATTTTTCTCTCATGGGGTTATGTAGTAAATGAATTAATATTGTGGGTTGAGTGCATTATTTCCTAATAGTAGTAACCCTATGCAACACTTACTTTTTGAGATAAATTATTATTTTATTTCTAATTAAAATAATTATAAGTATTAAGATAGGAAATGTTGATTGATCCATTAGTGAAAAATTAGATTATTGTTTGTGTATAAAAATGAGGCTTATGAGACATCCCCCCTTTTCATTAGTATCTAAAATGACCCCACTAAAAATTACAATGTTGGAACTTTATAATTAGTATGATTTACAATACAAATATCATATTTTCAAAATATTATAGGTCCCAAAATGACCAAAATATTAAAACTATAGTTCTAGTTATGGTACATCTATGACCTATAATAGTTTTAATATTTTGGTATAATTTTGTGCTTGATGTAGTGGTGAAACAATAGGTCCCAAAATGACCAAAATATTAAAATTGTAGTTATGGTACATCTAGGAGATGTGGTTAGCCACACTAGGTAATTATTTGGGGTCAATTGTAAATTTTTATTGTAATTTTAGGTTAATTATTTTATGAGGAACATGGGATAATTATTCAATATTTGGGGAAAGATATTTAATAATGTGCAAATTTAATACTCAATATGAAATGAGGGTTTGTGTGAGCTTGATTCTATAAAAGGAAGCACGTGTTTATTAGATGTTAAAGTTGGCTAGTTGAGTGGTTTGTCATATTATTGATTCTTTTTAAGGAGTACATATGTGAAGCATTGCATGAGATGCATGGATTCATTCTTGGACACATGGAGGATGCACTGAAGAGGCTTGATGCTTCAAAAGTATTTATTGTAACTTTGTAAGTGCGTGTATTGTTTTTTAATAATATATGGAATATGAATTCCTTTGGAGGCTAATTTTTTCCCTCTTGAGGGTTTTTGCATGGTATATATTGTGTTATCTTATGTCATGTCTATTTGATCTTCACATTATGGTTAGTTTATAAGCTTGCATGCATGTTTTTCTCTCACGGTGTTATGTAGGAAATGGATTAAACATTTTGGGTATTATACATTGTTTCCTAACAAGTGGTATCAAATTACATACATGGTTGTGGGAGGTGTGAGCTCTCGGGTTTGGTATAACCCTTATTTTAGTAGATCTAACAAAAAGTTAAATCCATGACAATGTAGGAAAGATCATTGTGCAAATATTGTTTGGCATATTTGGGATCTTGGGGTTTGTAGATATGTTGGGTTTATTACAAATATAAGATTTGAAAAATGTTGGGTTAAAATAGTTTCTTGTATTGGGCTTCATATCAGGCTTTTACGAAAAAGATGTATAAATTACCTTTTGAGATGAAATAAACCTCACCATTGGATCCAAGATGGCCAAGAAATGAAGATTGATATAAAAAATTTCCTATTTTGGCCACTATGAGAAAATACATTTTTTTCCCAATGACCCTTTTGGTCATATGGTCATATGGTCATCAAGTTGCAGATTTGAAGAAACTTTTTACTCTACTCTCAAATAAAAATTTAATTAAAAATTATTTTAAAAAAATTGAGGGGTCTACAAACCCCCCATACCCATGTTATGCCAACAACATACTTGCCTAGCATAGATAGTTGTATAGGCTATGCATGGTTGTTAGTCCTTTCTAGTTGGTAGGCCTTAAGCCCTCAATTCTTGGGCCTTGATCTTGTGGGGACCCCTGTACTACGCACCTATCATGCAGGGTTATAAATTATCAAATAATAAAATAAAAATTGTCTTAAAATATTTTAAATTCGGTTGCCTTGCCACCCCTTAGAATGTCACCACTGAAAAACAACCACCTAGGCACTACCAATTGACTACCTAAGGACCACTTGCCAGCCATCCTTGCTAAGAAAATTTGGCATATTTTTTCTAGGAGGCATAACTTTCACCCATGGTGTTATATTTTTTACTTCCAATAGTTGATGAAAAGATCTCTTTGAGCACTATGTAATGGTATAGGTTTGGTTCCATATTTTTTCATTTTTATCATTTTTTGGGGTCTGGAATTCAGATGTTTCTCTGGTACATGTTTTTGGACATAAATTTTACATGTAGAATTGGATTTTTTATTTCAAATAAGCATTGTAGAGAATTTACAATGTATTACACATGGATTGGGTAGATTTTTAGTTTGTGGTGTAGAGAGAGGTTTGTACTTGTTTGATCACTTGTAGTTTTTAAGATTCAAAGTGTGATTGTGTGAGTATTTGAATGAGTCAAGAAGAAAAACCTTGAGGGAGTACATGTTTTTATATGATATTTATGATGGTATAGTTAATTATCAATTTTGGTGCTTATCGATACATGTTTACAAGTGTTTTTTAGAGTTAGACTTTGATGGTGATAGGTACATAGGTTGTTTTCTAGTTTGAGGACATGTGTTAACTTGTATGGAGACTTAAAGTCTTGTTTCATGAGATTTGAGTGAAGGTACATCATTGGTGATGATTATGGTCTCATGGATATGTAGGTACACTTGATCATTTACATGAAATAATCATGTGTGTGGTTTTTTGGTAGTAATGTGGTTTTAGTGTTAGGAGGTTGTTCTTATCTTCTAGATGCATGTTTGGTTCCTTGAATATGGTTACTCATTTATGTACTTGTTGGAAAATTAGATCTATGGGTGATTTGGTGTTTGAGTTTTGAAGTCTACAAGATTATCCTTTTTGATATCTCGATTTGCAGGCTACTAATGTGATGATGATTTTACATTTTTTAGTGTTTGGTATCAACAAGTTATGTATTTTTTAGGTGTGTACATCCTATTGATTGATTGGGATGACTTGAATGTGGGTTATCTATATCCATGAGATTGACCTAGTGTTGATGGAAACTTTGTTTTTTATTAGAAGTAAAACAGGTTTTGAAGGGGCCCCAAAACCCTTTACAAAAAAATTAGCTAAAGCAAAAGATAACTAAAAAAAGCACACAACAATCAAAAAATAGCACACCATCAACGCGATAGCAGCCAAAAAGGAGGGACAAAAATAACAACACTACATATTCTTCAAGATATCAGTAGTGTCCATGTCGCTTGCCACAACCTTCTAATAATCATCCATGACTTCAGACAAATCCTTAGCAAGAGCCCCAACCCGCACCTTGGTCTTATTACGTGTTCTAGCACCGGGTCCACCCACATTCACCTCACTAATCAAAACATTTTGCACCCCACCAGCCTTGTCAATATACACCTTTTCCTCCACAAGCCTACCACTAGCACTAGCTTCCTCACTAGGAGCAATTTCCTTGCATTTCTTGGCCATTTCAAAAGGAATAGAAATTCCAACAGATTCATACTTCACATCAGATTTAGTCCCTTCCCCACCCTTCTCCAAATTAGCACAAATCCTTTCCATTTGTTCCTCAAGGGTCTAGATTCTTTACTCTAACATTTGCTTCATTTTCAGTGTTTCCTCGACAATAGTCTTCAATGAGTCAAACAACTCATCAATTTGATTTTGAACTAAAGACTCTCCCACTTTACTCACTGCACCATGAACCCTAACATTGGTCACGTTGAGTTCGTGAAACACCCATTTAAACAATTTAAACAAAGAAATGGAGCCCTCCTTAGCCATCCCCAGAACATTGGGTACATCCTCAGGGTTAAAGTTAAAAACATCCTTACCCACAACAACATCCTCCTAGGAAGAACTAACCTTGTCCTGGCTAACACAAACCTCCTTACCTTTACCACCAACAATTAGTATTTGAATCTTGCAAATTGAGTCAACAAATTCCTCAACAAAAAACCTCCTTCTATTCAACATTTCCAGATCCACACCCTAGGAATCCACAACATCTTGCCCACCATCCACCTTCAAGGGAGAAGCAACTTGCATCTCCACCAACTGGCTAGCAAACCTAATAGCCAATTTCTTATTACTACCCGCCTTTGGATCCTTCTTTGTCTTGGTCCCCAAAATAGGGGGCGGTAGGGACACATCTTCAATCCTTTCCTTTAGGATAGTTGAAGGGGAAACAAGCTTAGTTTTACTTAGTTTTTCAGTAGCCTTGTCCTCATTACCAGTCTCATATCCCTTCAAGTTAGGACCCAACTCCCCTTTACCCAACTTTCCCACATTAGGAGGTTGTGAAACAACTTCCATGGAAGCTTGGGAGTCTGGGACATAATCTGTGTCTTCATCAGTATCAGACTCCTCCTCAAGGACAATTTTCCTCTTTTTCCCTTTCTTGCTAACTGGCTCCTCTTTAGAGATAATTTCATATTCCACAACCGGCTTATGTTGCTTACCCTTTGGAGTATCAAGTGGTTTAGCAACCTCAAAAGCTTTAGCATAATTAGTAATTAACAGAATAAGCCTAACATGCAACACCAAATTCTTAGGGTTCCTTTTGTGATCCTTCAGACCATATTCCAGAGACAACAAAAGATAAAAAGGAAATGAAATTTTCTTTTTATGGATAAAATGATTTAGGAGGACAGAGTGATAAGCATTTACCATAGAAAAATGACCTTCGAGGGTAATATAACTCATAAGTTCCTAAGCAACATCCCCCCAAAGTGCTTTGAGTGAGCTGCGCTGGTACCCACCACTCTTGGTCGTCTTAAGGTCTCAAGTTCTTCAACCCCTTTGAAAAAAATCTACATAGCCACCTTAGATTCCTTCTTGTATTTGTAGACCTTCTTTCCTTCTGTCGAGAGCCTAGTGATATTAGCAATAAAATCCTCATTTGCATCAAATTCTATACCACCTTGTTTCAAAACCCTGTTATTCCAAGCATTAGCAAACAAAGCCATTGCCTGCAGGTTATTTCCATGCAGCCTTTCCAAATAAGGTGTGAGCCCACCTTTCTCCAATATACGCCACACCTCCTTTCTCTTCATAGTATCATAGGAGAAAGGCTCTGCATGATTTTTGTCACCTCCCATGGCCCTACAATTTGGAGAACTAAGAAGTTTGAGAACCTTGCAAGCGATAAGGAGAAACCTCGAGAATGAGATCCAAAAAATGCCCACAATTCATGTGGCAACGTTATTGTATAAGAGCGAATATGCACCCTAGGCGCAATTCCCATTTTTTCCTTTATACACTTTAGAAAGCCAAAGTCAGAGACTTAAATTTACTAAAGCCCGTTGTTGGTGATCCACGTGGAGCCTATTTTGTTTGTCGGTGGAGGCATTTTTGTCGAGGATGTCCACGCAGTGCGCATACGTCCCTAGCAGGTTCCTGCGGCTGAGCCAACAGAGGCGTTACTCTTCCCATTGGCAGCGAAGTTGTAACGCCTCCTTCGGCCAATCGACCCAAATATGGCCATTTTCTTCCTAATTCCTTCATATTCACTCCTTCAACTTGCATTTCAACTCTTCACAACTTCACTTCAACTCTTCAACACTCTTCATCACAACAAGGCTTCATTCTAGCACTCTCACAAGATCACTTTCACTCACTTCCAAGCATTCCAAGCATTCCATTGTAGCAACATGACACTCCATCAACTTGATAGAGAATGTTTGGGACCACGCCATTCACAACAAAGGCTTGAGTTCCTCTCATTTCTTCCCCAAGTAGCCTTGAGTGCTCTTGGTGGAGGTGGTAAGCTTCCCTCTCCCCTCCTCTATCATTTGGTGAGTAGCATAGTACTACATTATAGTGCTTGTGCTTTCATTACATTACTTCTTTATCTCATTCCTTTGGTTGTCTGTGGTGGTGGAAACACCTAAACAGGGGTCTGACTAAGGCAGGCCCCCATACAACCCCCCAACATTTTATCTCTTGTTGTGTGTAGGTGGACGCACTTTGTGGAGCTAGCTGGTGAAGAGGCTCTTCTACGAGATCATCTTCATCACCTTAGCTTTGGTTTACCTATTTTATCACCTCCATTTGTATTTCTCTTATTTCATAGTATTGTTTTGTTCTCTTAGAAGTTGTTAAGCTAGGTCGTTAGTCATTTTAATGAGTTCAACCTTGCCTCGGCTGTGTTCTGATCGTACAGACTACAACGTGCTTTCGAGATGCCAACACGCCGCGATGTCGTCCAAAGTCCGCGCTGACGTCCTCGGGAAGAGAGCTCCCTGAGGTGCAGAGTTGGACCTAAAAATTGACTCACCTAGCCCCACCTTAAAACTTGGGATTGACGAGTGGTCGCATGGTTCTATAATCTTCATCATTCTCATCCCCATACCCTAAACACTACTCTTAGCTAAGGTAAGTTAGGGCAGCCTCTTACATCTTGACCCTCCGTGACCGGGGGTCTTGCACATGGTGGTCCCCCTCACATTTTTGGTGAACCCGACATGAACCAACGTTTGTTCAGTTTTCGGTGTTGAGGCTTCCCTCGATTGCTTCGTGATTGTTGTGTTCTCGAGTGTTGTGAAGGTTTATGAGCATCACAACCCAGTCCACAACTTTTGGGTATATCGTAAGAAGTGTACGACACCTCCTGATGGATAGAACGAAGGTCTCACTTGGTCTCTCTACGGGTCTCTTCCCTGGTCCTGTCATTATTTTGGCTATGCAGGAGCAGGTGTTGAGGGGTGAGATGGGATTCACCGATGAAAACGATCACATCCCCACTCCTCCCGCCTCCCCCACGCCATCATCAGTGGACGAGCATGAGGTCTTTCAAATCCCTGTTGAATATGTGTCCGCCCTCACAAGGGGGTTGGGTGACCTTGAAAATCATTTGGAAAGAAATTTGAAGATATATAGCTAGAGTTGCTCGAGTTGTTAGTGAACTAAAACATATGATGGATAAAGACCGAATAGATGTAGATCTTCTAAGTAGTCTCTTCGATATCATCGAAGTGTGCACCCCTTCGAGCATCTCTAGTTTTGAACAAGGAGTCACCTTCGAAGAACATGAGAGACAACTAGGATTATCAATGCCTCCCACCTCTATCTACATGGCCGATGTAGTCCCTTCCATTAGTATCCTTTCCGTCCCTAATCAACCAAAAACTATCAAGGTGAATAAGGTCTCGTTGGGCTTTAGCTTTATCCCTTCTATCACCTTCGGTGGTGGAGATCTTGGCAGAATAGGTGGTGGAGGCTTTGGTAGTGGCGGTGGCTTTAGCGGAAGTTACACTAGGGGAGGTTCTGGAGGCAGAATTGGCGGTGGCTCTGGAGGAGGTTCCTCTAGCCCTTTATCTTCTAACGACCCTATTCTAAACACTCTACTTCAGAATATGGGTAAGATGCAAAGTCAGTTAGCAAGCCTTTCCCAGGCCTCTGCCCAACCTATTTTCTATCCCTTCTTCCGACATAGCCCATTGTTAGTTGCCATCTTGAACACTCCCTTCCCTCAGGGAATGGAGATTCCTAAATTTGAGAATTTTGATGGTAAGGGGGATCCACAGACACACGTGTTTTCCTTAACGCCCTCTGCACTGACTTCTTCCATCATGACACCTTGATGACTAAACTATTTCCCTGATCTCTCAAGGACACAACACTCGAGTGGTATTATTCCTTGCCTAAAAATTCTATTTTCTTGTTCGACCAACTTGTTAATCAATTCCTTAGATAGTTCTAAGCAAACATGGGCCAAAGATGACCTTCTCGGATCTCGTTCGATGTAAGCAAGGAGACAATGAAAAGATTACCAATTTCATATCATGCTACCAAATGCTTCTTTCACAAATATCGTACCAGCTGCCTGATTTTGACGTGAAAAAGGTGTTCATAGGGAACTTACAAAGGCCTTGGCAAGAGAAGTTCACCCTTATGAAATACCCTTCTTTCGCGCATTTGTGTGTAGCCTTACAAGAATACCAACAAACAGTTGCTTAGTTCAAGGGATCTTCCCCGCACTCCTGTTCTGAAGGGAAATCCACAGTATCAATCTCTAGGAAAGGAAAAGTTGTTGCGAATGTAGTAGCCACTATCAATGACAATGGCCTCAAATGAAACTAGAAATTCATGAAGTTGTCTGAATCTTACACTTCAATCTTGCAAAATTTGTTGAAGGATAAGATCATAACTTTTCCGCCCCCTAAGCCTGTTAAAGAACCTTACCCCAATTGGTATGATGGGAGCATCTATTTTCAATACCATCATGTTAATGATGATGATACCAAAAGTTGTATGCAGTTGTGTCATGAGATACAAGACTGCATTAAGGATGGTAACATTTGTCTAGATGGGAATAAATAGAACGCTAAAAAATCAATGACGAAAGCTAACAGTGAATTACAGATATATAAAGACCCGTTTCTGTCACATTCTTCCAACATGATTATCGATCCCATTGATTTTGTTCCTCAACCCAAGGCCTATGTAAACATGGTCATGGTAACTTCTACCGTTCCACCCGCACCCGGTTCACTGGATATTACATTTACAACACAAGATCTACCCTTAAACAACAAACCTTCACCTCTTTACATTCTCGCTCATGTCAATGGTAACATTGTGATGGGAGTCTTGATAGACCCCGCGATCCATGTGAATGTTACTACTGAAGAAACATTAGTATTGAATTCATTGCAAAAAGAAAAGTATAGAGAAACAAAATCTACCATCCGTACTCACGATGGTATGAGTCTTAAACCTTATGGCTCGATCACTTTGTTCATCTTGGTTGGACTTAGGACTGTTGACATGGTCTTCGACGTTATTCTGGAGTTAGACCTATTCAGAGTGAAGTTAGGCATTCCTTGGTTGGCTTCCATGAATGGGGTTGTATCCATTATTCATAAGTGTTTAAAGTTTTCCCACGAGGGTGTTGTGCATGCAGTGCATGATACCGGATATCAGCCTTTGGTATCTTGTGGTGGATATTCACTGGATCACTTTTGGCCCTCCCCAGTTGGTTTGCTTCCTCTAAGAATGGACCTACTTTACAAGAACTATGTGAAGTAAAAAACTGGGGGCAAAGGGGAGCCAAAGCCGACCCTTCCTGTAACGGAAAAATCGATTGCCTCCTCTTCCCGAGATGAGAAGAAGGAGCCCGCGCTTACGACTACTCCTCCAAGAGAGAAAGAGAAGTCCACATCGGCCCCTTCTCCTCCCCACAAAGGCAAAGAGAAGGCTATGTTATCTACTCCCTCTTCCCCAAAGAAAGAGGAGAATCCCATAATGACTCCCTCTCCTTCTCGCAAAGATAAAAAAAATGGACTTTCTCCTGGATTGCCTCGTCCTCTCCCTTTTCTTGAGAAGAGTATTGGATGAGCAGACCCGCTGGGTCCGATGATTCCTCCTTGGAGTAGGCCCAAGATTAGAATCACGAACCTTCCTAATGAATATCCAAGACCATGGTACTACTTATATGGCAGAAAGGTTCTCACAGAGAACTCAATCTGTGGCCTCCTACTGCTCCTGCTCCTAAGGAAGTGAGCGGAAAGAGGCCCGCTACTGAGGCTCTCGAGTTGACTCCTCTTGTCGCTCCTTAGCCTGCTCCCCCTACTCCTGTACAAGAACCCATTCCTCCACCTGAAATGACTATAGTGGACGCTCCTATGGTCAAGCAAGAACCTCTCGTCCCTTTGCAAGCTCTGGCTTCTAACTCCAAGAGCCGTAGAAACTGTCTTGCATGTGAACATAAGTGTCGGCGAAAGGCTCTCCTAGTCGAGTAGGCCACCTCACAGTAGAAGGAAGAAGAAATAACTGCTCTTTTTTTAGGACCTCTTGTCGCGTCTCCTTCCTCTCTTCTTGTTGTTTCTCTTCAACTTGATTCGCTCCTGGCTTCTGTTGCGAGCAAAAACGTGCCTAACCCTAAATGGGTACAGGTGTTTATTGCTCCTTCAGCGGAGCCACCTTTGCTGATTTCCATCCTGAATATTCAGCCCTTCCCTAAGCCCGTGGACATGGTTAATACTTGGGTAAGTGCAAGAAGTTGATTCCACTTCTAGTGGAAGTGTCATTTTTCAGCTTTAAAAGAGGTAGTCATTCATTTTTTAGAATAGGTACCCATTATAAAGTGGGTACTCATTCCAAAAGGTTTCAAAATCACAATCCATGTTTCTCATTTGGATTTAGTCTTAGAAAATTCATGGTGACCCAACCCTTAGCCTTAGACCTACATGTACAAGGTTGTGACAATATCGAGAGAAAAAACTATGTCAATATGGTTGACGGGGTTTTTTTTAGAATTATTTTATGAAATTAAAACCCATTTTAGATGAGATTGTGTAGATTCTATATATGTAATTTTTTTTCTAATTGGATTTTTTTTAATTTTTCAATTATTTTTTTATGAAATAGGTCCATAAACTTGAATTATCAAGGTTTTTAAGTATTTTAATAACTTTTTATTAAAATAATTTTTTGGAATTTTTTTTTTACAAAACCATACTTCAGACAATTATTTTTTATTTGAAAAAAAATATCATCAAAAAATGATAATTTTAGGTCATCTTTTGCATGACGTACACGACAATTTTTCAAAACACCAAATATGGCCAATAAAAAATTAACGAAAAAACAAATATTCAATAAAAAAATAGTGAAAACATGCTCAAGTGAGTTACAAATCTTTTCCCGAAAGGATTTAGAAAAATGTGATTATTTAGGTCAAAATATGGATGACGTACACATGCATGGTACTGTAAAAAAAAAGTGACTTTTAAATAGTGGTTTTTAGAAATGCCTATTGAAAATCAATTTGTATCATCTAGGTATTAAAATAAATTACATATTTGGAAACTAGACTCCGAATACTACATTTTATGATCAGTGACTTTTTTCAAGATTCCATCTCTAAGTGCTTCAAATTTTAAGGTCAAATGTGAAAAATTCTGAAAATCAGGGAAAACACTTCCACTTTTTGGCCAAAAAGTGGACTCAACTTCTTGTCAGCACCAACTTCAGTCGTGTTCGTTGCGGTTCTATCCTCCTCTTCCCTTGCACCCCTAGCTTCGTCTATGGAGAGTTCATCTCCTCCCACAAAGAAAGAGGTGGAGGTTGATCCTTTTGGAAACAAAGGACAAGAGGAGTCCACCTTCGCAAGGTGGCCCTATGATGACTTGTTCTCTCCTTGTGACAAAACCAGTCCCAACTTCCTCTGAGTTTTCCACCACTCCCGAGTCATTTGGCGAGCTTAGTGGTGAATCTTAGGCACAGCCTGCACCGTCTGCTGAGAATAAGCATGATGCTCCTACGGGATGCATGTTTAATTCCATGGACGAAGTCCTGGCCTTGTCGGTGATCTTCGCAAAATCATTGAATTTGACTCCACGGGAGCTTGGTGGAGAGGACCTTGAAGGGCCCTCTTCCTTGGCCCTTGTTGTGGGAGGGTCAGATGCTCCTCCTCTTAACATTCCACCCTTGCAATCGCATCCTCCTCCCCCTTATGAGGATCTAGATTGGGAAGTGGATGACCTCTTGGATGATCAGTGTTCAGAGGAAGTCCCCTTTTCTTGATCTTGTGTGTGTGTGTGTTTTGTGATGTGTTCCTCGTACTTGTGATATGTGTGCCTAGATGACCTTCTTCACCCCTATGGTGCTTGGATACAGGCGTGGTTTTTGTGTCGTAAACCTTCTTCTATTTGTACCATCATTCTTCCATGTTTG
>VDFB02271358.1:278409429-278575475 GCA_007258455.2 Sequoia sempervirens
AGAATTTTGTGCTCCATTTTCTGTAACTACCTGGGTAACCCCTGTTTAATGGTTTGAGGCTCCATTAATGGCATAAGGCCCATTCTACCTTTTTTTTTCCTTGTTACTAAGTGGAATGGGTTCATAATGGTAGGATTAGAATATTAGGGTGGGATATTTAAGCAATATGAAGGATTTGGAGAAGTTTGGAGGACTGTCTTGGGGTATGTAATGAATTATAGGCTTGAAGGTGATGGGTTTAGGAAAGAGTTTGAAGAATTTCTAAAGGTGAAGGTTGTGAGATGGTATTTTGGGTGAGATAAGACATATTCAAGTGTGTTGGAGGAAGTGGTAGAGTTGTGAGAGGTTGGGAACACCAAGTTCTAATAAACCCTAACCAAAACTAGTGAAAAGGAAGGTTTTTCTGATTTGTTGACTTAGTGAGGGTTGGCCATTCTAAAAACTATTGATTATGGCCATTTATCACCTATCAAGAAGGTCTGGGTAGTTTTTTTTTTTTTTTGGAATAATTTTAGGCACTTCCTTTGTAAAAGTGGCCTAATTGGCCTACTAGGACAGTGTAGTTTATTGACTTTGAGTGAGTTGATACAAAGTGACCCATGGAGAGTTTTAGGTTTATAGTATGATTTAAAGGGTGATAGAAAATACAAAGTTTTTGTTGATTGTGAGAGTTTGTGGAAGACAAGTTGTAAAATTTAGGTATGTAAATCTACTAGTCAAAAGGAGAGTTTATGTGAATGAGTGTTTTGTTAGGGTTTTGAGAATCAATTTTTTGTTTGAAACAATTTGTGTTGTGTTGATTTGGATCAAATCCATTTAGCTCTGCATCATAATGACAATTTAATTTATAATTCATCATTAATTTAAATTATCATCATATCTAGCTCTAGATGCTCTAGTGCACCTAGACCAACCTGTAAATTCTCTTAATCAATCTACATATACAAGAGAAAGAAATTTGAAATTAGATGTAAGTCTACAATTAAAAATAATTTAATTCAATTTAATTTATAATTTATCATATTTAAATTGTACCCTAACAGGTTGTGCACCCTCTTCTCCAGGGCCTGTTTGTACATGCTCAACTACAAGATGTGTCTCATGCTATATATATATATTCAATTTTAAATTTAATTAAAGTTATTCAAAATATATAATTTGTATTTGAATTTAAATATAATCAAAAATTTAAATTACCATGTTATCTGGAGCTTGCTCTGCATGTCCTCCTGGAGGTGTAACTATGACTGAGTCATGGCAGAAAGTTGCACTAACAAAGTCCTAGAAGATCAAATTTAGAACATGTATACGTGAATTAGGTTAAAATATATATGTTCAAGTTTGCACCTTTTGTGTAGAAACTTTTTTAAACAAGTTGAAATTAAGAGGCCTTACGAGTAGCTGCAACATCTAATGTTTGTTTGATGCCCATTCTCATTGTCGTATCAACCTAGACACACATATAGACATTTAACACTTATAATATTTACAAGTGTACATGCACATTTGATATATAGTGAATTCAAAAATCATAATTTTAACTATAGTAATGTACGTTAAACAATTTACAATATAAATGTACCTGCCCCTGATCTACAATGCTCGACAATGCAGGAGCACTCGACAACCCCTCGGGTGGAATCAACATGGAAGTCGATTAACTCCCCTGAACCAACATAAATATTTAAAAAATATGTTCATGATTGAATTATAAATTTAAAAATCAAGTTAAAAATTAATTCATATATAATTTAAAATTTTGAAATCAAAATACCCCATAAGGGTTGTCGACTAGCTAGGACCCGTGTCGACATATGTACTCACAGTGCAGATGATTTCCCCATCGTTAGTGTCATTTGTACACCAATTAGTTTGATTGTTAAAATGTATTGCAATTTTTTTTTGATATATACATTCATTAAAATTCTTATAAATTCAACATGTAGATGCATATTTATACCTATGTTGCACTATCCTCAAGGTGATGGCCTACAATAAGAAATTCTACAAATGAATTGAGGCAACCAGATGATCCTCCAAAATCTCCATGTCCACTTGAACTGGGTTTGGCCTGATCGGGTCCATAGCATAGTTGATGGAAATTACTACATACATGTGGTCTTGACACTCGTGGAGTGGTACTAGTACCACTTCCATAAAACGCTCCTCCATCATTGTAATCTCAATGCTCCCTACTCGCTATCGCAAAAGCATGTTGATCAAGGTCTCCTACAATCATACTAAGGGATCCAATGTTGATACCACCGCACGTTATTACACAGGTGCAAGAATGGTAGGACCAATAGGAGAAAAAAGGGGTTGTGCATGCATAGGGTGTTTGGGGATCAACCCTTTCCCCTAACCTCTGTTGTGGCATGCCGCCACCAACACCCTAAAATGATTTAAAATCAAAATAATTGGGTTTTTTCCCCATAACAAACTCTACATATAGTTTCCTCAAAAAGTATAATGGGGCCTCCAGATTAGCATGTGGTGGACTGTCAAATACCATATACCATTGATCCCAAAAATGTACACTCATCTATGGATGTATATGGGACTAGATGGGCTTTTGCTATTTTTAGGTCTAAAATTTGTTTATATGAGAGACCATCTTCATAAAATAGTCTCATCTCCTCTCTTTCTCGTTGATGCCTATCTAAGTCAGAATCGATAGTCCTAATGGCATCGATAAAATTTTGCATCGTAGATGAAAAATATCGTACATGTGGTGGAATCGATGCTTCATTTTTCTTAGCATTGATTTGGTTTTGAATGGATGCCACTTTTTCATTTATACGTGCTTGCAAGTGAGCCTCATTTGATCCAGTGGGTGGTGGAGGTGAGATATGAGGTGGAGGGGGTGGAGAGGGAGGTGAAGCCTAGGGTGGAGGTGGAGGTTGTTGAGGTGTTGGATTGATGATATCATCAATGTTAAATTAATCTATGATATCTATATAAGTATTTACCTACATTAAATTATACAAAATTAACATGGAAACTTACAAAATTACAAGAAATAGTTAAATTTGAAACATACATACAAATTTGTTTAAATAGGATGTGCATACATATACATACACATACATACATTGATTGAAATTGAGCATGTGCATACAAATTTCAAAATTTAACATGTACATACATTTAAAATAAAAAACATGATGCATAATGCATGCATACATCATTCAACTAAACTATGTCTACATACAAATTTCAAAATTTAAGATCTAGAACTATGTAATTTTAATACATGTACATACTAAATAAACTTGAACATTCACAAAAATCTCATTTATGTCTAACGCATATATATATTACATTTTTCCAACATGAGAAATCATAATCTAGTAGATAGTCATAAAATATATACTATTATAAATTCATCATTATAAGTTCTTAAATTCATGTCACTAAAAATATCCATCCAACCAAATTCATAAATTCATCACACAAAATATTCATCAAACTAAATTCATAAATTCATAACTATAAGATCATTGTCTTAATTTATAAAGTGTTGAGGCTCTCTGCTGCATCTCTTCATTTCTTTGTGTTTTCCTTTTCAGAATCAAAAGTTCTCCTCTCCTCTATCCATCGTTGATGCTCATCTAAGAACCCATCCATAGCCCTAACAACATCAACAAAATAATGCATCCTAGATGGACAATTCCTCAAAGGCGGTGCAATACATTTTTTATTTTGAATAATTTTGATTTGATCATGAATGGTTCTAGCATCAAAATTGATATGTGCTTGCAAATGAGCACCATCTATTTCAGGTGGTGGAGGTGGGCGTTTATGAGGTGGAGTGGGTGGAGGTGGAGGTGAAGGTGGTGGAGATGGAGGGCATGGAGGTGGATTATGGATATTATTGAATTGATCCATGATGATCTCTAAGATATAAGTGAACCTACATTAGATTTGTAATTTCAAAATGTAAGATACATGTTTAGGAAATACCCTTAAACCATTCAATATAAATGGCATAATTGAATACAAATGATAAAATGTGTAAGCCTCATTTATGTCTAAGGCATGTCACTAGAATTAAAAAACAATTAACTATTAATATAGGACAATTTATGAATGTTTAGGGTTTCACGGTTTAGAGTTTAGGATTTAGGGTTTAGGGTAATAGGATGGCTTAAAGGGATCTATGTAGTAAGGTCCTAGGACAAAATTACATGGCTTAAGTGAATAAAATTTGGTGAATTTTCCCAAGGAAACCAAATTTCATTAAGGTCCTAGGTCAAAATGACGGTTTAGAGTTTAGAGTTTAAGGTTTAGGGTAATAGGATGGCCTAAGGGGATCTATGTAGTAAGGTCCTAGGACAAAATGACATGGCTTAAGGGAATGAAATTTGGTGGAGTTTCGAAGGCAACCAAATTTCATTTTAAGGTCCTAGGACAAAATGAATGCGTTAGGGTTTAGGCTTTAGATTTTAGAGTTTAGGGTTTGGGGTTTAGGGAACTTAGGGTGAAGTTTGGGTGGCCCTTGGAATAATGGACTTGCAAGTTAGTGAACAACATTTTCCTATGGAACAGTTGGTTGATATAGCTCTTGCTTTGACTGACCAACCCCTCAAGAAATCTCATTCATATTATAATCTTGTACGTTCTTATTATTGCTAAATTTGGTTTACTTAGGAAACTTCACCAAATTTTGAGAATTTCTTTGATACCCTTAAGAAATGTCATATTAAGACCCCTTAAGACATCGATTTATGGTTTAGTGCGATAGGATGGCTTATGAGGATCTATGTAGTAAGGTCCAAGGACAAAATGACATGGCTTAAGTGAAAAAAAATTGGTGAAGTTTCCCAAGGCATCCAAATTTCATTAAGGGCCTAGGAAAAAGTGATGGCTTTAGGGTTTAGGGTTTAGAGTTTAGAGTTTAGGGTTTAGGGTTTAGGGTAATAGGATTGCTTAAGGGGATCTAGGTAGTAAGGTCCTAGGAAAAAATGACATGGCTTAAGGGAATAAAATTTGGTGGAGTTACCCTAGGAAACCAAATTTCATTTTAAGGTCTTAGGACAAAATGAATGCTTTAGGGTTTAGAGTTTAGATTTTAGAGTTCAGGGTTTAGGGTTTAGGGAACTTAGGGTGAAGTTTGGGTGGCCCTTGGAATAATGGACTTGCAAGTTAGTGAACAACATTTTCTTGTGGAATAGTTGATTGAGATAGCTCTTGTTTTGACTGACCAACCTCTCATGAAATCCCATTCATAATATAATCTTGCATGATCTTATTATTGTTAAATTTGGTTGCCTTGGGAAATTTCACCAAATTTGAGAACTTCTTTGATCCCCTTAATAAATTTCATATTAGGAACCCTTAAGACATCGATTTATGGTTTAGGTTGATAGGATGGCTAAGGGGATCTATGTAGTAAGGTCCTAAGATAAAATGGCATGGCTTAAGTGAATAAAATTTGGTGAAGTTGCCCAAGGCAACCAAATGTCATTAAGGGCCTAGGACAAAATGATGGCTTTAGGGTTTAGGGTATAGAGTTTAGAGTTTAGAGTTTAGGGTTTATGGTAATAGGATTGCTAAAGGGGATCTATGTAGTAAGGTCCTAGGAGAAAATGGCATGGCTTAAGGGAATAAAATTTTGCAGAGTTTCCCAACGCAACCAAATTTCATTTTAAGGTCCTAGGACAAAATGAATACTTTAGGGTTTAGAGTTTAGATTTTATAGTTCATGGTTTAGGGTTTAGGGAACTTAGGGTGAATTTTGGGTGGCCCTTGGAATAATGGACTTTCAAGTTAGTGAACAACATTTTCTTGTGGAACTATTGATTGAGATAGCTCTAGCTTGGACTAACCAACCTCTAATGAAATCTCATTCATATTATAATCTTGCACGATCTTATTATTGTTAAATTTGGTTGCCTTGGGAAACTTCACCAAATTTTGAGAACTTATTTTATCCCCTTAAGAAATGTCATATTAGGACCCCTTAAGAAATTGGTTTACAGTTTAGGGTAATAGAATGACTAGTTTATGAATATTTTTTATTTTATAAATAAACTGACTATTTCCATAATAGAAACACATAATTATGTATTATTAAGATTGAGTTTGATGTATACTTTAACTTGATATTTTTTAATTGAATATAAGATTATTTTATTTAACATGTTTTTCATTAATATTGATTGTATATATATATATATATGAAGTTTAATATACTATGATAAAGTTGAATATTTCCCACTTAAAGGAATTTTATGATATAAAATGTATAATAAAATTAGTTAATGTTGAATCTTATTTTATTTTGGATTGTTTGGAATTGAAAGAACCTAAAAGAAAGAAAAGAAAAATATTTAGATTCTTTTAGTGTCTAGGTAACTAGTGCAAATTGAGATTTTAGACTAAACTAGAAGCCTAATTAACAACTAATTGACTAGAATGAGAGTTAAGATTGTTGAAAGACAAGAGACAACACATGCAAAAAAGAAATGGAAACAAGGCATGACTAAGAGAGATAAAAACATAAAATATAAATGAATGCACATATTATCTAATTAAGTGACAATTGGAAATGGATTGTACAAGGATATAGGAATTTGCTAACTAAATTTGCAAACAAACATTGAAAATTTATCAATTGTAATGATCCACTAGTCCCACAAGTAAAGTTTAACATATTATTTTCTATTCTAATTATATCTATGTTCATAACATTTAATTGATTGTGTCTCTTGATGAATACACATTTAAATGTATAATATTTATCAAATCCTATATTTCATTGTCAATATCAAGGACCCTAATTTACTATGTATCAACCTAAATCTATCAAATAATTTCTTCCATAGGCATGCCTGCATACTTGTCTCCATACAATGTAAATGAGATTTAAAACATTTAGCAATCCAAATCAATTTTTTTCCATTTTCAAATATTCTTGAGCTTGAAATTAAGGTTTTCATTTAAATGCATTTTTTGTTTGTTTCAATTTAGGGTTTTAGCAAATTTTTTTGTTTGAATTCAATTTAGGGTTTGAAGAAAAATTAGGGTTTTCAATGCAAATTTTTTGTTTCATTTCAAATTAGGGTTTTCAAATGCAATTCTTTTTGTTTGATTTCAATTTAGGGTTTTTAAAAATTGTTTGAATTCAATTTGGGGTTTGAAGAAAAAATTAGGGATTTCAATGCAATTTTTTGTTTCATTTCAAATTAGGGATTTCAATGCAATTTTTTTTGTTTCATTTCAAATTAGGGTTTTAAATGCAATTTTAGTTTTGATTTCAATTTAGGGTTTCAAAAGCAATTAGGGTTTTAAAATGCAAAAAAAAATATTTCATTTCAATTTAGGGTTTTCAAAAGCATATTATTTTTGTTTTCTTTCAATTTATGGTTATCAAATGCAAATTGTTTTTGTTTGATTGAACAATTTAGGTTTCAAAAGCTATATTTTGTTCTTAAGATACAACTTAAGGATGATTTTTTCATTTCTAGAGGGTTTCATTTCATTTTTCTTCTACTTCTACAAATTATCACTTCTTCTATTATAGGTAAATAAAATACATAAAAAGCTAAATAAATTGAAAAAAAAAAACATGCTAAAACCTACTTTTGTATAAAAATTTCAAAAAACATGAAAAAAACACAAAAATGGGGAGTGGAGGCTCACCTGGAGGTCATTGTCATAATTGTCGTCTCTACTAAATCAGGATCCCAAGCTCTATTAATAACTGAGTTTTGCTTTTTTTTTAAATAAATACCAATTGAAAATGGGATCCCATTTTTTACAAAACGAGATCCTGATTTGTAGAAATCAGGATCTCATTTTGTAAAGATCGAGATCTCATTTCCCATTCATTTATTCAAGACCCATTAATAAATGGGATCCCATTTTTTAAATAACGGGATCCCATTTAGAATTTAGGCTCGGGATCCCAAAGCTAAATGGGATCCCATTAAATAAAAAATGGATCCCGTTTTTGGCAAGCTGATTTCATTTTTTTGGAAAAGGCAAAAACTTCCACGTTTCATGGACTCAACTTCTTACACTTACCCCATATTTACATCATGTTTCTTTTCATTTCTTCATCATCTTTATGTTCCATCATGTTGTGTGTCTTCATCGTGTATGCTTCATGTCTTTCGACAGGTAAGTTTGTGTATGTTGTCTTGTTGCATATCATACATGTGTGTTTATTTGTGCTTATGTTGGTTTTCCATGGGATCTTATATCCCATGGGCTTGATCACCCTCCTTGATCCTTACCCATCCCATTTTATCAAAATTTGTACAATTGAACCCCTCTTGACACATATTTTTCTACTTTAGTGTGAGTCTAAGTGTAAGTTCATACTCTCACTAAAGTGGGAGCTAAATGTAGTGTAGAAAATTGTATACTTTAACCATTTCACACTATGTTTTGGCCCCCCCTAAATTAATGGGCCTAATTAAGACCCTAATTTCCTAAATTATGCATTCCAAAACCTATTTTTATTGTTTTTTGAAAAAGTTGCAAGCATTGAATAAATGCAAATAATAAATGTTATAATCCTAGCACTTAATGTCCTAGAAAATAGGGATAGAACCCATGCGCCCATATGCCCATGAGCATGTGGATCCCCTTATCTTGTTGGGGGCCAATTTTTAATAAGTTTTTGGTGGAATTTTAACATTTAGAATTCAAATTACAATTATAGGATTTTGAAACATAATTTTCGGGAATTAGAACAAGTACATATAAATATCTAGTTATTTTATCATTTCAAATCTAACAAGGAGATTATTGGAAAACTTATGATCAAGAGCACTATGGAGCAAGTCAAGAGAAAAATTTCAAAGCTTTATTTCAGCAATTCAAGATCCAAGCATCATGTCAAAGTTTCTATGAGTTTATGTTATCATGTTATCATGGTTTTGTGAAGGCTAACCCTTCTTGTAGGTCAAGCATTGGAGAAAATATATCAAAAAGATCCAAGATCCTTGAAGTGATGTGTATGACTTCAATCCTTCAAGGAAGCCATTGAAGGGTGGTGAGTTGCATCATTTTGTTCATTCATCATTTCCTTCCTTTCCATTATCAATTTATCATTGGCATTGCCATTATGGAAGTGGAAACACTAACACAAGGTTTGATTGAGGAAAGCCCCTAAATGGACCAACATTCCTCCTCTTTGTGATTGTGAAGATTACAAGTTTGAAGAGGATTGAAGAGATTTTTAAGGAAAATTATCCATTGTTGCATTTTTTGTCACATATCTTGTCAAGCCACGAAAGCTCAATTACAAAATTCACTATCAGCATTTCAATAACTTTACAACTAGGAATCAAAAGCTCAAATCCAACATCAAATGATTTTAGAATTAGTTTTAAGACCCCTTATTAGGGACCCATCCACCCCTAGGAGACTATGTCCCTCTACACATGCCAAATCCTACTTTTGGTGATAAGTACACATCAATCTGCCCTTACCAAATCCACCTGCAATTTACAATTTCAGTCTGTGCATTTCTAGATTATTAAATTTATCACATTTGGTCACATAGTCTAATTAGGTTAATCAATCTAAATCATTACCAATACATTTCCAAACCTCTAATAAAGTGGATCTAGTTGTGAATGGTTCACCTTTTTGGTTGATAGTCAATCTACTAAACTTGTTAATCCACCTTCTAATGAAATATAGAAAAAGGATCCTAAGCAGCCCTACATTTGAGACTCTAAACATTGAGAGGGTTGTCCCCTTTTTCTATGTTTCATCAATAAATGTGATAAAATACTTTTCTCCTTTCTATATAACTATATACATTGGTCCATAAATTTTTGAGTTAGTTTCATTTTTCCTTATCACTTGTAGCTCCTTTCCTTGAGAATGGGAATCTATTGTGTTTACCCAAACAACAACCCTCACATTTCTATCTCAATTGGTAAATATACATTTAAATCCTCTACAAACTACTCTCTTTATAATACCTCAAGTAAATATGTATCCACATGTCCAAATCTATTATTGCAAAGGGATCAATTTGAATTTTTATTGTCAATTATTACCAATTCCTCTACTAGTTTTTTTGTAGATAACTTGTACAATTTCCTATATCTAATTCATCTAACAATAGTTAATCCTTACACATAATTTCCTCTACTAGTTTTTTTTTTACATAACTTGTACAATTTACTATATCTATAGTTAATACTTACACATAATTTAGAACACATACCTTGTAAAACTAGATCAAAAAATTTGCATAAAAAAACATATTAACTAACCAAAGGATTTTGCTAAAGTGGGGATATGCCATAATCTTCAATTTTCTTAAATTCACCATTGGGAATATTAAATGATATATTTCCATCTCCCATCACCTTATGTTTATTTTTACTTGCAAGAGTGGTATCATTTCCTTTGGGTACTTCTTTATATGATGTAAACTAGCCTATATCAAGTTTCTTATATGTTATTGCTCTCAAGCCTAAGCACTAGCACTTTGAAACAACATATTTTGTAGATGTGGTGAATTTAGACATATATTATTGGTTATTTTTTGAATCCATGTTAGCGTCAACTACCTTCCTTTTATTTACATCAACTACCCACACTAACCATTTTGTGTATTATTTCTCAAGATTCCCTAGATTCCCACAATGAAAAACTTACCCTTTCTTTCTTGTGTTTTTGTGTCTAAGTTACCATTATCTAAAAAATTATAATAGTAATTTTGTTTGTTTTCACCCTTCTTGTTTGCCTTTACCTTAGATTCGACTAAAAAAATATCTATAAAACTATCTTCATTGAAACCCACGTTCTTCGTTATAATTGAAGTAGTATTGTAACTACTTGCTAAAAGTCTAAATTAGCCTTAGCACTTAGATCTATTACCAATCTATAATATGTGTTGGAAAACTCCTCAGAAGCATCATAATAATTTATTTATCTAATATTATTGTTACTTGCATAATTATATGGGTAAGTGCACCAAGATGTGATACAAAAAGGGGGTCTTAAAATGCCAATTTTTTTTTAAACCACAAAATCTGATATTCAATGAGAATGAAGATAGTCACACTCAAAATTCGAAGATGCAACAAGAATAAGAGTCGCAGTTCTCTTAATCTACTTTCTAAGCTGCTATTTTTTCTTTAATGTTGAAGATTAAGAGTTTCAAAAAAGGGGAGCACACAAAGTGGTCCTATTTGAAAAAAAATAGCATAGCATCTAGTGTGCTCTCCCTAAAATGTTAACTTTTTTTAGAATTTCAAAAATCATTTCCGTGAGAAATTAACTAACACTATGTAGTTTATGATGTATTTTTCCTCTAGTTTTTAATGAATATATGATTTTTACTAATTTTTGAAGTGGACACATCATGGAAAATAGAAATTTAAGCATGCTTCCCCCTAAACTTTTTGAAACTAATTGAAAATCAATTTTTTTTTTTTCAATATGTGTAGAATGGATTTTAGTTTCTAAAAGTGTAATTTGTTTTAAAATTCAATGAACGGGTCTAGGTTATGTAGGAGCACGGGTTGGGCATGTGCAAGTTGGGTCCACAAAATGTTCAAAAAGTGGAAGTGTTTTTCTTGATTTTCAAAAAAATTCATAGTTGGACTACAAATTTGAAGCAGTTACAAATTGAATCTTAGAAAATTTTATTAATATGAAATTTATTATTTGAGTCTAGTTTCCAAATATGTAATTTATTCTAATGCCCGGATGATATAAATTAATTTTTAATAGGCATGTATAAAAACCATTTTTAAAAGTCACTTTTTTAGGACCACACCATGCATGTGTACATACACCATAAGTTGACCTAAATAAAAGTATTTTTTCTAATTCCTTTTGGGGAAAGATATGTAACAAACTGAAGATTGATGAGGATATTTTTAATAATTTTTTTCTATTTTTTTTATATTATTTTTTTACTGGCTCCAAATGTTGTTTTTGAAAACCCTCGTATGTGGACACCATAATTTGACCTAAACTAATCCTTTTTTGAATTTATTTCATTGTGTAGAGAATTATTTTTAGATTGATGTCATATATTTTTTTACAAAAAAATAACAAATTAAAAGTTATTAAAAAAAATCCTATCATTTCATGTTTATGGACTAGTTTCCTTAGAAATTAATTAAAAAATAGAAAACATAATTCAATCATAAAAAAATACATATTTGAAAACTAGACATCGTGATTTATAATGGATTTTAATTTCATAAACCAATTCTAAAAAAACCTGTAAGCTATATTGTCAAAGTCAGTCATTTATCTTACATTGCCTTAGTCTTTTAGTTGCAAGTTAAAGGCTAAGGGTTGGGTTACCAAGCCTTTCCTGAGCCTAAAACTAAATAAAAAATGGGCTAGGATTTCAATTATTTTTAAAATGGGTACTTGTTTTAAAATGGGTATATGCTCTAATTTTAGAATGGGAACCCATTTTAAAATGGGTACTAGTTGTATTTTTAGAATGGGTGTCTATTTGGGAATGAGATCTTGATCTAAGGCTCAGGTTCCTATTTCTATCAAATTTTTTTGGTCAAAAATTATCATCTTCATGGACCCAACTTCTCACGCTTACCCACTTGTCATTTTCCTAAATATGAATTTTGACATGGGAAGATGCCCTATCTAAAAAAATAATGCTTTAAGTTAATAAAATGATATATATACAATAAATCATAGGTGAGAAACATGCTCAATCAATGTAGCTCATACTCTCCATTCATTTGTATCATGTGGCATATGGTGAAAACATATCTACATAAATGAATGGATTGTATGTGCTTGATGCAAACTTATAATGTAGTGGAGGTGTGTGGCCCTCACATGTATTTGTACTCACTCAATAAGATAATAAATCATTTTCCTTATCTACATGGTGATGAGACTATAAAAGATGTCATCACTAGATGACATAAGAACTTGCTTTGTAGTGCCTCCCAAATCCAATTGTATTTAGAGCACCAAAATATTTTCACCCACTAATTGCCCCTTACTTTGTTAAGGATAATGATCTCATTAAAAATATTGAGATTTTTACATAGACCTTCATTTTTCCTATTCAACATGAGTAGTGGTGGATGTATAATCAACATGCATCTATGTATTTACCTTTATATATAATTGTTTACAAAAATGATAATTTATTATTTTGAGGCTAGATATGATGAGCTACCAACAATATAGGATATATCAAAGGATTTATAATGACATCTTTAAACCTATTGATAGTATATTCCCTAATCCTTTCCCAACCTATGTTGAAATATAACATAGTGTTGACCATTGGAGTGTAATTATTTTCTAAGATATCACTATATTCCTTCTTTGCACATATGTGTGCACCTCTTTTTATGAACAATAGGACAAAAAGACAAACTAGTTTTCAAGGTAGAAATATCAACTCTTCGAGTCACAAGAATAAATCCTCTTTCACCTATACAAAGTAGAGGTTTTTCATCAATTTTCTTTATGGTGGTACTTAGTTCTCTTGAAACACTCTCTATCTCTATTTTTTTGAGGTAGTGGAGAGATTATTGGTACTACAATATATTAGCTTTGTTATTAAATAATTGTATTTTAATTTTCAAGTTTTTTATCAACGAAAAAATAGGTTTTGAAGGGACCAGAAACCCTAAACAAAAAAGGAAGTGGCAGTAAAGATAAGACAATTGACTACCCACCTAGAAAAAACCAAAAAAAACTAGTTGATTAACAGACCATCAGCCAACCATTAGAACTTACATCAGCCAAAAAAAAATATATAGAAAGACAAGCCAAACAACCATTAAAGCAATTCTTTAAGCATTTTTGCAACCCCCAAATCCTTGGCTGCCAACCTGTCATGCATTTCCATGATTTCTTCCACATCACTGTAATGTACCCTTCCTCCTAGCCACTCTGGGTACCTCTTTGCCTTTTAATTCTTGAAGGCAATTGTTGAACACTGGGAATCATTTATTTAATTATTTAATTTTGGCCTAAGCTTCATTATTTCTCTAAGGAAATATTAAATAATTATTTAAATTACTTTTGTAAGTGACTTTATGAAGTTTGATTTAAGTGACTATGGAAATATTCATTAATGAAACATTACAAAAGTTACTCTATGGTTTTGAAGGAGAAAATAAAAAGAAAAGAAATAGTCACTTATCGAGCATGAAGAAAAATATATGTGAGAAGCTCTCTTTTGGTCGGCACTTTTGAATGATACATTTTCCCCATAGAAAGACTTGGTCGAGCATTTCAGTTTAGGGTTTGAGGGACCTCTATACTAGTTTCGGGTGTGCAAGATCATCCCTAGCTGGGTTGTTTTTGTTTGGAAAGAAGAATAACCTTTGTGGCAGTCGAGTTTCCTCTGATTCCCATGAATTCCTTTAATCAGGTTTTGGCTGCTTCCAATGATCATTTTTGGAGGAAGAATGGAGTAGGAGAGGTGTATTCCAATGTTCAATTCCTAGGTGTGCTTTGTTTAGGGTTAAGACTCCATTTCCAGATCGAGTTGGAGTAGAGACAAGACAGTAGTAGAAACACTCGATTCCCGAAGGAAAACGTGTTGTGAAAGGTGAAGATGCATCATCCTTGGCTTCCAATCTGATTTATGGTTGCGGTGGAGTTCTTTGGAGACGATGTGAGGAGAGAACCATGTTGGGCACTTCATATTTCAAGAATGTTGAGTGCCATTAAGAAGATCACAGTCGCTGCAAGAAGTTCTAAGCATTTCTGATGTTTTCTTCATCATTCTGGATGTTGTCATTCACTCAACACATGTTTGGGTATTTCTTACTTCCTCTTTTTATCTTGAGTCTAAAAAAACATTTCTAGAGTTTAGTGTAGTGACATAGATTGTCATGGAAATATAGGTTAGTTGGGCATAGCATTTCAATGACTGTAAACTCAGAAAATGCATTTTAATTTGCTGCTATAAATTAAATGATATTTTTAAGTACCTTCTTGACTTGATATGGGTAACACTAAATCTGATCTATGCTCATAGCTGCCTAGGCAACGTCTTTGTGAGAAATCTCATGAACAAAAATTACTATTGGCTATTGTTATTTCACCCCAAATCTGTTGTAATAGAATTGCTAATGAGATTGAAATGTTAACTTGAATTTACACAACTGCTAATAATAAATTCTACATTGCCAAGTTACAAAACACAGTTTGGAATATAAATAGAAGGTCAGGCAATAAGCTTTAGATTGCAATATGGTAGAAGCACATAGCGATATAGTATTCTATGTGTCACCAAAAATGTTTACCAGCTCTTACTATTGTCCAGTTTGAGTGCAAGACTGTATGCTTCATAGTTGCATATATTCAGTGGTATGACAACCAGTTATAGAGGAATGAGACAAGTTTGGTAAAACAAACATCAAACAATCTGAAAACAAACAAATGAGCTACCTTCAAATCAAACAAATTGAACACCAAAAACACTCCATTTCAAGGGAAAGTTACAGACAAAAAATTAAATCAATCAAAGCAATATTCAGGGAAAGTATTTGATGTAAATCCAAAGGCATGAAATCAGAATTAGCAAGGCCCTTACAGTGGTATCAAAGATTGCATTCCTTCCATCCTGTGTGTAGTTGGGTTATGAACAAAGACATCCTAGTTATCAACCCACTTGACATCCATTACAGAAGAGTGAGAAGAGGGTTGGGACCATTTGAATTCATGGGGGATAGAGAAGAAATACTTGAGGGAAGCACCCAACATATTTTGAATGGCCTAGCTAGAGGTCAACACGAATTAGCATAACAAATAGCACAACTAGTTCAACATCTTGCAAGTGGTAGAAACAACAATAATGGAAATAATGGTAATAATGGTCAGAATGGGCATAATGGTGGACAGGATAATAATGATATAGCTTAGAGCAATGCTAGGGCAGCTATTAGGGTGACCCCGAGGCCTCTCATGCCTCAATTCTTGGGTGGACAACTTACTGGAAATCAGGAGCAACAAGCACAAGGAGAGGGATTTATCGATTATTTGAGAGAATGTCAATCATTGGGGGATGAGTTCCATGCTACCATGTCATTGGTGGATTTTTGCACCATCAAGTACAGGAATAGGCCAAGAAACATTAACAAAGGGTAAAAAAATAAAGAATTACAGTGAAAGGTTGGGAAACTCAAGCAATTCCCTCCTTTGATGGGTCAAGTAAATGTACTGCTAGAGCTTGGGACCAAAAGTTGGACACTTACCTACAGCTTAATCCTATGTTGGAGACAGAAGCCATTAAATATGCTACTCTACATTTGTATGGTGAAGCGCATGAATGGTGCTATCATGGTCTTGTTACATTGGGACATGCTAATATCACATCCTACCTAGAGTTCACATAAAAACTAATAGACAAATTTGATCAAAAGGATCCTAAACTTCATTTCAAAGAGTTAGCACAACTTAAGCAAAGTGGTTTAGTATATGCTTATATCACATATTTTCAGCAGTTGGTTGTCATGGTGACAGATATTTCAGAGCAGAGGTTGGTTATGCTCTTCATTGAGGGTTTATCTAAACCCCTTAGTGGTTGGATCAAGGCCTTCAAGATCGATTCCCTATAGGATGCGATCACTAGAGCTAGAGACATGGAGTTGTCCACACCTGTCAACAAAACCTCTTATAAACCTTTCATTCCTCAAAAGAACAAGGGAAAGAAGCCTTTTCAAAAGAAGGGAAACAAGAAAAGTGTTCCAGATGAGGAGTATCGCAAGGAATGCAGAATTAAGGGAATTTGTTACCATTGCAAGGAACGTTGGGAGCCAGGTCACCGTTGCCTAGGAAAAGGCAAGGCTCACCTTATCGAGGTTGTGACTGAGGATGAGAGCAGTGATGACGATCCTTCTCAGGATAGTGATGAAAACAGTTCAAATGAGGAGCAGCCTCAGGGAGAGGGTAAGAGTAGTATCATTGTTACCTTATCAGGCACTCCTAGATTCAACTCTTTTAGAGTTAGAGGATTTTTACAAGGACATCGCATATGTGTGTTGATCGACAATGGGGCAACCCAAAAATTTATTGATGCATCCCTAGTTGAGAAACATATGCTACCCACAAAGGACTTCGAAGGATTTAACGTTATGGTTGTAGATGGCTATAAATTGAGATGCACTCGTAGGGTTCCATAGTTGCCTATTACCTTGGGAAATTACACAACCATAGATGACTTCTATGTGGTGGATTTGGGTGACACTCATGCTATACTTGGAATTCAGTGGTTATACTCATTAGGAAAATATTCTCAGAACTTTTAGACCATGGAACTTAAGTTCAGGACAATAGTAGGGCAATGAGTAGTGCTTAGAGGCATGACTAATGGAACAACCAAGGTTGTATCTACTAGATGCATGGAGAGAAATTTCTGACATGATGACATAGCTTGGGCAATAGAGTGTTTGATAACCACCAAGGAGTCTTTAAATTCAGAGTAGCCATATCATGTTGACATTTAGGAGCTATTGGGTAAACATGATAGGGTTTTTGGAGAGATACCTCCAAGGAGACCACCTGATCATGGTTTTGAGCATACCATTGAGTTAGAGGAGGGGGAAAACCAATTATCAATACCCCCTATCATCATCCTAAGAAATTCAAGAATGAGATTGAGAAATAAATCAAAGAATTCCTTGAGATGGGACACATTAGACCAAGCTCTAGTCCATTCGCTTCTTTTGTGGTCTTGGTGAAGAAGAAGGATGGAACCATGTGGATGTGCATTGATTATCGAGCTCTTAATAAGAAAACCATCAAGAACAGGTACCATATACCCAGGATAGATGAGTTGTTGGATGAACTTCATGGGGCAGTGTATTTTTCAAAGATTGACCTTCATTCAAGGTACCATCAAATATGAGTCAGGGAGTAGGACATACACAAAATAACATTTTGTTGTCACTATGGGCACTATGAGTTCCTGGTCATGCCATTTGGTTTGACAAATGCACCTGCCACATTTCAATCTTGCATGAATCACTTATTCAACAAGCAGTTGTGTAAATTCTTGTTGGTGTTCTTTGATGACTTGCTCATTTATAGCCAGACTTGGGAGGAGCATTTTAGACATCTTGATGAGATCTTGGGTATCATGGAGGAGCAGTCACTCTACGCTAAGGCTTCAAAATGTGAATTTGGCCTTAGAGAGATATTATATTTGGGGCATGTGATCAATGCAGATGGAGTGCAGGTCCATCAGGAGAAAATATAGGCGATACTTGACTAGCCACCACCTAGGACACTTACAAAGTTGTGAGGGTTCTTTGGATTGTTCAGTTACTATAGACGGTTTGTGAGAGGATTTTCACAGTTGGGAGCACCTTTGACAGATTTGACAAAGAAAGGTGCATTCAACTGGTCAAAGGAGGCACAACAAGCTTTTGATAAGCTCAAGGAGGTGATGAGCAGTTTCCCAGTATTGGTGCTTCAAGATTTCACACATCCATTTGTTTTGGAGTGTGATGCCTTAGGTCCACATAGGAGCAGTGTTGATGCAAAATAGACACCCCATAGCTTTTGAGATTCATAATTTGAGGGGACCAGAGAGACTACACTCCATCTATGATAAGGAGATTCTCACCATTATGCATGCCTTGGCAAAATTCAGACAATACTTAGTTGGAGGGAAGTTTGTGGTGAAGACAGACCATAACAGTCTCAAATATTTCTTGGAGCAGAGGGATTTGAATGAGAGGTAGCAGAAGTGGGTCAGCAAGATACAAGCATATGACTTTGATATAGAGTATGTGAAGGGAAAAAAGAATGATGTGGCAAATGCCCTTTCTAGGAGACTTTCAGTGTGTTCACTCTCAGATATTTTTGCAAATTGGAAATCATGCTTGTTTGTGGAGTACTCCAAGAACAAGTTTTCTTTTGAGTTGATGGATGGGCTGATTCAGGATGACAGGTATAGAGTAGTGGATGATGTGATCTACTACAAGGATAGGATCTACTTGGTGCCAGAATCTAGGTTAAAGGATAAGATATTGCGGGCTTCTCATGACACTCCCTTAGTCGGCCATCAAGGCTATTTCAAAACTTATAGACAAGTCAAAGAGAGGTTCACATGGAAGGGCCTCAAGGATGATGTATTGAGACATGTCAAGGAGTGTGTGACTTGCTAGTAGAACAAATTAGACTGCACACATCTAGTTGGATTGCTACAACCATTGCCTATACTAGAGCAAAAATGGGAGAGCATTTCTATGGACTTCATCATAGGTCTACCTAAGGTGCATGGGAGAGATAATATCTTTGTGGTGGTGGATAGGTTGATGAAGTATGCTCACTTCTTTGCTATTTCAACTGAGTATAGGGCACCACAGGTGGCTGAGTTATTTTTTAGGGAGATCTTTAGATTGCATGGACTACCCTAGAACATAGTCAATGGCAGGGATAGTAGATTCATGAGTGCATTCTGGTAGGAGTTGTTTAGGTTGGCGGGTACTGAGTTGACTTTGAGCATGAGTTATCACCCTCAGACAGATGGACAGACAAATTGTAAAGAAATGGGTTGAGGGGTACTTGCGCAACTACATTGTAGGACATCAACAAGCATGGATCAAGTGGTTGTACTTGGGGGAGTATTGTTATAACACCACTTATCATATGTCCATTGGGATGAGTCCTTTCAGAGCTTTGTACTATTACGATGTACCTTCTTTTATGGAGATGGCTTTTGGTGACAGCAGGGCCCCCAAAGCCAAGGACTAGATTTAGGAGAGTCGGGATATCTTGAGGGTACTCAAAGATAACTTGCAGGTGGCACAAAATGAGCAAAATACATATGCAGATAGACAAAGGGTTGAGCGCAATTTTGAGGTAGGTGATTTGGTATACCTCTGCTTGCATCCCTATAGACAATCTTCTCTTAAGAAGAGTGGAGCCAAAAATCTCAAGCCCATATTCTATGGACCTTACAGGATTATCAAGCGGGTGGGAGAGGTAGCATATGAGTTGGAGCTTCCAGAGAGTAGCAAGATTCATAATGTATTCCATGTTTCATGCCTTAAAAAGGCACTAGGATAGCAGGTTACTTCTTCTTCATATCTTCCACCATTGGACAAGGAGGGATATTTGGTCCTAGTCCCTGAGGAGTTTGTTCACACTCAAGAGAGAAGGCTAAGCAACAAGGTGGTAAAAGAGTATTTGGTGAGATGGAAATATTTTCCAGCCAAGAATGCCACATGGGAGAATGAGCAAATTCTTCAACACCCGAGTTTGCAATTGCTTGGGGACAAGCAATTTCGAGAAGGGAGGATTGTAATGTCCCCTTCTGCCTAGCCACTCTGAGTACCTCATTGCCTTTTAATTCCCGAAGGAAATTGTTGAACACCAGGAATCATTTATTTAATTATTCAATTTTGGCCTAAGCTTCATTATTTCTCTAAGCCAATATTAAATAATTAATTAAATTACTTTTGTAAGTGACTTTATGAAGTTTGATTTAAGTGATTATGGAAATATTCATTAATGAAACATTACAAAAGTTACTTTATGGTTTTGAAGGAAAAAATAAAAAGAAAAGAAAGTCACTTATCGGGCATGAAGAAAAATATGTGAGAAGCTCTCTTTTGGACGACACTTTTGAATGATACATTTTCCCCACGGAAAGACTTGGTCAAGCATTTCAATTTAGGGTTTGAGGGACCTCTCTACCAATTTTGGGTGTGCAAGATCATCCCTAGCTGGGTCGTTTCTGTTTGGAAAGAAGAATAACCTCTATGGCAATCGAGTTTCATTTGATTCCCATGAATTCCTTTCATCAAGTTTTGGCTAGTTCCAATGATCAATTTTGGAGGAAGAATGGAGTAGCAGAGGCATATTCCAATGTTCAATTCCTAGGAATGCTTTGTTTAGGGTTAAGACTCCATTTCCAGACCAAGCTGAAGTAGAGACAGGACAGTAGTAGAAACACTCAATTCCTGAAGGAAAACGTGTTGTGAAAGGTGAAGATGCATCATCCTTGGCTTCCAATCCGAGTTATGGTTGTGGTGGAGTTCTTGGGAGATGACATGAGGAGAGAACCATGTTGGGCACTTCATATTTCAAGAATGTTGAGTGCCATTAAGAAGATCACAGTCGCTGCAAGAAGTTCTAAGCATTTTTGACGATTTCTTCATCATTTTGGGTGTTGCCATTCACTCAACACAGGTCTGGGTGTTTCTTGCTTCCTCTTTGTATCTTGAGTCTAAAAAAAAATTTCTAGAGTTTAGTGTAATGACATAGATTGTCATGGAAATCTGGGTTAGTTGGGCATAGCATTTCAATGACTATAAACTTAGAAAATGCATTTTAATTTGCTGCTATAAATTAAATGATATTTCTAAGTACCTTCTTGACTTGATATGGGTAACACTAAATCTGATCTATGCTCATAGCTGCCTAGGCAATGTCCTTGGAGAAAACTCATGAACATAAATTACTATTGGCTATTGTTATTTCACCCCAAATCTGCTGTAATAGGCTTGCCAATGAGACTGAAATGTTAACCTGAATTTACACAACTACTGATAATAAATTTTTCGTTTCCAAGTTACAAAACACAATTTGGAATATAAACAGAAGGTCATGTAATAAGCTTCAAATAGCAATTTGGTAGAAGCACATAGCGATATAGTATTCTATGTGTCACCAAAAATGTTTACCAGCTCTTACTACTGTCCAGTTTGAGTGCAAGACTGTATGCTTCATAGCTGCATATATTTCATGGTATGATAGCCAGTAATAGAGGAATGAGACAAGTTTGGTAAAACAAACATCAAACAATCTAAAAACAAACAAACTAGCTCCCTTCAAATCAAACAAATTGAACACCAAAAACACTCCATTTCAAGGGAAAGTTATATACAAAAAATTAAATTAGTCAAAGCAATATTCAGGGCAAGTATTTGATGTAAATCCAAAGGCATGAAATTAGAAAGATTAAATCAGAATTAGCAAGGCCCTTACAATCACGAGCAACATCCTTCTTACCTTTCTTAGTTTTGCTCCTAGTTTGAACACTCAAGCAAACAACCAAATTAGTTGAATGCGCATCCATTCCAGCTTCCTTCCCATGATCTGAGTCTGTCTAGTCACCGAACAAGCCCTTCCCAATCAACTCCATAGCCTCCTGATTAAGGAAAATCATCCCCTCGGTTGAAGCCTCCAACTTCTCCTTGCTTATGTTAATGAGCATATCCATGTCCCTTCGGAGTTGCATGTTCTGTCTCTCCAGCACCACCACTCTCGGCCCATAGTCATTCTTTAGAGCTGCAAGCTCATCCACCATACAACCAACACTAGAATTCAAAGATCGAGAAAGTCCAAAAATAGATTCCTGCTCTTTAATACTTTGAAGAGTAGAGATGTTGCACTTGGAAATGGTATCATGCTTGTTATGGAGATTCTAAATCTCTTGAACAAGCCACATAAGTAGATTGAAAGAAATATTTGCCCCTTCCTTAACAAGGCTCGATGCCTGAGAAAAATCCATTGCACCCCAAAACAAACCCCTACCTTGATGCAAACCAACCGATGGTTCCTCCACATGAGCATCCTCAGATCCAAGCTTGGCCTTCCCCCGATCCTTAGACACAGAGCCCTGAGTAGAATCTTCAAGGTTTACAACCAAATTCTTTTTACCAGCCACAAGGAACCCACCACCAGTCAAAACCTCACCCTGAATTTTTCCAGCCACCTCGTCAATATTAACATTCACCTCCTTGGCATGACCCTTAAGCTTCTTACCAACAAAACCCTCAACAACACCCTCATGAATCTTCAACTTGTGTTTCACATGAGGAGCAGCTTGCGAGGAAGAAGGGATAACATCACCCATAGACGAAGTGTAAGCCAGATCAATGTCAAAGCCATCAGACCAGCCCTTTGACTCATCCTTAGCCTATGTACCAACAAACTCTAGAATCTCATCAATTTTGCATTTCCCACTCTTTCCCCATTTTCTTAGAAACAAGGGACTGAGGAGTTCTAACAATGCAGTTAGCCTTAATAAACTCGGCAATTAGAAGCATTAATCCTTCATGAAGAAAGGAATTCCTAGGGCTTTTTTTGTGATTTGAGATACTTTCTTCTAGTGATAACAACAGATAGAAAGGAAAAGATACCAACTTATCATGGCGAAAATGATTGATAAAAACAAAGTGATGACCATAGAGCGTTGTAAATCTTCCATCCAGAGTAAAGTAGTGCATTAACGCCACAACAACCACCCACCATATAGGTTTGATCTTAGTTCGGTCATAGCCTCCATAGTCCAAGCAAACCATTTTAACCCTTTCCCTATCAAGAGAAAATTTTGCCTAACAGATTGTGAAATATTCTTGTCCTGGTAAAATTTCCTGCCTTCCATTGACAAGCATGTCACCTCTTGATTAGGTCTTCATTAATGGTAATATGCCTACCATACAAACTCACCACATGACCATGCCAGAAAAAACCCAAAATCCCAAAAGACCAGAGGTTCATGGATGCACGCAAAGTATTTGACATAATGCCTGAACTAAATGTTGTATTTTGGGTTGGTTGGCTTATGGGATATGCACTAAATGGTAGAATGGAGAATGTCTGCCAACTGAGCTATAGCACTATGATTGCGGGCTATGCACAAAACAAATAGTAGAAGGAAGCGTGGTTTTTTGCGAGCCCTTTCATTCTATCCACTCATCAAAGCAGAAGGAAGCCTTCAGGTTTTTTTTGCATCATTCCCTCATTGAATGCAAATATAGTCCAAACACTCTATCATCCAATCACTCCACCATGCAATTTAATTTCTCAGTCCAATCTCATTATCCATGTATCTAGAAAATATATTCTTGAGGACCAACTGCCCTCCATCACCCCCTCTACTTATAAATAGACTGTAATGTGCACTATTCTATAACCTTTAAAGTTGATCATGCAAGAAGAGAGCTTCAAACGATAATGCCCTTTTTTCATGTGATTTGTATAGTTTTTTTGTTCTTTCAATATAGTGAGCTTTAGACTACATGTCATAAAAAACTATTAATTACTACTCATTAAGTAAATTTATGAAGAACTATTTGTAGTTAAAGGGTTTTTGTTTTGTGGAGAGTTATAGTTGTGGTTTTATTTGTTCTTTTGTTGCCTAGCTTGCTCATTCAAATTTTAGGAGATGGCAAGTTTGTCGAATTTGCTTCGAGAAGAGTCGGCACGACCTCTGTATTTGTTCATACCTTGCTCATTCTGGTTCTCATGTATCTCTTCTAGCTTGCCTTAGGAATTTAATGCTTGTTTTTGTCATGTCTGTAATGAATTAAGGTATTTTTACTTTTGTAATCTTGATGGAGGTCAAATAAAATACAAACTGATAAATGATGGACGAGCACATTCTCTTGTTGTGTCCCTTTTATGAAATGATGAATGTGCATACTGTGTGCCAACTGCCAGAGCGCCCATACCTGCCCTCACTGTCCTCGACACCTATTTTATTTTTATTTTTTCCTTACCCCTGTTGTTCGCTTTGGAAGTAACTTGTTGTGGGGGTGGGATGTGACATATTTGTAGTTTTAATTTTAATGCTTTGTATACCAAAGAATAGTGGATATAGGGTAAATGATTCCCCTCTCTGTATCTACATCTTCTAATGACTATATTTTTAATTGTATGTAATATAAATGTTCCCTTAGTCATTTAGTCATGTACCCTGATGTGAACAGTGTCCCTATTCCTTTACCAGTACATTTATTCTAATTTCTCACATCTCCTAGTGACATATATAAACGGTGCTTGTGGTGATTTAAACAAAATTTTATATTGGGATAGCTTATTTTGTTTAGTGAACCTTTCAAGTTTTGTTCCTTTTAGGGTTAGAAATCATATGTAAGAATAACAATCCAATATAACTCAAATTAGTTGAATGAGAATCAATGTGACTATCTAAGCATCATAGTTACACAAACTAAATCAAACATCCATATGCATTGTATGTGAAATCACTAATCAGCTATCATAATCATGTAGCAAAGTATCAATATCCAAGTCCAACAATATCAAGTATCCAAAATAGGGTATAATAGGTGGGATCGCGGGAGGGAATGGGCCTTACAAGTACATTTTTCCTTGCTTACATAGAAAGAGATGTTAAGCGTAAGCCTCATGTACAACTGATGTAAAGATATATCTTATCAAAAAATAATCAATTTCTTATCTACAAAAGTCCTAGCTACATTTAGCTAACACATGATATGCACATCCATAATTGTGTTTGCAATGGAAAGCAAAAGGTAAATCTACATTGTTTTCCAATTCCTCTTAATTTTTTGTTCAAGACTTCGAAGTCAATGTTTTAGTAGGAGATGGAAGAAGCCAACTTTAATTTTTCCTTTTGATGCTTCCAAACCAATTCATGTTTTCCTTTGTTCACTGCAGCCAAATAAAGGATGTATCTAACACCAATTATCATGAATCATGCTGCTAGAAACCACTGATCTACTAAGCCACTTGATTCAAGGTCATTGTTGCCCTTGCTGACTAGTGAATAATTTTATTTTGAAATCTGAAATTGGAAATTTTCAATATTAATTAATATTTGGACTTCGATTTCTTATATAGTTATTTTTATACTACTTAAATTTTCTTTAATTTTTCCTTTCTTCCAAATATCAAATTATTTTGGTTTTGATGTTTGACTTCAAATTGTTCGAATTGTTTATTTCAAATCTTCATGGATGTACCAATGCTTCAATTATTTACTCAAGTAAATAAAGAACCATTTGTAGGAAATGGATGGAAATTGTATGGTATGCCTATTAATATGTGAATGTCATTTTTGTCAATGCCTATAGGGGTTCAAACTAAATTGTTAGATTTAGATGCTCTTCTTTTTTCATAAATTACTTCTAAGGATTGATTTTTTTATTATCGCACAAGGAAAATGGTGCTTTTGGGGATTTAGACTACAATTGTTTGTTGAGATCACTACTTTTGTTTAATGGAATCCTTATTAGAAATTTGACTTTTGGTTAGTGCTTAAGAGAAATGGTGCTTGTGATGATCAACAAATCTAATTGTTGCATTGAGGCCCTTGTTTTTTATAAGTGGAATGGGATTTGAACTATTGACCAATGTTTAGAGTAAATGGTGCTCATGAGATTTAAGATAAAATTTTGTGTGAAGACCTTAACAGTTTTATATGTTGGATACTCTTTAAGCAAACAATTGTTATAAGGATTTTATCAAAAAATGTCGAATCAAGTATTGGTTGTAAGTGTCCTTAGCTGAAACAAAGACTTATTTGGGCCCCTTTATTTTTGGAGAGCATCTTATTGTTTGAACTGTAGACAATTGTTTTGATCAATTGGACTTGGGGAATTTAAACTAAAATTTTGTAAGCAGAATTCTTGTTTTTTTTTTTAAGTACTTCAAAGGACTGTTTATGCAATAATAAAATGAAAAATGTAATCCATCAATAAAGGTAGAACATATCTTTGAGTGCTTTTATAGATTATTTCTCATATATCTTTCACAGTAGCTAGGCGAGTGCTCAACAAAAAGACTTTGTCCAATTTCGATCCCTTGACCACCTTTTGGAAGCCAACAAGGTCATATAGGTGTTTAAATATTAGGTATTATTGTAATATTAGAATCTTCTGTTATTTTCTCTTCAATGTGGTTTCTCTTGTGTGAATGCCCTAGACCACACTAAAAAAATTACAATAGTAATGCGTAGCACAAATAACAACTTGGGCATTTTAATTTTGGGGCTAAAAATTTTATGTTAAACTTATTATTGTGGTAATTTGAAAGTGTTTTCAATAAAAATTGTGTAGATTTTTTTCATTAATTTGTTGCAAGTTTTTATCTGCTCTCTCAACAACCCTCTACATTCTTTTGTGGGTAGGATATAGGGTGGCTTGGCTCTAATGAGGTGCCTCATTATCAATCTAAAAAAAAAAAATCATTTTTCCACTACATTGCCTTGCTCTAACATGCAACATATCTTGTTCACTTGGGAAGAAATGATTGAAATTCCAGTTATAATTAGGGCAACAAAACTCCTAATATCCTCAATGATCATAATATATTTCATCAACACCATGTGTCTTATACTTTGCAGCCACCCTCATGTGACCCATGCCCTAGCAACCTACTAATACATGACCTAGCAACCTACTAATACATGAGGATCTAGATAAAGTTGAAATCTATTTAAAAAAAAATTTGCCTCTTCACAATACTCTATTCATGATTCTCCCTCTATTCTTCATGCCCTTCATCATTCAATCCTTCTCTTGCACAAATACCAAGTGTAGCCTATCCAAGTTTTAGATCTACATTAATTAATCTAAATTGGAGTGTCTACTACTTTTTTTGCTCTCTACCAATACTTTTATCTTCAAATTGTATCCCATTTTAATTCTCCAATAGTTGTGACCTTCACTATGAATTTAATTTCATATTTATGCAGGAAGCTATAGTTTGTATGTTGCTAACTGCTTCCCCTACTACCATGCTTGCTCTTGAATGTGCTTTTGTTGTGTCTCCTACAAATCCTTTAAGAGACAATTTTTGCAACAAGCATTAACAACAATCAGATAATATTATTGACAAAATATCAAATTTAAGCTATTATTTGAAAGATCGTTCAAAATACAAGAAACACATAGTTTGCAAATGGGCCTTTTAAACTTCTCATGCATAAGCTACCAGTAATTAAGTCATTTTGCTGAGGAGTGAAATAGACTTTTATTCATTGAAAAATTAATCATCCATGAGGTCAGAATTATTGAGATTTTACTTTCCAGACTCACATTTATAGTAGTTGTTATAATTAATCACCATCCTATATGCTAAATTAATGCTAATTCTTTAATTCTCATATCATGTTTACAAAAGTTGTTCATTTTGACCATTTATTTTGGGTTGCTTCTATCTATTTATATTAATTTTCTTTTTTGTATTTTCTTGATAGTAGTTGTTATAATTAATCACCATCCTATATGCTAAATTAATGTTGATTCTTTAATTCTCATATCATGTTTGTAGAAGCTATTCATTTTGACCATTTCTTTTGGGCTGCTTCTACCTATTTATTTTAATTTTCCTTTGTGCATTTTCTTTTTCTTAATATGCTTCTCTTTATTGTGAATGTTGTTTCTACTTTGTGAAGGCTATTAAATGATAAAGTATGGTTGTCAAAACATTTAATTCAGAATTTGTATGACCGAACCGTACTTTGTTCTTGTAAATTTTTTGCATATGTTAACTATTTTGTAAGTGTTATATCATTGCATAAGAAATGCACTACAAACTTGCATACCAACAAGAGTAAACCCCCTCCTTGTTCTTGCTCCAATAGGAATTGCAACATTTAATATACAAGCCTCAACTATACATGCAACCCTCAAGATTCCAATTAGAGAAATGAAACTGTTGCAAGGACAAGCATTGACAACATTCACAACACAAGAATCCTATCTATGCATCACACACAACTACAAGATAACTATGACACAAATTTAATATAGTTGTTACATTACAAACAATGTTTAGACAAGAAGGTGACGATCCAATTCAAATACAATTTTGTCAAACATTACAAAACATTTGCAACGCAGAACCAACAAAACATAATTGGGACTTATTAATGTCTCACACCAACAAGCAACTAACAAAGACTAAACAAGACGATTTTGATCAATCGATACACTTATTTACTACAAACGAGTTGGTAACATTATACAACAAAAAAATGTTGAAACTACTTAGTGTACCTATTGCACTTAGTTGTGCAAAAAATACACAATCTAAACTAGGTGTCGATAATAGTGACGAGCAACTTCCCCAAGAGATATTCCTAAGAAAATGTCAACGTGTCATGCTTACAACAAACCCAAAAACTATAGCAATACATCCATTAACACGTAACAACCGTAGACAAATACCACTAGCCATGGCATGGGCTATCACTATACACAAATTGCAAGACCTTACACTAAATGAAACCATTATCAATATTGGTACAACTGAGAGACAAGGCCTTACGTTTACAACAATTCTAGAGTCAAATCCATAAATGGCCTTCACATAGACCCTACATTCTATTTTGATCACTACTCCAAAATGAAAAAAAATCCATACAACATTATTAGGAAGAAAGAAGAAGCTCGCATGTACTTGCTCTCACAACAACATGCTTAGATATGTACAATTAATTACACACTCTCTCAAAGTTATACAATTTTTTATTATCCCCTTTTTGAATAGAGAATCTTCTACACGTGTTTGTAGCAAACTTGTCACTCCTTGTTCAAGGAAATCTAATCAACATTATCTTTCACTTCTTAGACATTCCATGTCTTTGAAAAAGACAAATAGATGCTCTAATGTAAATTTGACTTATGCAAACTTGCTACAAATTGTTCAAAAGGATTTCGTTGTTTATAGAGAGGAAATCCAACAAAAGATTGTACATACTTGTATTATACAATGCATATGTCTATATAGATATATTTTAATACAACCAACTATGTATAAAAATAATTCATTAATGCTTCTTCTTTAATTTCCTATTGGCGTCTCCCTTGAACCTCCTATAGATGCAAATCCTAGTTTATTTATTTGCAGTGCAAAACAGAGAGCATGGTAGGTGTGACAAGCCTTTATTTTGAATATATATATATATATATATATATATATATATATATATATTACAAAACATATGGAGATGGGGCACTCGTAAAAACTAAAGATCAAGAGTAAAAATTCATTTAAAGGGGTGACCATAATGGTAAGAACCTAGTTATTGTGTTGCTTCAAACGTTTTTAACTTTAAATATTGTCAGACTTCACGCCAGAATTTAAATAAAAAACTGAATCAAAATATGATCCTTTCAAAATGAAGACAAAACCCCAAACTCACTCAAAGCAGAAACTAGATTACATAATCAGTGGGAGGAATGGTGAGGCCAGAGGAAGGCTCCGATGGCAAAATCCCGTTTGTATGTAAGATCTCCTGTAACAGGTAAACCATACTCCTGAAGTAGAATATCCAGCCTCCATTCGGGCATGGATTCGTAGTCGGCCTTGGAATACCTCGGGTAATTCACAGGCATCTGAAACGCGCACGCTCCTCCATATGACAATGGCCTGCGTTCACTCTCACAAAAACTAGCCTTTGCTGGCACTGCTCCCTTTTCCCCTCGCAACTTCTTCAACAGATGTTCAAGCGAATTCACGCGGCGCATGAGGCAGAAAATGCCTTTCCGCTCCTGCTCTGCCTCAACATCCATGCCCACCATATTAGCGGTATTTGAAACGCCTTGTTTTGCCTCACAGTTTTGGCAGTCGGGGGAAAGGAAATAATATAGAGCGAATGCGTGGAGCGCAAGCCAAAAGTATAGTAATTGAATTATACATGACAACGGAGCACAATAATTGGGCATATATTCTTCTAACAGTAACGGACTCCCCGAAATGTTTCTAATTTTTACTGCCGTTCTACTTCACTGCGTCCACGTGGCACGCGCGTTTCTAGAGTTGTTGAGAATGATAAACGCCATTGGCTGTCCGTTACCGAATTATGGCAGGAATTTATTTGTGCGAGGTATTCGTGAAGAAAGTTACGTGTTATATACGTTGATTTTGTCACATGCGATGCTTGATTCGGGTGAACGTGTAGAAGAGAATGTTCCAGAGTAACATGTGGACGAAATTTGCTGTCCGTAGTTTTAGGATTTATGAAATAGGGGGAAGAATATGAGTAGAATATAATAGAATAGAAGACTTTTAATGTTCACGAAACTAAAAGGAGGTCTATGGGACAGTAACCCCTGCTATTTTAGTATTGTGAAGTGTTGTTCTCCTGCCGTTTAGTTTGATAATGAGCTCTCCCATTTTGCCCACACATTCCATGTTGAATAAATCTTGAAAATTTGCACCTCTTAACCCACTTATGTAGCGTCCTCTCATGTCACTATAAGCTTTACAATCAAGAATAAAATGCTTCTCTGTTTCCCCCTGCCTAGCTGTACAAAAGATACAAACCCTCTCTTCCCAAACTTCTTTTGGCCTTTTCCATCTCCCTGTTTCACACCAAAGACAATGTGAGTTAGTCCTCAATTGAGCAATAAGAATCTTTGACCTCCACGGAATATTTGCCTCTATATGTGCCTTTTGTTGATGGTCCAAGTTGGGATTAAATTCTTCTACATAATACTTTTTCTTTCTCCCAACCGCTCTTGTCATGAGCTAAATTTAATATAAAAGAATATCATTTGTTGGTATGTTATTGCATTAAGATTTTTTCATCAAAGTGGGCACAAGATTAAATGGGAAATTATATGGATATTTTTAATTTCATCATTAATATTTTCTTCTTTTTTGATGTGCTTACAAATCAACATAACTATGTATTTCAAAATATAAGGATATTCTTAGTCAACATGAAAAAGTAAATATTCACTCTTATAAAAATGCTAAAATCATTCTTAAATTGTTCTTGTCATGATCTTGGTTTGAATGCTCCATCAAGAATTACAAAATAACATTTTGTATGCCTTTTCAAGTGGGTGTATCTAAATGATGTAAGGGAAGGAATTGGGGGAGAGGAGAAAAATACAGCATGTGAACTTAAAAATATAAGACATTCATCAAGGAACATGAAATTAGGTTGCCCAGCATTATAGGCGCATGATACGAAAGTATGATGTATCATGTAAGCACATAAATATGAGAGAAGAATTTAGGTCACTTAGTGAAGTTGCCTTCAATATGGGCAAATGATAAACCAAGAATGGCACTGAAAGCTAGATAAAGATCATATAAGCATATCAAGGATGTAAAAGAGACATGATTAATAAGGATGACAAGCATTTTTTTAATTGTCTTGGCATGCCTCTAATCAACATTAGTATTAACATAAGTGTAATATTGATGGGATGCTTCATTAACTTTCCCTTTGGAAGTAAATAAGACAAAATCTCCTAATCCAAACCAAGAAGTGGTAATTTGAAAGGTCCTATCCAATTAAGATAAATATATTCATGCAACTTGTTCTCATCATTTGGTCTTTTTGGGTTATCATAAAGAACTAAGTAACATAGATAGAAATATCTATAAGTAATGCCTTTGTTATAAGTTTTCCTAAACTATCCTTGATATTCTTAAATATTTTCTAATGCATATTTTTTTCATCAAATGTTCAACATCTTGTAATTGATGTTCTTTATAGTGTAATGTTATCAATAGTCTTGCTAAGGGAAAATCTCAACAAAGGGGTACCTAATTATAGAGAGATAACAATCTTACTACCATAAACCAATCAATAAGGTCTATACCCTGTGGGAGTGTGAATACTAGTTCTATAAGCCCATAATACAAGAACAAGTTGTTTGTTCCATTTACTTACATGTTTATCAATTATTTCCCTTAAAATATGTTCAAAGGTTTTGTTGGTATTTTTAGCTTGACCATTTGAGAGGAACTCCCATCTTGATATGTAGTAGGTTTATACATAGCATAAGTTGGGTACATATGTTTTGTGTCACCCATATGATAAATTAGAATAAAATTAGTTATCCCACATACACATTATAGTAGTAGTTCTCTTTAGTGAAACTCTATATATATTGTTGTGACTTTTCAAGTGTAAATCATCTTAGTTATTGTAATTGGAGTTTATGCTATATTAGGAGGTTACCCTCTTGATATGGCACTATGAAGATAATGGTAAAAATATTTTGTTGCTCTCATTACTACAAATATTGTGTATCATCATCATTATTTTGATTGTAATTACATTACTAGCTTATCTATCTTAATATATTAATCTATATATTTATCTGTAGAGATTTCATTTTTGAGGCTTTTTTTGCTTTTTTGTTTTTTGTTTTTAATTTAAAAAATACGCCTCGAAAATGAAATCTCTCGGCGTATAATATATAGATTAATATATTAAGATAGATAAGCTAGTAGCAGTCGCGGCGTGCGTGACACACTGAATAAATTAATATATTTAGGGTTATGATTAGAGTTAGCATTTAGAATTAGGGTTTATATCATGGTTAGGGTTAGCATTATGATTAGGGTTTTTGTTTAGTGTTAAGGTTGGGTTTATGGTTATAGTTAGTGTGAGAATTATGTTAGGGTTAGGGGTAGAATTATGGTTAGGGTTAGGGATTGGATTATAATTATGGTTAGGGTTAGGGGTAGAACTATGGTTAGGGATAGGGTTAGGGTTTGATTAGGGTTAGGGTTAGGAGTAGAATTATGGTTAAGGTGAGGGTGTGAGAATTATGTTAGGGTTAGGGGTGGAATTATGGTTAGGGTTAGGGTTTTGAATTATGGTCTAGCCCTAATTGAACTGTAATTGAAGCTAACCCTAATTGAACCCTAACCCTAATTTAGTATTAAGGTAAGTGTTAGTATTAGGTTTATGGTTAGGGTTAGAATTTTGTTCTATGGTTAGGATTATGTTTAGGGTTTACATTAATGTTCGGGTTAGGGCAAGAATTATGGTTAGGTTGAGGAAATGGGTAGGATTGGGATTATTATTATGATTATGATAGAATGATAAAATAATAGTTATGGTAAGTTTAAGTTCAAGATTATGATTAGTGTTAATGTTAGAGTTCAAATAATGGTTAGGCTTAGGGTTTACATTATGGTTAGGATTATGCTTAGAATTAGGGTTTGGCTTATAGACACACACATATCTGTGACACATTTAGTATTTCATATATTTGAGACACATTCATTACAATTATTTTTTCACATATATTTTCCTCACATCCACTTCAAAACATTATTTAATGCTACGCATTTTAGAAAGCCATGTTTATTACAAATAAGTAGTAGAACAAAATATGTTACAAAAAGTTAAAATTTAGATTTATGGATTGGTCTTATCTACTGCTACACATCACTTCAATCTTTTCTAAGAAATATTTCTCTTATATTATAATATAAACATTAAACCAAATTGGTAAAATTTTCTAAAATGAGTAAAATGTTTGTAATTTTTTTTCAAAAATTATATCATATGTATTTGTCACACATTTAATATTTCATATATATTTTCCACACCTCCATTTCAAAAATATCTTTAACACCACACAATTTAATAAACCACATATATGAAAATTAATATTGATGTTCGTTGAACTTATATAAATCAAAGAGAAAATATATGTTTCACTACAACCAACTTGAATAACTAAGAAGTATTAAAGGTCAAATAAGAAGAAACTATATGAAAAACACTTCGCCGTAATGATGTAAGTACATCACATATTCTTCAATGATGAGATTGGTATTACGACCTTTATTTTCATAATGATCGCGATATACTTCTTTCATCATAGATGGAAATGCAGCTACTTTTATAGATGTCTCGTTAACTACTTTTGCAACATCTTCCATTTTCAATATTTCTAGTTCTTCAACATTGTCAATCATTAAGGCTGTGTGTTCAATATCTTTGACGATTTTTCTGCAGGACTCTAAAACAGACCTTGCACATTTGTCCACATCAGTTTCAAAAACTTCATTCGAGTTTACAGAGGCATTTGGGCTTGCAACAATGATTTCTGATTCATTCTCTAAAACATCCATAGTTTGAATTCTTTGCTGAATTTAAAAAAAAAAAAGATTAGTATTTAAGAATTATGAGAATAAAACTATCCACCATAATTTGTGATAAAATAAAAATTGAAATTAATAATCCTTAATCATACACACTATGAAACAAATAATGTAAACACTTAGAATAAGATATTAGTTGACTTACTATGTTGAAATGTCACCAAAATAATTTGAAATACTAAAAACAGTATATAGAATTATAAGGAAATGATGTTACATAAAGAATTTTAAACTTTATATTTTATTAAAATACAAATAAAATACATACAATGACATAATAAATGTTGATAAATTTTATAGAGTAGATGATTAGTTGTGTAATTACCAAAGTCTTTCAATATAAAAAAATGTTGATAAATTTTATAGAGTAGATGATTAGTTGTGTAATTACCAAAGTCTTTCAATATAAAATAATGAACATGTAGATTTTTACTACCAAGCATTTGGATCAAGAGAGAAAGGATCATGAGATAGTTGGTTAAATAGAGAAGTACAAACAACAAAAGTGTGTTGAGAATATTTATTACATCAAATAATTTCTAAGGATTTCAGTCTTCTCTCTTCTTCTTTTCTTCTAGAAACTTGTTTTCCTGTCTTCATTTTTTCATATCTATCATATGTGAAGGGTGGCATAATTCTTAGTCCTTGCAAAGATTTGACACGTGATATTGCCACAAATGTCAGACCGCTTCTTTCAGTGGGACCTATATCAATAGTAGCTTTCTCTAGTGTCAACCCTTGTGACTTGTGTATGGTTAAAGCCCAAGCCAATCTCAATGGAATTTGTTTTGTGCTACCCCTATCAATTGCTGGAATTGGAACTCTCTGGGGATGATGGTCATCAAAAGGCATTCCAAAGTAACTATCAAAATCTACAAGTACATATGATGGTAGTAGTGGTGGTGCACTTCCAGGTCTATATACAATACTTCGAATATATCTGAGTGCTCCATTGACAAGACCTGCTTCAATCCATAAGTTCGAAGTTAGCATTACCCTTGCATCTTTGCTAAGTAATAGTTCCATGTCGAGCTCATCACTCTCATCTCCATCTATAGAACTATGTGTTGTTTTAACAGCAATGCTTTGTGCAATGGGGTTTGATAATGATAATAGCTTTCTCTTGTTATGATTGTGCACATTATCATTTGTTGAAAATAAATGAACACTATTTTTGAACTCGCCATTTTCCGTAGTACTCATGCTTGCATTGGATCTTGACATAAGTAACATCCAATCATCTATTTTAGGGTTTGCATCCCTTATGTTTGATAGAAGAACACGAAATATTTCTTGCTCATTGCTTTGTCCATCCTGTCTGAAAATGTGACTTAAAGTAACTACAGTTTTGAATTCTTCCCATAACAGCTTTGCATGCCTTCTGCTTTCATATGCTGGTCTATCATTGACAGGAGGCAATTGTGCCAAATCTCCAACCAATATCATAGATATGCCTGAAAAAATATTATAATATGTATATTAAAAAATATTTACTTTGAAATTAATATTCTAATAGTAAGGAACAAAGTATCTTACAATGTAGATCTCTTATTCTAAGAAATTTAAATACTAAACATACCTCCAAAACTTTTATGGCTATTTTCTGGAAATGCTTGTCGAAGACGAGAGTCTATGTTTTGGAGTAACCTCTCTCCCAGGAAGCTCATTTCATCTATCAATATATATTTAATGTGAGACATTTCCTCTTGGAAACTTGCAAGTCTCGTGCCTTGAAGCTCATTGAATTCTTTTATCGGTATTCTCAACTTAGAATGAATCGTTGATGCTCCAATGTTGAATGCAGCAACTCCCGTCGGTGCAAGTAGAAGCAAAGGAGAGCATTGTGGAGAAGATGCATTTTGTAATTCTTGATTGATTGCACCAATTAAATACGATTTTCCTGTTCCTGCTGTGCCTTGGATTATCATATATAAGGGTGATGCATCTTGACATGTATGATAGTGGGAGATTATGATGTTAACTGCTTTATTTTGTTTGTCACTGAGGTTTCCATAGTGCACACATTGTGGTATCTCATCATGAATAAGACAACCGTTATTTCTCATCAAGTTAATGAAATTTGCAGCTTCATTTGTGTATTGTTCATTTTGAAATTCTTGAGACCAATCTGTTTGTCGATCTATATCTCTTTTTCCCAACATATCTATCTCTGAAAGTTGCATAATCTGTCCACGATGAAGTCTAGACAAAATCTCCCATTCATTCTCTGTAGTCGTACCTTGGGCATTATCATTGTCTTCAGATTCTGAATCAGTCTCATTTTCAATATTTTCAGTGTCTCCTCTTCTTTCTAAGTGCCATTGATTATATCTAAAGTTATCCCATGTGGCAACTATAGATTCATCATTATTACCAATATCTGTGTGAATGTCACGAAAAGGTTTGTAAAGCAATAACTCTGAAGAGCAAAAATCAACCCATTTTTCTGAGTGACGTGCAGGAATTGATTGAAATCTAGGAAAGACTCTTACAATAGCTGCTATTTTTCTTGGACTCCATTTATTGTCACCTCTCCTTTTTTTGTTATATATCCATGATTTTGCAACATCAATAAGGCATAGGGCTTCCATAAATTGGGGCCTATTCCTATAAGAATCAATGAAAGATACGGTATGTTCCTCATTCTCTTCATCAACATTTAAGTCTACACGTTTGAATACTTCCTTTGAAACATTTAAGTTGACAAATACTCTACTACTCTGTACCAATGGGAGTTCTAGTAGCATATGACTTGTTTCTTGGGCTCCAATATCTCTTTCTATCAGTGTTTCAGTGAGAAGCCGTCTATAAACTTTTGATGCTAAATCATTAGGATTTTCTACATTTGCTAGTCGAAACAACATTTGATGGTATGTCTCTGAACTTCTTTCAGCTTTGGCTGCATACTTTGCGATATACTTAATTACGGCATGTTTTGACATGACAGGTTGCCAATCAATATTTGCTCTCCATAGTTGGAGTATGTAACGGTTGTATGAATTAACTCTATCATCATTTCTGAATGCCTCAAATTTTATCTCGCCAGTTTCTAAATCTCTATTTATTTTAGCTTCTTCTAAATTCAATGGCCATGGTGCATTATACCTATACGTCATTAACATATTTTCTTGGTAAGTAAAATGATATATTGAAGGAGAAAAATATTTCTATTTGAAATAAATAAAACTGGTTATGAAGCATTTACCTGCAAACCAATTTCCCTCTCTTTTTGCGTAGACATGCACCTTCTTTGCACATTGTGTGTCTTTGTACGGTATTTAGAATCTCATCATAGTCATCGTTGAAAGAATTTTCTATCAGTTGTCTGGTGTTTTTCAAACATGGGTGTAGACTAAAATTTTGATATGCCTAGAACATAAAGTTAGATTTGTCAATATCATATTTTTTTTATTTTTAAGGTAACTATATTAAAGAAAAGGTTTAATTTGTTAACTCACTATAATCATACCTGTATGTTTCGAAGGTGTGTATCTCGTCGTGGGTTGCATGCGTGAACTAAATCACGGAGATATGATGCAACATAGTACAATTGATCTGAATTATTCCAATCAACTGTTTCCATATTCGGTGCTCCATTTAACCATATAAAGCCATGCACATGCGCAGATCCCCTATGCTGCCATTCGTATCTGCACCAATAGTCTTTAACATTCATACCATTCTCAAGTATCTCTTTTCTGAAAGTTGTGTTTCGTAAATGTATATATTGTGCAACAATGTGTGGGTAGTCAATGACATTTTGCTTCCGCCAAAGTTGCGCTTCTCGTGGAGTGCTTGGTGGTGTTCCAGGCATCAATGTGTGCAAATCAGGCCAATACAAGTCTGCTGCGCTTAATGTGAAAAATATTGTTGGCGTTCCAATTTGATGAAGCATGTCTGTTAATTCTGCTCGACACTTTGCCCAATATGATCTTGTTCCCCTTAAAGTAGTTCCAAATCGCATCAATTTGTCTGCTAGATGGGAGTGCGGCGTGTTCTCCATATGTTCACGCAACTCCTGTATTGTGATTGGCATTTCGTGCAGACTTCTTTTAACGCAAACTGTTGTGCTATTTTGTGCTCGGTGTCTCATAATCATATTCATCATATAATAACGAAACCTTGGATGCTTTCCAAATCTATTATCTCTATATCGTAGCAAGTGCTTGACAAATTCATGAAGATATACTCTCCTTAGTCGTGGTTCCAACCAATCACATTTACCATTGGGAAACAAAGAGGGGAATGTCATGTCAAACAAACCTGGTGTGGTATATTCATTTATGGGAGATGCACTAATGGTAGGCCAATCCATCATCATTGTTGGGTCTACATTAGGGTTTCTGACCCATGCACGAATCAACTCCATTTCCCTCTGAGCGTTTGGCGGTTTGGATGCCATCGATGTTGTGTGCTCTATTATGTTTATCTCATTTGTCTCCACCAAGGGGCCCACAAAAACAATATCATTTTTGTCTGAATCAAACTCCATATGCACTGTTCGCAACTCATTGAAAATGTTATGATCTAAATTTGGTGATATATTGTCAAGAGCGTTTTCATCAATAATGACATCAGAGTAAAACTTATCATGCATAATTTTGTATCGTAGGGCAGTGTACACACGAGCTCTATTTACTGTGAAATTATAGTTTGTTCCACGTTGATCTTTTCTGCGTACTACAATCACTGGAAGATCTTTGACTAAATGTGGTAATTTTTTTGCCACACTTTGTATGTTCTGTGGAAAACTTATCGTGTGCCCTCTATATTTCAACTGGCCACCAGTTGCATGTGTCACCTGCAAAATTGGGCTCACACGTGCGATGAGCATTTCTTCCACTTGAGTTAGATTTGCCAATTCTGTCAATTGGGCCCCAGGATCCATATTGTTTTCAACTGAGAATCTATGGTTTCCTTTTTCTTGTCTGCATCTATTACAAATAGGACCTTGGGGACTACGAGAGACAGTAATTCCAATGTAACTTTCTTGACAGATATAACACATTGCTGGTGATGCCAACCTATCTAATTTATTACGAAACGATATCTGAAATTTCATGAAATTTGTGTCTAGCAATCCATTGGCATTTGGGAATTCATGTGGAAGTGATTCAGGAGTTGACCGCATTGCATGTTGATTTACATTTTCTGGTGTTTCTGCAACACGTTCTACTGACCTAGAAGCTTCCTCTTCTACATTCCTTTCAAAATTTGCTCTGGGTATATTCATTTCAATATTGTCCTGATGTCTAATTTGTTCCATTTCCCCTAGTTCAGGATTGTTTTGTACTTGTCCCTCATTATCTAGACGACATACCTCATCATCCTTTTGTTCTCTTATCAGTTGTTGTGAATGTGCCTCCTCAGATGTGCGTTGGCGTGTATTTCTATTTGCGTCTCTATGTTGTGGGTTGTCCATGTCCTGTCTTTGAGAATTTGAGTGATGCTCAGGTGTTTTGTGGCCCATATTTCTATTAACATTACCCTCTACTATTGTTTCACTTTGCAACTGTTCAATAGTGACCTCTGATCTATGCTTACCATATTGTTCTCTATCAACTTCGTTCATTTGGCCTCTGTACATATTTGCTTGAGCATCTGCCAATTGTTGCATACGACGTCTACGATACGCTTGTTGATATTCTCTTTGGTATTGTTTTCTTTTCTCCTTTGTCTCGAAGAAGTTTTTCCTTGGTCGAACCATAACTATTATATAAAATGCATAGAGAACTTAAATAAATAAAAAATATTTATTTATATTATCCTCATAAAGATAAAATTTCAAAAATAAATAGAGTGTGCAGTAAATATTAACGTACAAAATCAATTAATAGTATAAAAAAATAACTAAAAAATAAATTTTTTGAAAATAGTAAAGACATAAATACTTAAAAAATGTGTTCTCATATTATAAATGTTAAAAGAAAAGTTCGATAAGAAAAAAAGGTGTGAAGTTGTGTATTCATCATTTATGTAATATCAAAATAAATGTGACATTGATATGTTTATTTCATTATAGATTTACCTAAATAAGTGAAGGAAATATTTAATGTCCTGAATTATCCTAATAGACTAATTTTATGTTTTGTCAAGATGATAAATTGACCCTAATGTATCGCTTGTAAAATATTCAATGTATTGAGCTTTTGATACAAATTTGTACAACTTTCAATCCACTATTTGAAGTCGTTTTGATGTCGGACATATTTTTATTTTGATAAAAACAAAATTTTATTTATATTTTAATAAATACAAAACTGTTTGTTACATATTACAAAAAAAAATTGTTGCATAGTACTATGACTATTTCTTGCATTACATTTGGTTGAGATGTCTTTGAAACCCCTGTATAAGTAAATCAGAGTCGCCTTGTTCATATTGTTCATCATAAAATATCTCCCTAACAAGGCCCCCAAATGCAGCAAGTATGTCAGCTGTGGCGTAACATGTTTCAACTGTTTCTTGAATTGAAGTAACATCTCTGCCTTCAACTGCATGTAGACGGGAGGTTATGAATTTAAGCCTGTCTATGAGTTCCTTGCGTTGATTCATAATATCTCTTCCCAATCGTTGGACTTCTGTATCGTTGAAGTCATTTGAATCAATGCTTGAAAGCGCAGGACTTGTGATTGAGTTGTCCTCAGAATCGGTATCTGGAATGTCAATGATTTCTACTTCTTCTATATGATTTTCCATGACTGGAATCTCGATCATTTCTATGTCTTCAATATGATTTTCCATAACCTAAAATAAATAATAGAAAGATTATTTGTAGATGGGAACAAAATAGATAGATATTCAAAAACCATTATAATATTAGTACTAACCTTTATTATTATGTTTTTAAACTATTCCCTAACTCTAATTGAATTGTGATAGTAACTCAAATCCTACCCATAATCCTATTCAAATACTAAGACTAACTTCAACCATAAAGATAATTATCATTATCAACTATAATCCTAATTGTTTATTTTATTCTATTTGTCATCTACATTTTCCATTAAGTTAAAATAGTATCATAAATTAAGTTAAAATAGTATCATAAAAGATTTGAGAGAGTTGTAAATAAAATTGATTTTATTTTATATTGTTTTAAGGAATTGTTTTTTTCTAATTCAAATGATCTCATGATGCATTTTATTTTATACAGAGATTTTTTTTTATAAATTTTACGCTTTAAATTTGTTTGAAGTGTTAAAAGATGTATATATTACTTTTAAGTTTTGATGGGTATTGAGATTTATCAGTTGAGAATATAAACATTTGATTTTTTTACAGGCTGCAGATATTGACAATACAAATTACCCACTTTTTCCAAACCTACTATTAAAAGATTCAAAGGTATTTATTCTTTTTCTGTTTTTCTATTTTTTGTGTGTATTGAGCTTTTACTCATTACATTAAAAGATTCTTTAGGCATTCTATTTTTTGTGTATTAGGCTTTACTGTCTTGTTCTCTTAAAAGATGCAAAGGTATTTATTCAAAACCTTAACAAAAATAGGAATATCCATTACGATTTTTTCCACTCTCCACCGAGATAAACCAACCCTACTTAACAAAACTTTAGACTCTTGATATGGCACTATGAAGATAATGGTAAAAATATTTTGTTGCTCTCATTACTACAAATATTGTGTATCATCATCATTATTTTGATTGTAATTACATTACAAGTGGTATTAAAGCTCTTTTTAAGGGAATGGAGTGATAGAAGGATTGAAAAGATTGAACAATCATTTTATCTATAATACATCTATCTTTTGTCATCCTATCTTATAAACATCCTTTTCAAAAATTCTACCAAGTCTACATGAACAAAGGTCAAATGTTTGATACATCATTTAAGTATAAATGTTATTTTGGAAGGAGAAAAACCTCTCTTAAGATCATAATCCATCTCTTTGGACTTTTTTGATGTCATATAAGAATTTTTTTCAAGGAAAAGTATTAGTAAAGAATGATGTAGGAAGTCAAATTTGCAATTTGGTGGGGTTATGGACAATAAGAATAAAATAGCAATATGTTTAAGCTCTATTTATAAGTTAGGGAAGTCTACAATCCCGAAGAGTATGATTATTGTGGGGTTACAAACTATGGAAGAAAAATAGCGATGATAATTTTTTGCATATTTATGTGTGGGATCTAGGACTATGCAGGCTTCCTATATGGGAAGTAGGTAATGAGAGACAATTCATAATTCTCGTGCAAAGGAACATTTTTGGCCTATTCCTTAACATCTATTGGAGATAAACTAATGAAAGATACAACCAAGGAATATGTTTGCATGCAAGAATCAAATGAAAACCTACAAGAATGTTTAAGATACCTTTTTAGGGTGGGATATAGACTCAAATAGAGGAAATATGCTCAAGGTTTTTCACACACTATAAAATTATTTTCAACAACATGGAAAACCTTCAAAGCCTAGATTTCATGAAAATGAGCATGTTTGTCTTGAATAGACAAAAGTACTAGAAAAAGATGATTCAAAAACCCAAGGTGAGGGATACCTATAAACACAAACTAGTTGATGGAGTTGACAAACTCAAATTTATAATGCCTTAGTTTGTGCAAGCATGGATTCCCCTTCAAATGGGTAAATACGTGTGCATGATAATGAATATGCAACTAGAAGATTTCAAGCAAGGAAGAAAACCATAGTGAGGGATACCTATAAACACAAACTAGTCGATGGAGTTGAGAAACTCAAATTTATAATGCCTTAGTTTGTGCAAGCATGGATTCCCCTTCAAATGGGTAAATATGTGTGCATGATAATGAATATGCAACTAGAAGATTTCAAGAAAGGATTGAGATATATTTGTAATGAGAATTAGCTTTTCCAAGAATAGGGGAGTCTTTAGTAAGTGCAAATAGGTGAAAAAGGGCTCAAAAGGGTTTATTTATAAAATATTTATTCACATGTATATATTTTAAGGTTAAGTGCAAAGAAATGAGGGACCAAAAGGGGGTCTTAAGTGGTCATTTTTTTTCTAAAATCAAGAAAATTTGATCTTGGATGAGTAATTAAAGATAGTTACCCTCAAAATTTGAAGATGAAACAAGAACAAGAGTTGTAGTGCTCTAAATATGCTTTCTAAACAAGTTATTTGTTTTGAGAATGGTGGAGATTAAGGGGTTCAAATAGGGGGAGCACTCAAAGTGCTCATGTTTTTTGTCAAAAGAACATAACATGGTGTTTGGTGTGCTCTCCCTAAATGTTCATGTTTTTTAGTATTTCAAAAATCACTTTGGTGAAAAATTAGCTAATACCATGTAATTTATGCTTGATTTTTTACTAAGTTTTAAATGAATATATGATTTTTTACTAATTTTCATAGTGGACACATCAAACAAAAAATTGAGTGTGCCCCTCTAATATTTTTGCAAAATAATAAAAAAATATATAAAAAGTTGATTATGAATAGAATAGAGTCTAGTTTGCAAAAATGTAATTTGTTCCAATTTTTGATGAACGGGTAAAAAATAAAACAAAAAATACCATACATAGGTTTTTAACAAAAAATAGAGACACTAGAAAAAAATTAAATATCAAAACCTTAACATAATTCAAATATAGAAACAATTACATGGTTAGAAAGCTAAGAGAGAGCTCAATGTTACTATGTGTTTTTAACTTGACATTGAAAGATATGCAAACCTAATGTAGAGCATGCTTGAGATTGTATCATTTTTTTATGATTTACAAAAAACACAACTATGGGTGTTGGCATGTAAGTCCAACCCTCTAGGTTGGATGCCCAAGGAAAATCCAACCCTAAGGGTTGGAAATACCCAAAGCAAATAATAATGCAAGAACATTATAGCGCACTTGCATTTGTGTGAAGAAAAAATGATCTCTCTCCCCATCAACCTCTCTCTAGACCTATCCCTCTACCTCTCCCTCCCTCCCTTCTTCCCTCTCTACTTCTCTCTATCGAACTTCTCTCTCCCTATCCCCCTAGAGATCTATATATATCTCGAGCTCTCTAGACCTATCTCTCTACCTTTTCCTCTCTCTACTCTCTCTCTCTCACACACACACACATAAGCTCTAGACCTATCTCTCTACCTCTCCCTCCCTCCCTCATCTCTCTATTTTTCCCTCTTTATAACTCTCTTTAAATATCTCCTCTTCCTCTTTATCCCTCTACCTACCTCTCCCTCTCTATATATCTCTCTCCACCTCTATCTCACTCTCTCTCTCCCTCAAGCTTTAGACCTATCTCTCTACCTTTCCCTCCATCCTCTCTCTTTGTGTCCCTCTTTATATCTCTCTCTATACCTATCTCTCTACCTCTCCCTCCCTCATCCTTCCCTCTCTATTTCTCTTTATCTTCACCTCTCTCTCTCTCTTTATCCCTCAAGATATCTCTATATCTCCCCCTCACTCCCTTCGTCCCTCCATCCCCTCTCTCTTCCTTTCTCTATCTCTCTCTATCTCATCACTCACTCTCTCTTTCAAGCTCTAGACCTATCTCTCCACCTCTCCCTCCCTCCCCCATTCCCTCTCTTTTCCCCTCTTTAGACCTCTCTCTTTAGACATCTCTCTACCCCCCCCCTCTACCTCTCCTTCCCTCTCTACTTCTCTCTATCTCACCTCTTCCCCCTTTCCCTATATATCCCTTTCTCTACCTCTCTCTATCTCTCATTCTCTCCTCGATCTCTAGACTTATCTCTACCTCTCTCTCTATCTCACTCTCTCTACCTCTCCCTCCCTATAAGATTTGGTATAGAATACTTTATATCATGCTAGATTTGGATGAATATTATAGCTGCCCAAGATCTAGGAACTTCATGAAAACATAAGAGAGATCAATTATGAGAGAATAATGTTATTCTATCAAAGGATACAAATGATATATTATGATTGTTATGATTGTTGATTTACACATGAGAACCCCTTAGTTATATAGACAAGGTGAGTCATAGGATTAGACAAGATCATTACAAGTGTCTTAATCATATGTCATGAGATCACTAATATTAAATGGCCTCAAGGACACTGTTAAGTGGGAAAGATATCTCATATCTAACAAGTGAATCAACCTAAATCTATCTTTTCTTCTTTTGAATCAACATTAGAACACAAACCTGTTGGGAAAATGTGTCTCAACCTTGCAATTATATACGATTTATTGTTGATAGGATGTATGTTGGTATATGGTGATTGATCATGCCAATACTGTACACTCATAGTGCAAGATATGGGGTTTGGGGCATCACCCCAATTTCTTTTTGTTGACACATCAAGGTTTTCCTACTGACATGTCAAGGTTTTCCCATTGACACATCAAGGTTCTATCCCGCTGACACATCAAGGTTTTTCTATTAACACATCAAATGAAAATGACCTTGTAAAACCCTAATTCTAGAAGGTTCCAAAAAATATTTTTATAAGTGGATGGGATGTATGTAGACAAGGGTGTATTCTAAGAGTCTAATAGTGGTCATGTTGTCTCTTGATCTCTAGTGGTGATACTTTTGTGAGAATCTTGCTCTACAAGTATATTGTAATATTTTTATTTCTAAATAATATATTAGGAACTTTTTGGAGTGTGGGTCTTTTCTCCCAAAAGGGTTTTCCCCACGTAAATCATTGTGTTGTGGTATGCATGATATTTATGTCTATTTATGTTAAATAAGTTTTTGTAACTGTTAAAGATCTATAAAAGTTTTGCATTATTCTCCTCTCAATATTAGTATAGGAAGTTGTTCCACTACCTTAGCTTCCTTACAAATTTATGACACTACCAAGGGTGACAATTTATGGCACTGCATAAACAAGCATAAAATGACAAAAGATAAGATAAGATCTAATACCAACTAAGACTTCTAGAAAGATTTATAGGACCTAAACTTAAACTTAACATGTGAATAGGACCTACTAGGTGAACTAGTTAGGTAAAACACCTTATTCACACCAACACTCCCCTTACTTGTACAAATTAGGGAGGAACATGTTCCAATGTAAATAATGCAAATATGGGTCTCAGCTATGAGGCCATGTTAGATACCTAGGTACAAATACAATCTCCCAAAAATGGAGAAAAAGAGAAAACTAGTGGGATAAAACTTCTCCCCAAAAGATGAAAAAAAATCTCTCAATGAATAATGAGAAGGACAAAACCCCATATGAGGAAAAATACCCCCCCATAAGAGAGAAGAAGAGATACCATGCAACCCATACTCAATGTAGAATCTCTTGCAATGATGTTAGATGCTCGACATTGAATGTTGAAGATGATCCAATATCATTGAACAACATTCCTCCCCTTAGGAAGAAACAAAACAAAGATAGTATGCAAGGTGTCTTCCTATTCTTCAAAGGATGATGAGGGAAGAAATATGATGTGTGATGTCACTAAATTATGCTCAAATTTCTCCATGTCAATACTAAAATCCATCACACAAAGGAATTTGAGGCCATACTTCAAAATATGACAATATAGAATCTCCTATCTAGAAATAATTGTAGAACACAATCCAAAGACAAAGATATCTCCTCTAAAGATAAATAATCATCCTCTAAATTATGTTGCTCAAAAGTATCCATACTCATGTGAATATGTGGAGAATGATAATGTAGAGAATGAATAAGAGGGTCAGAGTGTTCCCTCACAACAATTGAAGAAGGATCACCTCCATTAAAGAGATGATGTATGCAATCAATAACGTCTTCCAAAGCTAAAATGTAGGATGTTGCAAACAAACCTACAATGTCTACCAAGTACTCATCCCAAGTAGAGGTATCTAGAAGATAATGAATGTCTTGTTGCACTAGATCACAACAAGCCAAAATTATGGAAACACAAGCATCATCAAATACAACTATAGGTGAAGGAGATGAGATCTTAGTGCATGCCATTCAAATACGCTTATCATCACCAAATAATATTATATTCTCAAAATGTGATTAGGTAAGAACACTAGATGATTTTGTTGATGCTGGTTCAAAGTCCAATTAGGCAAACCGATGGCATTGGCAATGTAATAAGTTTCAAATCATCAAGTTCTTTTAGCAAGCATTCATCTATTATATGCTTTTTCTTCCCATTGTAATCACATTTTACTTTCCATGCATTAGGAGATATTATTACAACTAGAAAAAAAACACAAGATTACCACCCCCCCTCCCCCCAACCAAATTACTCAATCAAGAATCCCCCGAATAATAAATGATTTGGAACTTTATGCTTAGTGTGATTATAGGTGCCACTTGCCAAAAATAATGAAGTGACCTTGATCTTGTCGTGTTGCAAATTATCACCCTTGACAATTTCACTTTATGTTTTTCCCCCTTTATTTATTGGACCTAATTGAACAACTAATTTCCTAAATTATGAATTTCATAGCCCATTTCAATAGTTACCAACAAATTGCAAGTGGAAAACCTAAGAATTTATTCCATAATTTTTCCCTTCGCTTTTCAGACCCTAATATTTTTCCATGACAGATTAAGAGGACATGTCACTTACTATTTTTCTCCTGACACTACAAATATGTTAGAGGCAACATTTTATTATTTGAATTTCAAATGCCTAAAGTTGTCCATTAGGATTTATTTTTTTATAAATTAGATTAAATACTTATAAATACCTATTTAGTGCATCATTTGAACATTAAGTGAAATTATCTAGCAACAAGTGAGCATTAAGAGAAAGTATTGTGATCAAGAGCATTCAAGATCAAGTCAAGAGTAGCCATTAAATATTTATTGCAGTAATTCAAGATCCAACATCATGTCAAAGTGTATGTGAGTTCATGTGTTCATGTTATCATTGTTTTGTGAAGGCTCATCCTTGTTGTAGGTCTCCAAAGCATTCAAGAAAATCAAGAAAGCAAGATCCAAGTCCTTGAGGTGATGTGTATGACTTCAATCCTTCAAGGAATCCCTTGAAGGGTGGTTAGTTATACCACTTTGTGATTTCATCATTCCTTCCTTTCATTTATCCATTATCATTGGCATTGCCATTGTGGAAGTGGAAACACTTACACGAGGCTTGACTAAGGCAAGCCCCTAAAATGACCCAATATTTCCTCTATTTGTGAATGTGAAAATCTAAGGTTGAAAAAGGATTGAAAGGAAGTTTGAAGATATTTTATTCATTGTTCCATTTGAAACCCTACATCTTGAAAACTCACATAAACTCAATTACAAAAATATCTGACAAGTTTGCAGATAGGAAATGAAAGTGTGGATCTGACATCAGAGGACTACAAAAAATTATATCTAAAAAATACCTAGTATAGATAGTGATGCCCCCAACACCAACATCTTGACAAATCAAGTTGAAATTTATATTACAAGTGCATAGTGTTGCTTTAATTGTTTAATTACTTTTACATAGTGTTTTTTTTGTTTTTTAATAGTTTTTTGTTGAACAACTAAAGAATAATCCTGCTAATATATCATTATGGAACCTTATTCAAGCCTCCCCTTATTATCATAACATGCTTCAAAGTGCTTTACAACAAGTTCCTACCATTCCTAATGTGCAATCAAATGATGTGGCTACCCAAATTCAATCTATAACTCCAACCAACTTAGACATTACTTTCCATCAAGATGAGTTACCTTAGAAATTTAGAAGATACATGAAGCTTTCAACATAATAGTCTATGTCAATCGAATCATGATAAAATGAACCCTTATTGATAATGGTTCGACCCTAAATGTGTGTAGTGTGAACCTTTTGGAAAAGATCAAAATGAGTAGAAGCGATATTAAGCCTGATTCTTTATCTATCAGTGGAATTGACAATATAGGGAAACAACTGCTCAAAGTCATCATGTTCCTTATTAAACTTGGGAAAGTAACCCTACAAAATTTGTTCCACATTATACCTGATGATCTTTCTTACAATCTCCTCTTAGGAAGACCTTGGATTCATGAAATGAATGGGGTACCTTCTACTTTGCATTGTATCATGAAGTATGTCTAAAACAACAAAGTTTACACACTTAAGGCTGATCCTCAACCTAAAAAAATTTTGATTGTTGAGAAAGAAGGAAGAAATCCTTTGGAAGTATGAGACCCTTTGGAAGTATTGAATCAAGAATCAAAAATGAAAGTCACAAAGGAAGAAGAACACAATAAGAAAGTTGATGAAGTCACTAAGTTATTAGAAGGTGATTAGGGTTCCTTAGATTCACACCTACATTCATGGGTGAATACAAGATCATAAACAAAGACTCTAAAAAGGGAAAATAAAAAGTAGTAATGTCAACACAAAATTAAAAAGCATCCACCTCAACTACTTTAGAAGATCAAAAAAATTATACAACCAACTTTGACGGAGTTGATTATGAACAACCACCGAATCTGAAAGACATGAAAAAGCTTTATGGAAGAGGTTATGAACTTTTGAAACAACTTGGTTATAGTGCAAAAGGATATGGTGCTAGAGAACAAGGTATTTGTGTCCCTATAGAGCCTAACATGCAAGGAAAAACTCGTGGTCTTGGTTATTGTCCTTTGATAGAAATCAACCCATCAGACAAGCCTTCACGTAATAGCAATACTACTACGAAAGATTCTTCCAAGACAAATTTAACTTTGGAGCATCCTGAACTAATAGATACTACATGTGGAAATATCTCATTAGATAGGCATCAGGTTGATACTTTTCCTACTCATTATAAACAATAACAATAGTTGTTGCCCCTTGCCATGTAATAGTTGTAGGATCATAGGATACTCACTATTGCATGTTTTACATTCATTATCGAAAGTAGTGGCATGCCATCATCCATCCTTGGCTCACCCTTGTCCTATACTCAATGGGGGAAAGGGGTTAGGTAGTTTTGTCTTCATATGGCACTTGTCATTGTCTCTTGTGGTTAGTTGACCGCCTTCCATGTATATATAAGAGCAAGATTGGGATGTGGATGACATGCCTTAAGTTGGCTCACATGTGACATACTTTTCTTTCTAGGTTTAGCATTGTATTTTTGGGGGCAACCCCTTCCTATTTCATGGCATAGCTTTATTTCAAAAACATATGACTTGGCATAGGGTTTTTTGAGGAAATCTCTCATGTCTTGGCACAAAATATTGGCTACTTTAAAGCAATTGCTCACAGTGATGGTGTAGCAACCACTTTAAAGTGGGGGCATACATCAATGACATCTTTCAGTATATATGATGATGTGAATTTTTTTTTTTTGTGACGTGTCATTTTCTTGGTGGTCTTATTGGGTTTGGTGTCCTCCAAGAGTGTGATATTTTACAAGCATAGATCTCCCTTCATGGCATGTGATGCAAATGAGGCATCGTAAGTGTGGATGTCAGTATAAGATTTGACTTTTCCTCTCTTAGAGACATTGGGCATAGTTTTCCTAAGAATAGAATGCCCATGAACAAAATTCAAAATTGCTCAGGTCTCAGTTAGTGTTAATTAATTCTCTCATTGATCAGGATGGGATATGGTCAGTGGGTTCTCAGTGGGAGTGGATGAGTGAGCAACGCATATATCATGGACAAACAACCCGTTCCACATCCACGTTGAAATGGTTGTGCTTGATCCTTTGTTTTTATTTTTCTTGGCCTTTGATAGGGTATGATTATGTATCTTGTTGCAGCTGCATACTTAGGAGGTAGCAATTTAGTGTGAGAGTTTGACATGGGGTCATCCTCTCACTAAAGTGGGGTAAAAATGTAGTAACAAAAAATGTAGCCCTTTTTCCTCAATTTGGGAATAATTGACATAGAAAGTTAATTGTGTCTTGGATTAATGTTGTGATGTGTTGTACACATTCACATTAATCTAGGACCCCTTTTTAAATTAAATGTACTTAAATTGTACCTTGTTAAAGTATTGTGAAGTGTTGTAACACACTTTGACACTTTTGTAGGGTTGCTTTAATTAACTGAGCCTATTGGGCCCCTTTTCAAATAAAATGTATCTTGGTTGTACCTTATTTATGGTGTTGTAAAGTGTTGTAACACACTTTAAAACTTATCTAGTGTCTCTTAATTAATGGTGGTTAATTAGAGTTAATTAGCCACTTTAATTCAAATTTAAGCCTTATTTATGACACCTTCCAAAGGATCCATCTTGACACCCAAAATTCAAATTGTAAAACATTTAATTTGGAAAAATCAAGGTCCTATAAAATGGTGCTAGGACCCATTCACCCTAGGTGGTGAATGGGTCCTCCATCTATAGGACCCCCCTTTCTTTACATATTTGACATGGGTTTTTGATGTTATTTAGCCCCCTAAAGGAAAGGTCCTGGAAACTTATGCCTAGACCCATTCGTCACCTAGGGAAAATGGGTCCTCCCTTAATAAGGAACCCCTTTTTGAATTTAATTTTAGTAGGATTTTAATAATATTCATTTCTAGATCCAGTGTTGGCTTGAATTATTTCAATTTCGGGGTTAATCTCTAGATTTAGTATAAATAAGGGGTTAATTCACATAGTTTCATCCTAGGCTTCCAAGCATTCATGCATTATAGAAATTTTGAGTTCACAAGAGTTTACAAGAGCAATTCAAAGGCATTTTCAAGGAAAATTATCAAGGTTTTATTGCATCAATTTAAGTTCATTTCATCATGTCTAAGGCATAGTGCATTCAAGCATGTTGTTAAACTAAGATAGTTGATCTAGCATTGAAGAACCATCTTGCAAGCATTGTTTCACACCTATTTGAGATCAAGATCTACATTCTTCATGGACACTTCATGTTAGATTGCATATTTGCATTCCAAGACAACTTCCAAGGTATCAACAGATCATTATTTCATGCTTTAATTTCATTATTTCATCATTTGGTTTAATTACCTTAATGAGGATTGACTCGGACAAACCCCTATTCACTAAAAATCAACAAGTTTTTCTCCTTTTGAATGTGTGTTTGCAGATTTATAGGTTGAAGATCAAGTGGAGAAGAAGTTTAAAGCAAAATTACAGAAGTTGTCAAGTTGCAAGTGTATACACCTAAAAATGGTCTAGATAATCTAATTGATTAAATACGGCTTATTTGATTAATTAATCTTAATTCCTCTACTATTAAATAAATAGAAATATTTATTTATAGTTAGTTCTTCTAAATTCTTCAATTTTAAATTATCCTGTCTTAATTAAATAAGCAAACTTCAATAGTTTGTATTATTTAATTGTCTAAATCATGTTTCCTCTTAATTAAATAAAATATCATAAAGATTTATTTAATTATCATATCCATTTTTATTAAGTAAGCAAATGTCAAAGATTTGTTTCTTTTAATTAAATATCTTTTTTTTGTTAAAACTTGAATAAATCAAATTTATTCAAATAAAGGCAAATTTTCCTTTATTCACTCACCTACCAAATTAGATAAAACATCTAATTTAATTCAACTGGCATTCACAGGAAAGCTGTGGAGACAAACTTGAAAGTAATCCTCTTCAATCTCTTTCCTCTGATTCTTCCTATCATCTGGCCTGATGTTTTCATGGGGAGAAACCATTCCCATGATCAGCTCAAGCTTCTTCATCTCTCACCATTCAATCCTTCAAATCAAATCTAGACCTTTGTTGTGCTACCCCTTCACAAAATTGTTGTCGTGAATCTATAAATACAGCCTCATTCTACATGAAATGGATCTGAATCCCAACTTTGTGCAATCTTACTCTGTAGGAATAGCAATCAAGCAATCAAGCATCTTAGCAATAGCAATCATAATCATAGCTGCATCATAGTTTACGGTAGCTTCTTTCATCATAGTTTCATGTCAATTTAGATTATAGTAGCTTCATTTTATCAATTAGCAATCATCATATAAGATTACATTATTGCATTTAGCAACATCTCATTCTATAGATTGGCATTTTAACAATCATAATGCTCACCAAATCTCAGAGCCCCATGACTTAATAAATCTTTAGAGATAGAGAACACTATGACGCTTTTAGTAGATTCTTGCTTTAAATTAGTTTAAGATTATGGTGTGTTCTTTTAGCATGACCGAGGGATTTCACAACGCTTCTAATGAAATTTTTAGCGCTTCTAACTGTTTCAGCGCATCTGCCTAAAAATTTAGCACTTTGGCAGACTGTTTTAGCGCATACACCTGAGACTTCCAACACGGTTGACATCAATCCTGTTTCAGTTCTTCTAAAAAAATTTGCAGCGCTTCTGATGAATTCTATAGCGCTTCCAATCATTTTTGCAGCACTGTTGATCAATTAAGTGGTGCGTATGACCTCTGTTATAGTGCTTCTATAACTTTTTGTTTGGATCCAACATGACCACAGCCAGTAATTTCATTTTTTCATTGGGACTAAACTAAACCAATCCTAGGATAGTCATTGTAAGATTTGATGAAAAACAAATCTATTAAGCCCAAGAAACCTGCATGCAAAAACCTGTCACAAGGAAGAAATCTGTAGGAAACAAAACAAGGGTTTTGCTCTGACAATGTGAAAGTTTATTATCAGCAAAAGAATTAAATTGAAAATACACAAAGGATCAATCCTTATAGAAGGAGATCATAAAACCTAATAGGAAACCCTAACCCTAAAGGTGAGTGCATTTAATAATTAATATTAATTATTAAATGACTAATATATGTGCATAAAGTGAAGTCTTAAGAGGAGAGTAAAGTTAATTAATTACTTTACTCTAACACCCCCCCTTAAGATGAGCTACAATGTAGTTACAAACAATGCAAAGAAAGTAAAAGAACTACAATGCAAATGTGGGTCCCGACAACATGGCCTGATCAGGTACCCGAATACAACAAAATCTCTATAAAGCGGAGTAAAGGAGAAAACCCGATGGGAAAAAACTCCTCTCCAAAAAGATATAAAGAAACATGTTGAAAGAAAAAACATGAAGGAAGGCCTCACAGAGACCCCCCAAGGACAACTTCCTTCACCCCAAGCATGGAGTGCAACTAAAGATAGCACGGAGATGCCAAAGGTTTAGTGAAGATGTCTGCAACCTGCTCCTCTGTAGGAATGTACTCCAAGATGAGAGAACCATCCTAAATCAACTGCTTGATGAAGTGCATGTGGATTTCAATGTGCTCAGTCCGCTGATGCTCCAGTGGGTTGCGAGAAATGTGAATGGCACTCTGATTGTCACACCAAAGAATAGTGGGACTATCTGGAGGAAACCCAAACTCTGTCATCAACTGCCGAAGCCATAAAACCTCTTGACTGGCTAATACTGCTGCATGGTACTCAGCCTCTGCAGATGATAAGGCAATAGCAGACTGCTTCTTGTAAGACCATGTGATAGGACCAGAACCAAGGCAAAAAACAAAGCCAGAAGTAGACTTCCAATCATTGACATCACCAGCCCAATCGGAGTCAGTGAAGCCAATGATGTGAGGGGATCCTGGAGTGTAGTGAATGCCATAATGAGTGGTGCCCCGAATTTACCTCAAAATACATTTGGCTAATTTCCAATGGCTCTCATGAGGATCATGGGAAAACTGAGAGACAAGGCCAACCACAAAGGAAAGATCAAGATGAGAATGTGTTAGGTACAACAAACTGCCAACCAACTGCCTATATAAAGTGGGATCCACTGAAGGAGTAGAACAAGTGGAGGAAAAAACAACACCTGACTGAAATGGAGTGGGGGAAGACTTGCAATCAAGCATGCCAAATCGTTGAAGCATATCAAGAGCATACTTCTCCTAAAATATGGAAATCCCGTCTAAAGACTGAATAACCTGAAGACCCAGAAAGAAGTGCAGAAGACCAAGATCTGTCATCTCAAACTGCTCCATCAAAGCTCTCTGAACACTCTGAATCATGGAGGATGAGCTACCTGTAAGAATGAGATCATCTACATATAGCACAAGAATCAAAAGGTCACCCTCTTGATGCTAGATATACACTATGTGATCGGAATGACAGCGTGTGAAGTGAGAGGAAAGCAAGAAAGAGTCCATCTTCTCATACCAAGCTCGAGGGGCTTGTTTGAGACCATACAATGAACGCCAAAGTATGCAAACCAAAGAAGTGTCCTGCACAAATCCCTGAGGCTACTCTATATAGATCTCCTCATGTATGTCTCCATGTAAGAAAGCACTCTTCACATCCATCTGAAACACTATCCATCCCTGTGAAGCTACAAGTGAAAGGAAAAGGCGTATAGAGTTCATCTTGGCAACAGGAGCAAAGGTCTCGGAGTAGTCAATACCCTCTACCTGAGAAAACCCCTTAGCAATAAGACGTGCCTTATACTTATCAATAGAACCATATACAACATACTTGGTACGGTACACCCACTTGCACCGAACCAACTTTCTTCCCTTAGGAAGAGGACAAAGATCCCAAGTATGATTCTTCGTCAAAGAAGAATACTCCTCATCCATGGCCCTATCCCACTCAAGGTGACCTGTCACCTCTAAAAAATTATGAGGATCATCTGAAATGGCATGACTCAAAAGACTAGAACCAAATTTTTGAGCACGAGTACGACGAGTAGCTGAAGGATCGCCTGCCAAAGAACCAGTTGCATCAACAGTGACACGGGCCCACCTAGGTAAAGACAGAGCAACTGGTGGTGGTGGAGATGGTGGATCATCATCTACATCATCCTCAAAAGATAAGTAATCCTCAAGAGATGAAGAGGGAGGAGTAGGAAATGAGGGAGAAGCTGGTGATGGAGAATCCATCTGAGGATAGCGCTCATCAAACTGGACATCCCACCAAAACAAGACCTCTTTGGAATCAGGATCAAACAACCTGTACGCCTTAACATCCTCACAGTAGCCAACAAATATGAGTGGTCGGCTCTTCCTCTCCATGGCTTTCCACTGAGCATCAGGAATAAATGCCCAAGCCTCACTACCAAAAACTCAGAATGTAGAAACATCAGGCTTAACATGGGTCCAAGCCTCCTTAGGAGTCATATGCCGCAATGCCTTATGAGGCATCCGATTGTGAATATAATTGGCACAATTGATTGCCTCAGCCCAAAATGAAGAACTCATAGCTCGAGACTGTATCATACAATTTTCCATCTCCCGTAAGGTTCTGTTCTTTCTCTCAGTGACACCATTCTGCTGAGGGGTGTAAGGGACTGTAAACTAATGCTATAAAATAGGCTCAGTGCAAAAATCTATAAAAGCTTGATTAACATATTCCCCCCTCATTATCTGTGTGTATCCTCCTGATAGAAAGTCCAGATTGCTTCTCCACAAATGTCTTAAAAGTCCTAAATGAGTCAAAGACATTAGACTTGTACTTAAGAAAGTACACCCATGTACGCCTGGAGAAGTCATCAATAAAAGTGAGCACGTAGCGGGCCCCTGAAAAGGAACGAGTTAGAAAGGACATAAGATCACTATGTACCAACTCTAGGGGTGCCCTAGCACGAGTGGCTTGACCCTTAGGAAAAGGATCTCGATAATGTTTGCCAAGGACACAACGTCGACATACACCATCAGTACAAGAAATATGTGGGAGCCCAATCACAAGTTCCTGAGTACTCATCTGTTGTAGATATCTGTAATTGACATGGCCAAAATGCTCATGCCAAAGCCTGCTCACTGAATCTACATGTGCTATAAGAGAGGAACCAACAGTGTCTAAACTCTCAAAGCCACCAAATTTGTATAAGCGTGATGCAGAATCCACACTCCCAGTAGCCACAACCAATTCGGGATCATGAACATTTTGAATAACCACATCATGTGGTGAGAACTCAACTGTCTTACCAGAGCCAGAGTGGAAAATCTAATAAACAGATAGAAGGTTTGTCGAAATGTCAGGAACGAGAAGCACATCCTGAAGACAACCACCATCCAATGAAACAGTACCTGAACCCTAAACTGAAAGTTGTGTTGAGTCACCAACTGCAATATGTCTAGTGCCTATAGGGGCAAGAGCGGTGACCAAATCCTCTGTGTGTGTCATATGGTGAGAGGCACCAAAATCTAGAATCCAAGTGGATTCTGAGGACAATGCTCGTGTAGAAAGAGCATGACCTTTCCCTGTGGGCTGTGAAGGAGGCTGAGGTGCACTAATATTATGTTGTTGCATGGCTTCCTCTAAAGCCTCTAAACGTTTCCAACACCTGGAAACTGGATGTCCTTCCTTGCCACAAAAACTGCAAGGATCACCAGATTTCTTCTTAGTCTTGGAGAAAGACTCACCAGACTGCGAAGATTTCTATTTGGACTATGGTTTTGAATCAAACTTAGGTGGTGGCTTGGAGGGATTCTCACTAGCCCCTGAATCTTTCTTAGGCTTCGATTTCTGCTTCTGTTTTCCCTTAGAGGACTGGGCTACCAACGCTTGGTTCTGTGAACCTGAAAGTGAATCCATCTACTTGAGCTTAGCTTGCTCATGAGTCAGACGATCACAAAAGACCTCAAAAGTAGGCATGACATGTCGAGCACCCAAGGCATCCATGGTGGAATAGAAGGTCGAAGAGAAGAACTGAAATGGACCCTGAAGCTTGGAGAGGATTAGGAAGATGCACTCTGTATCAGTCTTAACCTTTCCACAACCCTGCAAAATAGATCTTTGATGTTTGAACTTCATCAGAAAGTCCTCAATGGAGGGAAACGAATTAGGTACCAAGGAAGTCAACTCGGCCTCAAGCTGCAATGCTCTAAACTCATTGACAGTGCCAAAAATTCCATCAAACTTGGTCCAAATGGCTCGAGGAGTGAGACACCCATCAATATGTAACAAGAGACTGTCGGAAATGTGCAAAGCCATCAATCCCATAGCCTGATCCATATTGTTCCTATGCTGCATAACCTCAAAGGCGTGAGTCAACTAAGGCTGAACCTCATCCAAACGGGACCATAACCCTTGAGACTGGAGAAGAGTCATCATGCGATCCTTCCAAGTGTGATAATTATGCGGTGTGAGAGATTCAATAGATCTATCGGCCATCCTGTGAACTATGCCTCAACTGCTCTGAATTTTTTTTATATTATTTAGTGGTCTTTCAGAACTAGACAGAAGATGTAGAAGGGGTTTGTTTGTTTTGTTTTGGTGTTTATAGATTTTGGTTTTCTGATGTAAATGACAGAAAGCAAGAAAAAAACACCCCCCCACAATGCACAAATCCAATCCCTAGTACAAACTAAAAGCCAGAAAACAATAGAAAGTAGTAGATGATTGAGAAAATCTCTATGTACTTGAAGAATTTACTAATGAAATAGACTGCAGATCTGGATAGCAATCGCAGGTAAAAGAACTTTCAAGTCAAAGTACGGTGCCCGCGGGGGTTTGAAGTTCTACCTTTTCAGATCTGCCAACGCAGATGTCGGCTCATGCACAACGTTCAGAGGAATAAGGTGCAAGTCTGGTAAACGATACCAAGAAGGACACCACTGTGAACAGCACAGAGGACACCCAAAAAAATGCCATATCTGAAAACTACAACTAGAACCTCTCAAATTAGCTGAAGAATCCCAAATTTCTTCTGTCAAACCCTTGCTCCCTTTTTTCTTCAAACATGAACAAGCTACAACAGATCCAGCTCTGATACCATGTAAGATTTGATGAAAAACAAATCTATTAAGCCCAAGAAACCTGCATGCAAAAACCTGTCACAAGGAAGAAATCTGTAGGAAACAAAGCAAGGGTTTTGCTCTGACAATCTGAAAGTTTATTATCAGCAAAAGAATTAAATTGAAAATATACAAAGTATCAATCCTTATAGAAGGAGATCATAAAACCTAATAGGAAACCCTAACCCTAAAGGTGAGTGCATTTAATAATTAATATTAATTATTAAATGACTAATATATTTGCATAAAGTGAAGTCTTAAGAGGAGAGTAAAGTTAATTAATTACTTTACTCTAACATTCATTTGGATTAAAATATATCAATCCTAGGGTAGTCATCATACATTTTCTATTTGGTTAAAATTAACACCATGTCTTTTGTGAAGCAATATCTTCACATAGAATAGCAAATTGTTATTTGGGATTTAAAATTGAACACTTGATTATTGTGATTGTGTGGTGATAGGCCTATGCTCTCCCCTTAACTGGGTGATCAAAATGCTAGACTCATCCTTTAATTTCATGTAATTTACGCTTTGTTAAATCTTTTATAAGGCTTGTTGTAGTGGGAAAAAGTACTCACCCTACAAGAACAACCTGAGTGGGAACAAACCAAAGCCAAGTTTTCCAACCCACTATAAAATAAAAGTGAATCTGGGGAAACACACATTTACCGGAAGTGTGCAAGATAACCATCCCCAAAATCTTTATTCTAAAGATTGGGAGGTCTCCTGAAGGAGTTTATCATTTGTCGCTCCAAACAGAAACCGTATCTATGAACCATAGTGTAGAATCCAACTTGTCAGTTTCTGAACATTATAATACTCAACGGTGCAAGGGGAGGGAAGAATCTACCCCCAAGACACTCACCATATAATTTCCAAAGACCATTTTCTCAAGGGATCGAGAAATTTAACTTTGAATGCATGCCTAGAAAAGACAAAAACACGGGCCCCCTCTAGGGGGTGACACGACTATGTTACTCGATGCAATTTTAAGATGTGGACCTTGTTTGAGTATAACGATGACCTTTTGACCTTAAGAGTGAGTCTGCTTGAAGTATACACTTTGTTAAAAACCTATGGAAATCAAGAAGGATCATGTTTGATTCTTGAACATACACTTATTGTTTAGATTCTAGGACTTAAAAACAACTGTTTTACAATTGCTTGCTATGTTTTCAAATCATTAATCCAAATAAAGATCATCCAAAAAAACACAAAGAGATTGACAAAATCAAACTTTGAAATTTATGATTAGGGATTGGAAATCCACAATGTTTGTCAAGAAATCCCTCACAACAAGATTCAAGAAACAAAACAAGCAACTTAGCTACACAAAAACTTTTGAAAAGAAGATGCTTCTTGTATCAAAGTAGAATTTTTTTGTTGGAACATAGAACTTTTATCCATAGGTATCACGACTTTGCTAGGGGATATATTGATGATTTTTCCTTAGAGCCTTTATGTTCACAAGCTTACTTTCAACGAAGAGCTCTTTCACAAAAACATAATCATAGTTGACCCATTCATCAGTATTTCATCCCACAACCAACAATACAATATTCCAACAGGCCAGATCAATTCTTACAATAGAGAAAAAACTTAGAAACACTAGGCTTGTCATCCAAAATAAAAGAATTACCAGCAGAGATATTATGTCAAAATACCAAAAAATCCAAAAAATTACACCCAAAAAGTCAGTCTCTTCACAGAGAGGAAAATTAGACAACACTGTGGAGTCCCAAAATAGCACATACATAGTCTATTTTAGCGCTTTTGACAAATTTTGTAGCACTTCTTCCAACTATAAACAAAATTTTCTAGTGTCAAGAAATCACCAATATTATAGCACTTACACAGTCTATTTTAGAGCTTTCGTGTTGTCATTTAATGCATCCTCAATTCAAATAGTTCATCTGCAGTTTGTTTTCGTGTTTCTAAAAAATTATGTAGCGCATCTACTGACTATAACTAAAAATTACCAGTGTCAGAATTTACCAGTCTTTTAATGCATCCACAGTTTGTTTTAGCACTTCTACCCTATTTGACAGCACTTTTACCATACATTTTAGCACTTCTGAAGTCTGTTTTAGTGCTTCTACCCTCTGTATTAGAGCTTCAATAGGACAGAAAAAATAGAGAGTTTGTGGAAACAGTTGTCAGATTGTTGGCATCAAAAACTCGGGTTTTTATCAGATAGAAACATTTTTTTTACAATCCAGGCAGTGTCTTAAACCTAAAACAAAATCTAGGTTCTTGCAAGTCAAAATTATTTTCAACTTAAACCCAGATCTTGTAAACTACAAAGGGTCCAATTATCAAAACACAAATCTTGATTATTGAGTTAAGTTTCCTCATTAGGATTTTGACATCCTACAATCACGAAACAAGAACACAATAATTAGATTTTTTAACTTGGTCCCGTCAATAGAATATATCACTCTATTTGACTTTGTCAAAATACAATTGACACTCATCCAAACATAGAAGATCAAAGATTAGTGAAAATAACAAATACTTGTATGCCAATCTTGACAAGGTTACAAAGACAAAAACTTAGAGAGAAGGAAATTGAAACACTAAATGTCATGTGAAGAAAACCCCTTTCACAAATTCCATCAAAATGATACTAATGAAATAACTCAAGAGGATATACAAACTGCCCAACAAGATCCAAATTTTCACAAATTCATACAAAATTTCTAGGAACAAGACATGGAAAAATACCTCTTGATGCTAGCAGAATTAGGTGCAAAACTTCTAAAAGATTTCAACATTAATGGATTAAAGGAAACACCTAGAACAAATGAAACTGAACCACACAACATGCAAGACACATATCAAGTGGTTGCTCTAACATCTCAAATGCAAACTTTACAACAACAAATTCAAGATATGCAAAAGGGAACCACAAAGAGGTATTCATTACATGACATTTGTCCTTATCCCTTTCATCCAAGTGTGTACATGATACCCTTCCCTAGACATTGTGAATTCCCCAAATATGACAAGTACAATGGAAAAATAGATCCAATTGACCATGTAAGGTAATTTAGAACAATGAGTTTAGAGTTTGCACAAGAGGATACTTACCTAATCAGGTTATTTCCTAGGAGCTTAGGAGGTCATTGTATGGAATGGTTCTCCAAATTACAACTAGGAATTTGGTCCTTTGAAGAACTAGTCAACAGATTCATCTCACAATTCTCCTTCAACATTCAACATGACGTAACCATAAAAGATTTGTACAACATGAAACAAAAGAAAGGTGAGACATTCCTATCATTCTTACAACATTGGTGAAATTTTTTCGCTAGATATCCTTGATCTATACTTGAAGAGGAAAATATTGAATTATTTATCGACAACTTAAATGATGACATGAGTTATAGACTGGAACTACAATGTCCCCTGACATTTGAAAAGGTGATTGAGAACGGGCTTAAAATCAAAGAAGCTTTGGTCAAAAGAGGAGTGATTAAACATTACAATGATACATCAAACAATGCAAATTCCTCAAATCATTATGGAAACAATGACAAGCCTAAATTTTGGTAGAAAAACAAAAATACTAGAAACAATGATGCTACAATTGACACACAAAATATGAAACCAATATTCAATTTGACGGCAACAACTGTGAAAACAAATCAAAATGACAACTAGAACAATAATCAAGGACCCACTCAAAACAACAATACAAACAATGGAGACTCTCGACCAACATCATATTAAAGACAATTCAATCAACGAATATTTACACCATTAGGACAAACCTTGGAATCAACAATGAGAGAGCTTATTACAAATAGAATTATTACCCTACCAGAAGCAATAAATTGGGAGCCGAAAGTGAAACCATCTTGGTGGAATGATGCTGATTATTACAACTTTTATAAAAATAAAGGACATAAAACAAATGATTGTATGCAATTAAAACATATGATACAAGACATGATTGAAGCAAAGAAGGTGTTTGTTGAAGGACATCAAACAAACAACAATCACAGTGCATTTACAAATCCTTTATCGAATTATGAAAAGGGAGAGTCTCCTTCACATAGTAAAGGAAAAAGAGTAAACTACATTTATGAAAATACCATTCATTTCATTTTTGAGGTTGAGAAAAATAATGTCATTGATAATCAAACAGAAAACATTAGCATCAATGACATCGTACCCTTGAACGTGGTCCCAAACATAAACACATTCGACAACCAAATCAACGTCATAAAAATCAGGGAAAGATAAGACAATCAACCAATCAATGCAACAAGGGGGTAGTCCAAAGTGATACTAAAAGGAGTTTCATCTAAAATCACTACTCCCCCTTCAAATCAATACAACATTGTGGGTCAACTACAAAAGATACCCACATAGATATCCATAATGGAACTTCTTAAAATTTCACCATCACATAAGGAAGTTCTAGAACAGGTTCTAGTGGCCACTATGGTACCCAATAATTTGGATGTCTATCAATTTCAAGCTATGGTGGGACATCTGACCACACCTCATTGTCTATCATTCTCTGAACAAGATGATGTGTCACTAAATCACCCACACAATGTGGCCCTATGTATAGAGGTTCTAATCCATAAACATCGTGTCAAGCATGTCTTAATAGATGGCGGTGTTGGATTAAATATTTGTACTTTAAAAATAATTTATGCACTAGGTTATTCTGACAATTTCATTGATGCCAGAAGAAAGATAACAATAAAATCATATGATGAAGAGGAAAGGTCTTCCAAGGGGCTAATTGTACTACCAATTCAAGTGGGACTGATTGTCAAAAACATAGTTTTCCAAGTATTAGACAAAGAGCTAACTTATAACATACTCCTAGATGTCCATGGATCCATGAAATGCAAGCGATACCTTTGACATATCGCCAGTGTTTGAAATTTCTAGTCAATGGACAAGAGGTCACTATTTCAGCTTACTACAATAATCCCTAGACTTGTAACATGCTTAAGGTAACTCTTGACACTTTGGTACCCCACAATAGAGAATCCAACACTTCTACTTCATCCAGTGGTGAAAAACAACTCAATTTTATATCCAAATGGGTTGAGAAAAAGGACCAGGTAAAGGAAACAATTGTTGCTGACTCAACTTTATCAAACAATGAAAATCCCTTGAATACTCTATCACAACAATTCACAAACAAGATTCAGTTAAAGGACAAGGGCTTTGGAGAATATTCCATTGAGAAATCTTTGTGTCTTTCACAATTGTTGCCATCTCCAAAATCATATGGACATCCCACAACCAACACACAACAATCACAACTTACAAAAATTTTGGATGAAAGGTTTGTAAAAGCAGGTACTCTAGAAGATGAATCAGAAGACAAGGCCATTCTTAATTGGCTCTACAAATACAGAGAAGCCTCAACATCAAAAAATATCAACATAAGGGTAGATCAATATGGAAAAGGAAAGGGTATCTTAGAGAAAATGGGCTATGAAGGGAAAGGACCAATTGGCAAGAGAAAAGATGGCAATATAGAACCTATTCAACCTCTAACACTTCAACCTACAGACAAAACAGGATTAGGCTATACAGGGGAATCAAAAGAAGTCACTCAGAAAATGGTAGAAAGGATTCTTCAAATGAGGGATGGTTCTAAAATAGATTCCAATGAGTATGAATGGGATCATTCATCAACAACATCATACACTGACAAAAAAATTGATGTCATTAAAGCATATACACCCACACAAGAGGAGGGACAAAGTTCAAGAACTAGACCACTTGTATTGGGATCACCAAATATCGATGACTCAAGTGAGGATGAACATACATCGAGTGAGATAGATGACTCAGAGGAGGGTAATATCATAGACCTCGACCTTACCACTAACACCTTTGACCACATGGCTATCAAAACCCTCACTACTGTCGACCTTACTCAACCTGAGGACTTTTTACCCTTGATGCATCCTGAACTTATTGACTGGGAACCAACCGAACCTATTAATATAGTAGTCTTTTCAAATGATGATGCTATCATAAATTTTCTTTACAGTGACACACCTGATACAAGTTCTACCCATAACACTCATAACAACACTTCAAATCAGGAGGGTGTCAAATCTTCTAGTTGCAAAATTGACAATAGGAAAAATGGATCTAATGGTGAAAACCATTCAATGGCAGTATTAGATCTTGAAAAAGTAGAAATAAAGAACGTATCTAACAGTGAAAACCTTTCTGAGACATTGAAAGATGGGGGATTTGACACCCTTCTAGAGCATTACCATGACATATCAATAGTACTGGTGGAGCCTACACAGTCCATAAATCTTTGAACAACAGAAAGGGAAAAGATTTTACATTTGGAAGCATCCATGACAAAACAAGAGAAGCCTGAATTCACCAAATTCTTTAAAGAGTGACATATCAATTTTTCTTGGTCTTATTTTAATATGCTAGGATTAGATATAGATCTCCTAATGCATCATCTGTCTCTACCATCCAGAATCAAATCAGTAAAACTAAAATTGAGAAAAATGCATCCCCACATTGCCTTGATGGTAAAAGTTGAGCTGAAAAAGTTGTTGGATGCAAGATTTATCAATTCTATTGATTATGCAAAGTGGATTTCAAATATTGTGTCTGTATCTAAACTAGATAATAGTATCAAAATATGCACATATTTCATAAATCTAAATAAGGCATGCCCAAAGTATGATTTTCCTTTACCAAGCATTGACATCATTGTGGATCTAACAATGGGACATGCCATGATGTCATTAATGGATGGCTTCTAAGGATACAACCAAATCAAGATAGCACTTGAAGATCAGGAAAATACACAATTCACTTGTCCTTGGGGTACATTTTGTTGGAATGTCATGCCCTTTGGGTTGAAAAATGCAAGTGCAACATATCAGCAAGAAATGACCACTATTTTCCATGGCATGATGCATACTTTTATGGAAGATTATGTGGATGACATATTAGCAAAATCATACACCAAAGAAGGACATCTGGAGATCCTCGAAAAAATATTTACTAGACTAGAGAAGTTCAATGTTAGATTGAACCCTAAGAAATGTGTGTTTGGGGTAACATCAACAAAGCTTCTTGGATACATAGTGTCAAGAAAAGGTATCGAAGTGGATCCAGCTAAGGTCAAAGAAATAATGGAGATACCACCACCTAAAAATATCAGTCAATTATGGTCTCTACAAGGTAGGCTATAATCAATCAGGAGATTTATCTCCCAATTAGCCAACAAAAGCCATCCATTCAATCATCTACTTCATAAGAATGTATCTTTTAAGTGGGATCGAGAATGTGAAACAACTTTTAACCAGATAAAGCAATATTTGATGTCGCCTACCATACTCATGCCACTTGCAGCAGAGAGACCATTGTTTCTATATATTGCAACAACTAATATTTCTTTAGGAGATCTATTAGCATAGGAAGATTCCGAGGGAAAGGAACAAGCTATTTACTATATCAACATGACTCTTAACGGTTATGAAATAAATTAAACATTCATAGAGAAAGCTTGTTTGGCAATGGTATTTCCAACCCAGCAGTTGCGACACTACATGTTGACTCATATAGTCAAACTCATAACAAAAATTGACCCATTAAAATATCTACTCAACAAAGTTGCTCTAACAAGGAGACTAGCAAAGTGGGTCATGATCTTAAGTGAGTTTGACATCCAGTATGTAGAACGGAGAGCCATCAAGGGAAAGGTGATAGCTGATCAATTAGTTGAAGCTCCGTTATAGGATAATCATCTAATGAGCATTGAATTTCCTGATGTAGACATTTTGAATATCACCACACAACAATGGAGGCTTTATTTTGATGGGTCATACACACAATGTGGATTTGATGCAGGAATTCTATTTGTTACACCTCAAGGAAACACCATCCCAAAGTCCTGTAGACTAATTTTTCCATGTACCAATAATGTAGCTAATTATGAAGCATTAATTATTGGCATCAAAGTGGCAATTGAATGGAAAATCATAGAAATACAAGTGTATGGAGACACAACTTGTCATCTATCAAGTAAATGACGAGTATCAGAAAAAGGATGAAAAGCTCATGCCATATAAGAAAATGATAGATGATCTCAAAAAGTACTTCATGGATACCAAATTCGAATAGATTCCAAGGGCAGAGAACAAAGTTGTGAATGATATGGCGACAATTGCTTCTCTTTTACAATTACCAGAAAAATAAGGTCATTATGAGTATATGGTAGAACAAGTATCTAACCTTGCCTATGACAATCCTGAATCATAAACCATATGCCAAATAATTGATGTTCAAACCTCACTCTATGAAGAGATCTATGCTTACCTCAAGGATAATATCCTTCTTCCTGATCTTTCTAGAAACCAAAAATGTAACTTCATCCACCAATCTGCATGACATACTTTGATTGCTGACATCCTTTACCATTGAGGTCTAGATGGTACTCTTCTTCAATGTCTAGAACACCGTGACTCTAAAACAACCTTACGTGAGGTTCATGAAGGTATTTTTGGAACTCATTCAAGTGAACCAACCTTACCAAAGAAACTCCTTTGTTTGGGGTATTACTGGTCGAATATGGAGAAGGACTCTTATCAACTTGTTAAAAAGTGTCAGAAATGCCAGATTCATGGTAACTTAATCCATGCACCAACACAAGAATTGCAACCATTTACATCAACATGGCCCTTTTGTAAATGGGGACTGGACCTAGTAGGAAAGATAAATCCATCTTCATCCAATGGACATGAGTTCATAATCACCGCAACAAAGTACTTTACAAAATGGATAGAAGCGGTTCCTTTAACAACAATCACTAGAAAGCAGATCTCTTCTTTCATATTGAACTACCTCATCTATCGATATGGCATACCTCAGTCCATTATAATAGACAATGGTAGTCCTTTTAAGAACTAGGATGTCTAGGAATTGTGTGAAATATTTCATATCCAACATCGTTTCTCAACATCGTACTATCCTCAGGGAAATGGCCAAGCAGATGCCTCAAAAAAGACAATTCTAAAAATTCTAAAGAAGATGATTAATGATGTTGGACGTGATTGGCAAGTTCAACTAAATATTGCATTGTGGGCCTACATAACCAACATTAGAACACCAACAAGAGCTACACCATATGCCTTGGTATATGGATCAGAGGCCATCTTACCCATTGAAGTAGAGATACCATCACTTTGTGTATCACTAAAGGGTATAATTATAGATGAGGATTATAGAGTCTTTAGACTAAAAGAATTGGAATTGTTGGATGAACATCATCAACAATTTGTAAACCATTTGAAAGCATACCAACAGAGGATGTCCATAAGCTACAATCATAGGGTAAAACCTAGAGTCTTTCAGGTTGGTGACTTGGTCCTAAAGGAAAACCCTAGAAATCAACAAGATAGAGAAAAAAAATGGAAGTTTGAACCTAACTGGCTAGGTCCCTTTGTCATCATATCAGTTTATGGATCTAGAGCATATCAATTGTCTACACCTAAAGGGGATCTGTTAGATGAACCTATCAATAGTATCCATCTCAAAATGTTCTACATCTGAATACCTAGTGCATGAATTAGTTTCTGAAAATGGTTACCTTGATGAAAACCTAGAAAACAGGCATCTTGGTGAAGGAAAAATACAAAAAAATAGAAAAAAAAAAAAAAGATTGAAAAAGTCCAATAAAAACATGTAGTGAAAACCTAGAAATAGGTACTACTTATGATTTTAAAGCCAGCTTTTCCATCTATTAGATTCATTTCATGGTCGTTGCTTTCACCATCATTTTTACATCCATTATCATATCATTATGAGTGGTCATGTCTCACCCTAGCTTGGGGGAAACATCTGGAACTCACTGGGGGAAATAAATCTCGAGCTTAACCAAATGGACAAACAACAGGGAGACAAACACAATGAAAATAATGATCAAAACACAACCCAACATGGAATATCAATCACCATCAGAAACACATTGGACAAAACAAGTCAAAAAGTCAATCTGAAAAAGTCAAAAATAGAATCTATGTCAGTTGAACTACGTGGTCTTTGCTTGTATAACATAGGCAAGGCTAATCTTTGATCAACCCCTGAGGCCTCTAGGATAGGTCTTTAGGTTAGGCTTTTGGTCAAAATCTCAAAAATCACAAAAACATCATAAAATCAAAATGGATGATCTAATATGGATAATGGTTGAAATACTTTAAGTAAAGGTTGGATATGTTGTACTTTGATTTTTGTTATCATTTCTTTGGAGCAACTCGATGATGTATTAAACTAGAGAAGCTAGGAAGGAGAATCGTATTTTCTTTATTTGTTGTCTGTGAGTTAATCATTATTACTGTGTGAATGGTCGCAGGAAGTGCTCTACAAAGTATCATGGATGTCATTCTAATTCACATTGAAAAGTGGTTAATTCTTGTCTGTTTACGCAAGAAATGCCCAGGTCATCTCAGTTTAATTATACCTAGATGCTTGTGTTCACTTGCAATATCAAAAATCATGAAAGTAGTACTCAGGTCATCATGTTCTAAATTATACCATTGATGCTTGTACTCACTTTCAACATTTTTAAATCTCTATGATGATACAAAGTACGATAAAAGTACTGTTAAGATGCCAATGTTTGAATGTAGATTTGCATGATTAAATTAGATAGCATTTATGATTAGTTTTGCATCTGTAGAGTATTTTGTTCCAAAGATGGGTAACCAATTTCTAATAATGTTAACTTTCCTTATTAATGGATTGAGTATACTTGACATTAACAAAAACATCATCATTATCATATAGTTGCATAATCATTTCTATTGCATTATTATACATTTTATCATTCATTCATTGGATCAAATCATTTGCATTAATCATGTCATATTCTTCATTTATCATCACATCATATAAATTGCATAGAGAAAATAAAAAACAAATCAACTACAAATTGCATTTTCATTAACATTATCATATCATACATCACACATTAGAAATATCATCATATAAATAATTCATTCATCCATTTATTATATCATCTATATGCATTTAAAATACCAAAAAAAAATGCATCATATTTCATTATCATTATATCATATATCATTAAGAACAACACATCCAAAACCATGCATATAGTTACATTACCATATCATTTACATATATCCATTGTCATACAACACACATCATGCATCCATACATCATCATTATTCACATAATCACATTTTAACATCATAAATCATCACGTGTTATCATGTTTCATCATTTGCATCCATAGCATATCACAAAAAAAAAACCATCAATAGAATATCACATAGCATAAACACATAGAAATAAAATGCATCCATCATAAACACATATCAACACCATATAGATCAATAGTCTACTACATATCATATAAACCTTAAAATAATAATGTCAAGTGTACAATGATATCCAAACATGGAGAGATGCATCAACAAAGTGGCAGAAATCACAAAATCTCTGACTGAATAAGTGAATACATCAAATATCAGTACATCTTCAAGTTTCAGTACATTAATCAATCCTCTACAGAGGCATATCAATCAAAGTTGATAAACCACATCGACTGATGATATCTATATTGGCCTACACCAAATGCATAATCATGTCCCATGTCTATGGGAAGAACTCTAAAATCCTCCTATGATCATAACATATTGCAAATCAACAATATTATCAATGAATCAAAAATTAATCAGCCTATCAATCTAATCGGCTCTGGTGATACTTTGATAAAATCTCATGAGCGACTATCATTGAACCTCGCCTATCATGAGGTCAAACATCAATCCATTATTGATCATCGCCTATCATGAGGTCAATCAAACATCAATCTATCAATGAACCTCACCTATCATGAGGTCAAACATAAATCTATTATTGATCCTCGCCTATCATGAGGTCAATCATCAATCTATCATTGATCCTCACCTATCATGAGGTCAATCATCAATCTATCATTAATCCTCGCCTATCATGAGGTCAATCAATCAATCAATCAATCATTGAATCTCACCTATCATGAGATCAATAATCTTCTAATCTATTAGGATCATCAATCAATATCAAATCAAAGGCTAACATGATCGAAAATTATCAAACACAAGGAGGCAAAGCAGGGCAACATTTAATCATCTGGCAGAATCGGTATTATTTATTGTGAGATAAATTATTTCAACATCGAATCATCGTAGAATCATAGAAAAAATTAGAAAATCCCAAAAAAAAAAAAAAAAAATTCATCAATTTATTTTCTGAGGGGGCATATATTCATCACTTGAAAATCAACGTCTAGGGCATACTAAAAAATCTCATCGATACTGGCAGCAACAACAAGATTTTCTTTGAAGCAATGCATAAACATATCACTTCAAAGACGGACAAAATGTATACACCTAAAAATGGTCGGGACAATCTAATTGATTAAATACGACTTATTTGATTAATTAATTTTAATTCCTCTACTATTAAATAAATAGAAATATTTATTTATAGTTTGTTCTTCTAAATTCTTCAATTTTAAATTATCCTATCTTAATTAAATAAGCAAACTTCAATAGTTTGTATTATTTAATTGTCTAAATCATGTTTCCTCTTAATTAAATAAAATATCATAAGGATTTATTTAATTATCATATCCCTTTTTATTAAATAAGCAAATGTCAAAGATTTGTTTCACTTAATTAAATATCTTCTTTTTGTTAAAACTTGAATAAATCAAATCTATTCAAATAAAGGCAAATTTTCCTCTATTCACTCAGCTACCAAATTAGATAAAACATCTAATTTGATTCAACTGGCATTCACGAGAAAGTTGTGGAGACAAACTTGCAGGTAATCCTCTTCAATCTCTTTCCTCTGATTCTTCCTATGATTTGGCCTAATGTTTTCATGGGGAGAAACCATTCCCATGATCAGCTCAAGCTTCTTCATCTCTCACCATTCAATCCTTTAGATCAAATCCAGACCTTTGTTGTGTTGCCCCTTCACAAAATTGTTGTCGTGAATATATAAATACAACCTCATTCTATAGGAAATGGATCTAAATCCCAACTTTGTGCAATCTTACTCTGTAGGAATAATAATCAAGCATCTTAGCAATAGCAATCATAAACATAACTGCATCATAGTTTATGATAGCTTCTTTCATCATAGTTTCATGTCAATTTAGATTACAATAGCTTCATTTTATCAGTTAATAATCATCATATAGGATTACATTATTGCATTTAGCAACATCTCATTCTCTAGATTGGCATTTTAACAATCATGATGCTCACCAAATCTAAGAACCTCGTGACTTAATAAATCTTTAGAGATAGAGAGCAATATGACACTTTCAGTAGATTCTTGCTTTAAATTAGTTTAATTGCTCATGAAACTTTGATAAAATTTCTTATTAAGAAGTGTTCTTAGTTTACTTATTCCACACTTACAGCAAGATTATCATTTATAGTGCAAGAAAAAAGAAAGGAGGCTACAAAGTTTATTATAGGTTTTCGAGAGCTGACAATTGAGTATCCGAGAGTGCAGATATCAAGGAAAATAACCCAGATCTCAATTTTAGAAACCCTAACAAGGACCCATTCACCACTAAAGGCGAATGAGTCCTTCGTGCCCTAAAAACAAGTTTCTTGTAGCAAGGTACATGTTATTTTGAGCTCTAAAAACTTCCCTCGTGGTTGTTATAACAGTTAGGGTTAGTTTTTTATTATTATTTGCATGTTTTGACCCTCATAATTGAATGTTTCATAGTAAAAATTAGTGGTTTATCACCTTGATCCATTTACCTTGGTGATAAAAACCCCTATTTTTCTATGTTTCAACTCTATTTTTTAAAATTTTCATTGCCACTTAAGGGCCTAGTTTGAACCCCATGATACTGCACTAACCTGTGTGTGTGTGAAATCCTACATGTACTAATGATTATTCAAAAAATTGTTAAATTATTTTTAAAATTATTCTCTCAACATGAAATGACTAAAATAAATATAATCATTATTTTTTATAAAAATATAATTAAAAATATTAAAAATTATATATAATAAAGTAATTAAATAAATATTTAATTTTAATTATATTATAAAAATTTAAAATCAAACCTACTCAAATGACGTCACATTTCAGCTTTCCAATATCAAATCACTCTCCTCTAACCATAAACATAGGAATAACTTAAATGTTGATCATTTTTTTAAATTAAAGATAGGTACATTTGCTAATTGGTAGATCTTTTTAATATCATGCCACTAAGCTCTTCTTACCATCATGTTATCTATAATTTTCTTTTACTAAAAATTGTGTAATTATAGGCTATTTTAATCTAGTGAAATAAATATCCTTTGATCCCAACTAAATTTAGACATAGATGAATATTTGGTTTATATCATGAATGAAAAATATCAATTATTTATTTTATCAATTTAACATTTAATTAGAATAAGTAAATTTAATTGTTAATGAATACTAGGTAGGTTGCATTTTGTCTTTTGGTTGACCCCACTTTTTCTTTGTCATTATTAATGTCACAATATAACGTTAATCTCAATTAGATTGATAATAATTTATTTTTACTTGGGTGCTAGCAAGAAGTTGAGTCCACTTTTTGGCCAAAAAGTGGAAGTGTTTTCCCTGATTTTCAGAATTTGACACATTTGACCTTAAAATTTGAACCACTTGGAGATGGAATCTTCAAAAAAGTCACTGATCATAAAATGTAGTACTCAGAGTCTAGTTTCCAAATATGTAATTTATTTCAATACCCAGATGGTACCAATTGAGTTTCAATAGATATTTCTAAAAACCACTGTTTAAAATTCACTTTTTTTTACCATACCATTCACGTGTACATCATCCATATTTTGACCTAAATTATCATATTTTTCTAAATCCTTTTGGGAAAAGATTTGTAACTCACTGAAGCACGTTTTTGATATTTTTTATAATTTTTTATTGATTTTTTTTTGTTAAATTTTTATTAGCCATATTTGTCGTTTTGAAAAATCGTCGTGTTTGTCATGCATAAGATGGCCTAAACTTATCATTGTTTAATTTAAAAAAAAAAAATGAAAATAATTGTTTGAAGTACGTTCTCGTACAATTTGTTTTACAAAACAATATTTTAATAAAAAAATATTAAAATAGTAAAAACCCTTGATATTTAAAGTTTATGGACCAGTTTCATCAAAAAATAATTGAAAAATAGAAAAATAATCCAATTGTAAAATAAATTACATATTTGGAATATACATTGTCTCATCTATAATGGGTTTTAATTTCATCGACAAATTCTGCAAAAAAAATCGTCAGCCATATGTCCAAACTCACTATTTTTCTCTAACATTATTAAGACCTTCAACTTGCAAGTCAAACCAGCTTGAAGGCCTAGGTTTGGATTCGCAATGCTTTTCTCGAACTAGAATACAAGCCAAAAACCCAACTACAAAATAAGGCGAATTTCAAAATTTTAGAAACGGGATCCTGTTTTCTAATATTAAATGTGGGGACCGTTGATATGGAAATGAGATCCAATGGGATCCCATTTCCATGTCAAAGGTCCCCACATTTAATATCGGGAAATGGGATCTTGATTATGAAACATGATTTCATTTTTAATAAACGGGATCTCGTTTCTTTTTTACCGTTTTTTTTAATTTACTGGAAAAGTTTTACTATGACGTCTACAACTTCACATGTACAGCCGACTACGACATATTGGGCTATTTTTCATCAACTTTTGTCTTTACAAGTGTTCAACTTGCATTTTGGATTGAATTTTTCAAAGGAGGCATCATGTAAACAGATTTTGAAGTGGAATTGTGTTAGTTTTCCACTCATTTGGAGGAACAAAAGAGGAAGACTTTTATTTTTATAGGTCTTCAACTTGCAATTTGGATTGAATTTTTGAAAGGAGGCATCAAGTAAACAAATTTTTAAGTGGAATTGTGTTAATTTTCTACTTGTTTTGAGGAACACATGAGGAAGAATTTTGACCTTATAGGTCTTCAACTTGCAATTTGGATTGAATTTTTTGAAGAACTTCACTATTGACATTCATTTGTGCTTGAGAATTTTATAATCATAGGTTCACAAGCTCGTAATAAGAGGAAAGATAGGAAGACATTGACTCCTGAAGAAATCGAAGCAAAGAGAGAAGGAGAAACAAAGACAAAGAGAAAGAAGAATGAGAATTAAATCAATGAATGATGGTGGAGCATCCAATTCCAACACTATTGAAGATGAAAACATTGAGGAGACCATGGTTGTAGATGAAGCTAATTTGAAAGAAGTCAATTTGGAAAATAATATGATTATACAAACAAGTCCTAGTACATCTTCAAATCCCTCTTTCAATGCTATGGAGAATGTTTCAATAGGGACAAATCCAAGTACGTCTTCAAATCCACATTTTAGTGAAATAGAAAATTCGTTTGTAGAAGTTTTACAAGATGCAGGACTTAACAATGTTGACATTGATAATATTCAAAGAGATGAAAGTTTTATAGAATTTGTTCAAAATAAATTAGAAAATGAAAATGAAAAATCTTTTGTTGAAAATGAAAATGAGAATGATCCTTTTGTTGAAAATGAAAACGAAAATCGTTTTGTTGATGAAAATGAAAATGAAAACCATTTTGTTGATGAAAATGTAAATCATTTTGAAGTTGAAAATGAAAATGAAAATCTAGAATGTGATGTTGAATTTAATGAAAATACTTTTTTAAAAATTCAAAGTGATGTTTTGGATAATCTTTCTGGTAAGATTTCTTGGAGGAAAATAAGAACACATGCAAATAGAATATAGAAAAAATTATTTTATCGTAAAATACTTGCATTTCAATGTCAACTAATGATGCAATTGATGAGAATACAAAAAATGAGGAAAATAATGAAAAAGTTAGGCTTTTTTGTTAAACCAAGAAGAAAAGATCAATCATTAAAACATTCTATGTCTACTGTTGCTAGTGACATTCAATCTATTGGGAAAAATAGTCAATCTAAAGATAAAAATGCAGCAAGAAGAGCTATAACAACTACTATAGTTAATAAAGTAACTTTGAATAAAATAACGGTAAGCAATATTAGTGAAGTTTTAAAAATACATCCTAAAACATTGCTAAGAGCAGCAAAAATAAGAGAAAGTATAGAAAATGATCCTAGATCAACCAATGTTGGAGTTTTAGTGGTCGACTCCCGAGGTCTGATATGAAATTGAATGTTGAAATTAAATCTTTGATTGAAAAATATTGGCATGATAATACTAGAGTATCATCTAATGCTAGAGATGTTTTAAAATTAAGGGTGGGGTCCAAAGTTTGCGATCCTCACTTAAAACACCTATAAGATACAACACAAACTGAATTTTATAGAAAATTTTGTGGTGATTTAGTGTTACCTGGTAATATTAAAATAAGTCAAATGTCTTTTGAAAAATGTAAACCCTGGTATGTAAAAATAAATAAGCAATGAATATCTTGAACATGTTGTAAAACACATGTTCAATTTTGTTATTTTTAAGATGTTTTTCGATATATACGTTGTACTTTGCATACTAACATGATTATATAGGAATGTGGTATTAATATGCCACCTAAAAAAATAAGGGAGTTTATATCAATTTTTTTTTTTGTGAAATATCTAATGGTAAATTGTTTTATTTAAGTTCGTGTATTTCTGGACAATGCACTAGTTGTGGAAATCTTTCATTCTTAAGAATTTGTATGCATGAAAGTGTTGATAATGATTTTGGACAACAATAAATAGATGTTAAAAGATCTAAGAATGTTGACTATTCTTTAAAAGATGGAAAAATAGGAAAGCATTATGATTTAGTTACAAAAAAAGTTAGTGTGCATGCATTCGTGAGTGAATTTAAGAATAAGATTGTACCAAAATATGTCATGCACTCTCAACATGCTCGATGGTTTGATGGAAAATTTTGCGCATGTAGAAACACATTTCCAATTAGTACTATACTTTCAGTGGTTGATTTTGCAAAAAAATATACTATAGCTTCGAAAGAGGAAATTCAATTACAGTATTATAATTTAGTGCAAGTAGCTATGTTTGTCCATATTGTTTATAGACATGCAGATGATAGCACATAGGATGATAGAAAAGTTTTGAGGGAGTATCATTTTTATTTAAGTGACAACTGGTTACACTAGTCAGAGTTTGTTCAATACTGTTTCAATATATTTTATAGAAATTTAAGAGAGAGGAATCGAGATGATAGAACACCTCATATGGTTAGATAGTTATACAAGGCAGTTCAATAATGCTTGAATGTTCTATTGGTTAAGTAGGGTTCACAACGAACTTAATGTCCAACATATATTGAGTTTTCTTTTAAGTTGGGGATGGTAAAGGAGAACATGATGGAGTTGGTGCATGTGTCAAAAGAATTCTTGCTAGAGAAAAATTAAAATTTGAGGATGCAGTTAAATTTAAAGATGCGCGTGGGATTGTGGATTGGTGAAATACAAGATTATATGCGCCTAGTTCGAGTGAATACTCTACAGTTCGTCGATTCTTTTGGTTGGTTGAAGAAGAGAACATTCTACCTAGAGTTGACTATGAGACAATCAATTGATCTACTAAATGGCATTCATTTAGGAGTTCAACAACAAGCACATGGAATATCTGGACAAGGGAGTTTGCATGTTTTTTTCAGTTTTGTATCTCAGGAGATTGGGAAGCATGTGAAAATACAAAATGGGTTGAACAATGGGAGCAAAGATCGTTGACACCTGCACAAGCACACGATCAATATGAAAAAACTATTGAAGAAAATGATCAAGTGTTTGCATTTGAAGACTATGACCGTGTTTCATACCTTGTACAAGAAGGTAATTTAATTCAATTTATTTCATTTTATTTCACTTTATTAAGTTATTTTGTAATACTAAATTATTTATATGGATATGCGCAAGTTATTAAATCAAATTTTGTTTGCAGGACATGTGTATGTTGTTGTTGCACCTGAGGGGAATGAAGAGGAAACAAAATATTGCTTGGATTTTTGTGTGGAGACTAAACATAAGTTAATAGCACCTCGAGAATATGATAATGGCTATCATTATCCAACAGGTATGGTGATCCCCTTAAGCAAAATTTGATAAGTTTTTGATCCCCTTAAGCAAAAATTTAGAACAAGTCTTTGATCCCCTTAAGAAATTTTTGAGAACTTATTTGAAGATGGTTTTCATGTTTTCCAATAGGATCAGTGGTGGTTGTTGGCACTTGGCTACGAAAATACCTGACAAGGAAGAATGGTCTACCTACATTTTAAGATTATGAAACGCATAAAAAGATTATACACTATTCACATTTGGTGGTGGCAACAAATATAAAACTAGATCGGTATCGTGGAAGACCTACAAATAAAGCGCTATGGATAATTTATATGGAAGAGCATGAGACAATCATAGATGCATTGCAAAAGAGAGAGGATGCAAATGGTACAATGGAATAATTAAATATAGGTAAATATAGTTTTAGTTTTATATTATCCTTTTAAATAGATTAAATACATGTTTTGATATTGGTCAAGTGTGCTATTAGTTGAAATTGATTTAAATTGTCCTTTTATAGATCATTAAGCCATAATCACAAAAAGGATCTAGTCCTTGCAGATTCAACCTAGACAACATGGAATACTTGGTAAAAATAGGTAATTATTAGTTAAATTATATTTAAATACATGTTTGATTATATATTGATATTGCTTGTACATTAATAGTTAAAATTGATTTATTATCCTTTTTTGTATCCTTAAGCCATCATTGCATTGATCTCATACTTTGAAACAAAAAGGAGAGGATGTCTGGATTCAACCTACACACATGTGTGGAATACTTCTAAATACAGGTACTTGAGTTGTGTACGTATAGATAGTTTTATATAAATTAAAATATTACGTTTTGATGATTTTATTGATATTGCTTGTACCTTTTAGATATTAGGTGGCGTGAAGACCTACTACATTCCAGGGATGAGTTTGAGATGTTCTTGAGATGGCATAGGAAAATTTTGTAAACATTGTTCTGAGATGGCATATATGTACATACATACTTACACAATTAAACATTTTGTACAAATTACAAATACATCTACATACACAATTATGTACTCTATGTACTTTTATGTATCAAAATCAATATTCTATATATTTTTTTTGTTAAATGTGCATGGTTTCCTACTTTGAAACTTTATATTTGATTATATAATCACTAAATATCATGCATAAATTATTGTTAAATCAATTATATCCGTAAGACGTCATATTAGGACCCCTTAAGACATCCCCTTAAGACATGTCATATTAGCACATATCCTAAATATTATGCTTAATTATATCATTTGTTATGATGATTCACCCTAAAACTTATAATACTTCTTTATATCACTTAATATTTATACTTAATTATACTCTTCTTTGATCCCCTTAAGACATGTCGTATTAACACATATCCTAAGTATTATACTTAATTATATCATTTGTTATGATGAGTCACCCTAAAGTATAATACTTGTTTATATCACTTAATATTTATACTTAATTATACTCTTCTTTGATCCCCTTAAGACGTTGTATTAGGACCCCTTAAGACATCCCCTTAAGACGTGTTGTATTAGCACATATCCTAAATATTATACTTAATTATATCATTTGTTATGATGACTCACCCTAAAGTATAATACTTGTTTATATCACTTAATATTTATACTTAATTATACTCTCCTTTGATCCCCTTAAGACATCGTATTAGGACCCCTTAAGACATCCCCTTAAGACAACCTATAAATTAGTGTTGGATGCTATTATTTGTTTTGACAACTTATAAATTAGTGGTTTTTGTGGAACATGAGGTCAAGAGGACTTTTATGTTCTTAAGTTTTCTCTAGCACTTTGTGTGATTTGTAAATATGGGACTAAATGATTTAATTTCAAAACTTTAGCCTATTTTTGGATAATTAAGTTCTTTAATTTAATGTTGTAAAAGAACTAGGAAATATGGTGTATACTTATAGAACAACTTTTTTGGAAAAAATCATTGCATTTTGATTGGTATTTATGTTTAGTTTATAGAATTTATTAATTATTTTGTTCTCTAATCTTGTATGGTATTGTTTATTTCTTAAAATTTCATCTTTGTGGTATATAAACGAATTGCTTTTGTTTGTAAATTATGATTTATTGACTAATTATTGATTGATGTGAATTGAACAAGTTCATTGACTAATTATCGCTAATTATTGAATGTACATATCATGTATGGGATCACTAAATTTGTAAAGTACAAATATAAAAATTTCCTATTAATTTTAACTTTAATTTCATATTTATATTTAATTTCACATTAATGTCCTATATTAATGTCTTGACTATGAACATAAAATGCATAAATGTACATGTGTAAATTAAAATTGAACAATAATAAAGTCCATAATTTACAACATATTAAGTCCATGAAACCAATATATTAAGTGCATCAAATAAAGTCCATTAGAGTACAACCCATGAACTAAAGTCCAAAAAGTACTTGACCCATGAAATATAAAGTCCAATAGAGTACATGAGATACCAAATATGTAGTCCATGAAATAATCAAATATAACCCATAAAATCATGTTTAGGTCATGTATCGTCTCTATAATTAAGAGACCACTTCACACCATGTGGACTATGCAGATGACCTAAAACACTTTGTACAAGAGAAAGATGAAATTAGATGTAAGATGATGAAAAATGATTTAATGAAAATTTAATTTATAATTCATCATAAAATTAAATTACCATCATATCTAGGTCTGGATGCACTAGTGCACCTGAACCAACCTCAAAATTCTCTAAATCAATCTACATAAACAAGACATAGAAAGTTGAAATTAGATGCAAGTCTATAATTAAAAATGATTTAATTCAATTTAATTTATAATTTATCATATTTTAATTGTATCGTATTCTGAGGTTGTGCACTTTCTACTCCAGAACATATAGCCTGCTCTGCATGTCCTCCCGAAGGTGTAACTATGACTGAGTCATGGCAGAAAGTCGCACTAACAAAGTCCTAAAAGATCAAATTTAAAGCATGTATACTTGAATTAGGTTAAAATATATATATTCAAGTTTGCACATTTTGTGTAGAATCTTTTTTAAACAACTTGAAATTCAGAGGCCTCACGAGTAGCTGCAACATCTAATGTTTGCCTGATGCCCATTCGCATTGTCGTATCAACCTAAACATACATGTATACATTTAACACTTATAATATTTACAAGTGTACATGCACATTTGATACATAGTGAATTCAAAATTCATAATTGTAATTATACTAATGTAAGTTAAAAAATTTACAATATAAATGTACTTGCCCTTGATCTACGATGCTCAACAGTGGAGGAGTGCTCGACAACCCCTCGGGTGGAATCGATGTGGAATTTGATTGAATCCCCTAAACCAACATAAATATTTAAAACATATGTTCATGATTCAAATATAAATTTAAAACTCAAGTTAAAAATTATTTCATATATAATTGAAAATTTTGAAATCAAAATACCCCATAACGGTCGCCAACTAGGACTGGTGTCGATGTATGTACTCATGGAGCGAATGATTGCCCCATCGTTAGTGTCATAAGTACACCAAACAATTTGATTGTTAAAATGTATTGCAAACTTTTCTTTGATAAATACGTTCATTAAAATTCTTATAAATTCAACATGTAGATGCATATTTATACTTGTGCCGCAATGTCCTTAGGGTGATGGTCTATTGTAAGAAATTCTACAAATGAACTGAGGCAACTAGATGAACCACCAGAATCTCCACGTCCACCTGAATTAGGTGTGGCCTGATCGGGTCCATAGCATAACTAATGGCAACTAGTACATACATGTGGTCTCGACACTCCTGGAGTGGTACTTGGACCAACTCCATAAAACACTCCTCCATCATCGTCATCTCTATGCTCCATACTCACTATCGTAGAAGCATGTTGATCAAGGTCTCCTACGAGCATACTAAGGGATCCTAATGTCGATACCACCACACGTTGATGCACATGTGCAGGAAAGGCAGGACCAAAGAGGAGCAACAAGGGGTTGTGCATGCACAGGGCATTGGGGATCAACCCTTGCCTATAACCTATGTTGTGGCATGTCGCCACCAACACCCTGAAATGATTTATAATCAAAATAATTGGGATTTTTCCCCATAATAAACTCTAAATATAGTTTCCTCAAAAAATACAATGGGATCTCCAAATTAGCATGTGGTGGACTGTCAAATGCCATATACCATCGATCCCAAAAATGTGCAGTCATCTGTGGATGTATACACCACCTCATGGATATTCTAAATTTATTGGGAGGAATGGGCTATCGAGTAACAAGGTCGATAAAGTAAGGGGCTAGATGGGCTTTTGTTATTTTAAGGTCTAAAATTTGTTTATAGGAGAGACTGTCTGCATAAAATTGTCTCATCTACTCTCTTTCTTGTTGATGCTTATCTAGATTAGAATCAATAGTCCTAATGGCATCCACAATTTTTTTGCATCACAAATGCAAAACATCTCACATGTGGTGGAATCAATGCTTGATTTTGCATAGCATTGATTTGATTTTGAATGGATATCACTTGATCATTTATATGTGCTTGCAAGCGAGCCTCATTAGATCCAACAGGTGGTCGATGTGGGATATTAAGTGGAGGGGGTGGAAGGGGAGGTTGAGCCTGGGGTGGAGGTGGAGGTGGCTGAGGTGTTGGATTGATGATACCATCAATGTTAAATTGATCCATGATATCAGATATAAGTGCAACTGCATTAAATTATACAAAATTAACATACAAACTTACAAAATTAAAAGAAATAGTTAAATTTGAAACATACATGCAATTTTTTTAAAATAGGATGTGCATACACATACATACACATACATACATTGATTGAACTTGAGCATTTGGATACAAATTTCAAAATTTAACATGTACATACATTTAAAATAAAAAATATGATGCATAATTTTCATGCATACATCATTCAACTAAACTATGTACATACATACAAATTTCAAAATTTAAGATCTAGAACTATGCAATTTTAATGCATATACATGCTAAAAAAATAAACTTGAAACATTCACAAAAGCTCACTTCACGTCTAACACACACACACACATATATTACATTTTTCCAACAAGAGAAATCATGATCTAGTAGATAGTCATAAAATATATACTATTATAAATTCATTATTATAAGTTCATAAATTCATCACACAAAATATCCATTGAACCAAATTCATAAATTCATAACTATAAGATCAATGTCTTAATTTATAAACTGTCGTGGCTCTCTACTACATCTCTTCATTTCTTTGTGTTTTCCTTTTCATAATTGAAAGTTCTCCTCCCCTCTAGCCATTGTCAATTCCCATCTAAGACCCATCCATAGCCCTAACAACATCAACAACATATTGCATCCTAGATGGAAACATCCTCAAAGGTGGTGTGATACATTCTTCATTTTGAATAATGTTGATTTGATCTTGAATGGTTCTAACATTAGCATTGATTTGTGCTTGCAAGCGAGCACCATCGATTTCAGGTGGTGGAGGTGGGGGGTTATGAGGTGGAGGCGAAGGTGGTGGAGATGGATGGCGTGGAGGTGGATTCTGAATATTATTGAATCGATCCATGTGATCTCTAAGATATAAGTGAACTTGCATTAGATTTGTAATTTCTATTGGAAATAGGATGCCATTTAATTGCAAATCCTAAACATTAATATTTCATGTATCTCCTAGATTCTTGGAATGTGTTCAACAACACTAAGATTAGGATGAGATTAATTATTTGGATGAAATAAATCATGAAATTGACATTTGCAGTTATTCATAAATAATAGGAGCATGTGGGTGCACACATGGTAAGGTGAAACTCACCTTGTGTTCAATTAACTATACGAAGTAACAGTTAACACTTCTGAATGCATGAAAAGATCCTAGGAGTTAGGATTTGATGTTTGCATGCTTGAAGTTCAGTTAAGTTAAGTTCAGATCAATTCAGTTCAGTTTAGTTTAGTTCAATTCAAAATTAGTTTAGTTCAGTTCAGTTCAGTTCAGTTCAATTCAATTCAATTCAGTTTAGTTTAGTTTAGTTCAGTTCAGTTCAGTTCAGTTCAGTTTTGGTTCAATTATCTTCAGTTGCATGCATGTTGGTTATTTTGAGTTGCATGTAGTTAGCTTTAGTTAACTTGTAATGCATGGCTAATAACATTGAGTTGTATGACAGATAACATGGACTACCTCCAGTTAACAAGGGATGACCATTCTTTGGAAATGGTGTTGAGTAAATGTTTCAGTTAACTATAAAGCACTTGGAGCCAACTTGGGCGCCCAAGATGCTTTATTGGATTTACCTCTAATGCATGATAAGATATTTTTGAAGACTCAGTTAAGTAGTACCTTTGATGGGCGCCAACTTTGAGGAAGAGCTTTGGAATTATCAACAGAATGAAGGTTGAGTTGTAGCTTCAGTTTGGGATGCCCAAATGGATGAAGCACATGTTTTAGCATTGTTCTTCATGAGATAACCCTATTTGCATGAGATATGGCGTACCTTTTAGGGATAGGGCTTGTGCATTGTAATTGTAACTCATGTTGAGTTTACAAAGCTTATTAAAGCCTATTTATCTCAAGCAAGTTGAATAGAGTTGTGAGAGTTTTTATTATAGGTTGTGAAGAAGATTGGTGAAGACAGAAGAAGCATTCTCAAGCAAGAATTGGAGCTATTGTAATTCAAAGATTGAATAATAGACTAATTCTTGGTGGAGTTTTTTTTCGAAAGGGTTTCTCCACGGTATATCTTGTGTGATCTTTCTAATATCATGTCTAGTTCTTCTATCAACTTCTCTCTTCATTCTACAACAGTAAAATGAATTAATCAAGATAATCACCCACAAAGAATATATGTAACAAAGAAAAGACTTACTTAGATCAGCAATATTAAAGTTTTATAGAACATTAAGCTAAGAAAACACCTCATTTTTCAACAATTTTAAAATGTAAGATACATGTTTAAGAAATACCCTTAAACCATTCAATATAAATAGCCTAATTGAATACAAATGATAAAATGTGTAAGCCTCATTTATGTCTAAGGCATGTTACTTGAATGAAAAAACAATTAACTATTAATATAGGACAATTTATGAATGCTTTAAGGTTATAGTTTAGAGTTTAGGATTTAGGTTTTAGGGTAATAGGATGGCTTAAGGGGATCTATGTAGTAAGGTCCTAGTACAAAATGGCATGGCTTAAGTGAATAAAATTTGGTGAAGATGCCCAAGGAAACCAAATTTCATTAAGGTTCGAGGCAACTTCACCAAATTTTATTCACTTGAGCCATGTCATTTTGTCCTAGGACCTTGCTAGACATAGATCCCCTTAAGCCATCCTATGACCCTAAATCATAAATCAATCAACCTAGAGTATGAAATCTCATTCATATTATAATCTTGCACGATATTATTTTTGTTAAATTTGGTTGCCTTGGGCAACTTCACCAAATTTTGAGAACTTATTTGATCCCCTTAATAAATGTCATATTAGGACCCCTTAAGACATCCTAAAGTATGGCTTAAGGGGATCTATGTATTAAGGTCCTAGTACAAACTGACATGGCTTAAGTGAATAAAATTTGGTGAAGATGCCCAAGGCAACCAAATTTCATTAAGGTCCTAGGCAACTTCACCAAATTTTATTCACTTGAGCCATGTCATTTTGTCCTAGGACCTTACTAGACATAGATCCCCTTAAGCCATCCTATCATACTAAACCGTAAATCGATCAACCTAGATCATAATTTATTTCATTCATATTATAATCTTCCACAATCTTATTATTGTTAAATTTGGTTGCCTTGGGAAACTTCACCAAATTTTGAGAACTTATTTGATCTCCTTAAGAAATGTCATATTAGGCCCCTTAAGACATCAATTTACAGTTTAGGGTGATAGGGTGGTTTAAGGGGATCTATGTCTAGTGAGGTCCTAGGACAAAATCACATGACTCAAGTGAATAAAATTTGGTGAAGTTTCCCAAGGCAACCAAATTTCATTAAGGGCCTAGGAAAAAATGATGGCTTTAGGGTTTAGGGTTTAGAGTTTAGAGTTTAGGGTTTAGGGTTTAGGGTAATAGGATGGCTTAAGGGGATTTATGTAGTAAGTTCCTAGGACAAAATGACATGGCTTAAGGGAATAAAATTTGGTGGAGTTGCCTAAGGCAACCAAATTTCATTTTAAGGTCATAGGACAAAATGAATGTTTTAGTGTTTAGGGTTTAGATTTTAGAGTTCAGGGTTTAGGGTTTAGGGAACTTAGGGTGAAGTTTGGGTAGCCCTTGGAATAATGGACTTGCAAGTTAGTGAACAACATTTTCTTGTGGAACAATTGATTGAGATAGCTCTTGTTTTGACTGACCAACCTAGATCATGAAATCTCATTCATATTGTAATCTTGCACGATCTTATTATTGTTAAATTTGGTTGCCTTGGGTAACTTCACCAAATCTTGAGAAATTATTTGATCCCCTTAAGAAATGTCATATTTGGACTCCTTAAGACATCGATTTACGGTTTAGGGTGATAGGATGGCTTAAGGTGGTCTATGTCTAGTGAGGTCCTAGGACAAAATGGCATGGCTCAAGTGAATAAAATTTGGTGAAGTTTCCCAAGGCAACCAAATTTCATTAAGGGCCTAGGAAAAACTTATGGCTTTAGGGTTTAGGGTTTAGAGTTTAGAGTTTAGGGCTTAGGGTAATAGAATGGCTTAAGGGGATATATGTAGTAAGGTCCTAGGACAAAATGACATGGCTTAAGGGAATAAAATTTAGTGGAGTTTCCTAAGGGTAGCCAAATTTCATTTTAAGGTCCTAGGACAAAATGAATGCTTTAGTGTTTACGTTTTAGATTTTAGAGTTCAGGGTTTAGGGTTTAGGGAACTTAGGGTGAAGTTTGGGTGGCCCTTTGAATAATGGACTTGCAAATTAGTAAACAACATTTTCTTGTGGAACAGTTGATTGAGATAACTCTTGTTTCAACTAACCAACCTTGATCATGAAATTTCATTCATATTATAATCTTACACGATCTTATTATTGTTAAATTTGGTTGCCTTGGGCAACTTTACCAAATTTTGAGAACTTCTTTGATCCCCTTAAGAAATGTCATATTAGGACCCCTTAAGACATCAATTTATGGTTTAGGGTAATAGACTAACTAGTTTATGAATATTTTTGATTTTATGAATATAGACTTACTAATTCCGTAATAGAAACACATAATTATGTATTATTAAGATTGAGTTTGATGTATATTTTAACAAGTGATATTTTTTTAATTGAATATAAGATTATTTTATTTAACATTTTTTTCATGAATATTTCCTTCTTAAATGAATTTTATGATATAAAACATATAATAAAATTAGTTAATGGTGTTCATCTTATTTTATTTTGGATTGTTTGGAATTGAAAGAACCTAAAAGAAAAAAAAAGAAAAAAATTTAGATTCTTTTAGTGTTTAGGTAACTAGTGCAAATTGAGATTTTAGACTAAACTAGAAGCCTAATTAACAATTAATTGACTAGAATGAGAGTTAAGATTGTCGAAAGACAAGAGACAACACATGCAAACAAGAAATGGAAACAAGGCATGACTAAGAGAGATCAAAACATAAAATAGAAATGAAAGCAAATATTATCTAATTAAGTGACAATTGGAAATGTATTGTACAAGGATTTAGGAATTTGCTATTTAAATTTGCAAACAAACATTGATAATTTATGAATTGTAACTATACTTTAACATATTGTTTTCTAATCTAATTATAATTTAACATTGAAAGTAAAGTTTAACATATTGTTTTCTCCATACAATGCAAATGAATTTAAAACATTTAAGCAATGCAAATGAATTTTTTCCATTATCAAATATTCTTGAGCTCGAAATCAGGGTTTTCAAATGCAAAATGATTTCTTTGATTTCAATTTAGGGTTTTAGAATTTTTTTTTGTTTGAATTCAATATAGGTTTTCAATATAAGCAATTAGGGTTTTTAATGCAATTTTTTTGTTTCATTTCAAACTAGGGTTTTCAAATCCATTTATTTTGTTTGATTCAAATTTAGGGTTTCAAAAAGAAATTAGGGTTAAATTCAAATGCAATTTTTTTTATTTCATTTCAATTTAGGGTTTTGAAATGCAATTTTTTTGGTTTCCGTTCAATTAGGGTTTTCAAATGCATTTTTTTTTGTTTGATTGAACAATTTAGGTTTTTGTATAGTCGTAAAATTGCACCATTTTCAATTTCACATACATTCTTGCATCCACTTTAGTGTCAACTCCCTTAGCATCTTGAGTAGGGTCATTTTAGCCCCTGCATTAGCCTTTTTCCCCTCCTAGGATGCTCCAACACCCCTTTTCAGCAGCTACCCTTGCGTGTTAGTTTTCGACAACCCTGGGGTTTTTTTCGTTTGTGTCATTTTGTAGTGTTATGTGTCTAGACACTAGCGTGCCACGCAAACGTCTGTGCACCGTACTAGCGTCCTATGACCTTTCACACTCAAACGACCATTTCTGAGCATGCTTTCCACTTGTCACCTCCTTTGGTCAGTGGTAACAGTTCAAGATGATTTGTAACCATCTGGGAAGCTTCCTTTTGTTTCTTTTCTCTCTTTAAAAGATGTCATTTCACTTGATTTGCAACTCTTCCTCTATTTTCTAGCTCCACTCTTCTAATTCCAGCTTCATTCCAGCTTTGGCTTTAGCCTTCTACACTTCAACTTTTTCTTGCATAGCTTCATGTAACTTGTTGTAGCAACTTCAAACTCTCTCAAGCTCCCTTTACAACACTCTTTGCAGCTATATTTCCCTTACTTCATGCTTGTGAGCATCTTGGGATTCCACATCCCCTACTATTTGCATACTTACTTTTTAATACAGGTTCTCCTCCTTGAGCGGGGATTGCTTTTATCACCTCTTTTGTGATGCAGGTTCTCCTTGAGCAGGGATTGTTTTTATCACTCCTACTTGGTGGCACAGGTTCTACTCCTGAGCGGGTTTTTCTTTCACCGCATGATTTTTCCATTTCAATTACTCTTTCTCTCTATCTTCTTAGTTGTCTATGGAGGTGGGAACACCAAAACGAGGGTTTGACTAAGGCAAACCCCTATACAACCCTAACACTTTCTCCAGATATCTTACAGACACAGGTTTTGAAGACATTCATTTGGTGGAGGCTTCATCACTCACGTGGTTGTAAGTATTTCTTTCCTTTCTTCTCCTTATCTCTAACATTTCTATTTCACTTTATTTCAGTTCTATTGCATTCTACTACTTTATCACATTCTATAAATTCTTAGTAGTCAAATAGCTAGCAGTCATTTAAGCATTTTCTATGATAAACTCGTTCTCTGGTTTGTACAAGATGCTAGTGTGCCTCTGGGACACTAACGCACCGCACTGTTGTCCATATTTTGCGCTGACGTCTTTTGGCCGAGAGCTTGTCAATTTGTCTAGAAAATCTCCGTGACCTACTCTTTCAAATTCTGAAACTCTCATTATTGTTGTTTTTGGGGTAGTTTAGAGCAGTTCGCCCCATGAGGCTCTTTGAATGAAGAGAACTCGTGAGTAGTGAATCCCCCCCTCTTCTACAGTTTCAAAAGCTCAATTTTGTTCTTAACATACAATTTAAGGTTGATTTTTTCCTTTCTATTCAATATCTTCAAGGTTTCATTGCATTTTTTCATCTACTTCTACAAATCATCATTTCTACAAATAAAATGCTAAATAAATTGGAAAAAAACATGCTAGCACCTATTATTGTATTAAAAATTTCAAGAAAACATGAAAAAAAAATGGGGGTGGAGGCGCACCTAGAGGTCATTATAATGTTGTTGTCGTCCTCACCAATGTGGGATCCCATGTTGTCTGAATGAACTAAATTTCGTTTGTTTTTAAAAAATAAATACTATTTTAAAACAGGATCTCATTTTGTAATAATTAGGATCTCGTTTCGTGTCTGTCGGTTCAGGACCCTTTTACAAACGAGATCCCAATTTTTAAAAAACAGGATCCTGTTTGGAATTTAGGCTCGGGATCCCAAAGCTAAACGGGATACCGTTTTTTAAAAATTGGGATCTTATTTATAAAAATTGACATCCCGTTTTTGCAATGCCGGTTTCCTTTTTTTGGCTAAGGGAAAAACTTTCACGTTTCATGGACTCAACTTCTTGCACTTACCCAATTATAGAATTTGTATCTTTATTTTTATACAAGATAAACATTTTTTGAGTAGAAAAAATTTAACTTCAAAGTTAGAGATTTTTTAAATAGATGTATTTAGAACATTTATAATTATTATTATTATATTATTTTTTTCAATGAATAATATAGAAAGATAAACACTTTAAATGATGAAGTATTTAATGTTATAGATTATTTTATGTTCCTTTGAATTGTATGCTCACAACATTTTAAACCTTAGAAAAATTAAGAAAAGTTTGATTAATGTTAATGAAACTAAAAAAATTAAAATCAAAATCAATAAAATATTTTGAAAGTTTTAATTATTTAAAATTTATTAATGAATTTCATTTTGATTTTAATTCCCTTTATATTTATTTAATAAATTCAAAAAACTAAATTTAAACCTATAAAATAATTCATATTATTTTTTTAGATCTTCTCAAAACCTTTTCAACGATTTGTTACTATCTCTCTAAACTAAAATATTATCTCTTAATATTTTAAAACATTCATTTAACTAAATAATCCTAAAAGTTAAAAAACTCAGCTTATATTTTTCAATATTAAAAAAATGAAAACAAACATAATTATCTATCAACCCAAAATCCCTTTTACTACATTACAGTGACAAAGGAAATTCCGGGTCCTTGTGTTGCTTCACAAAGTTTTAGCTTAAATAAATTATTGTCGGACTTCACACCAAAATTTAACTAAAAAACTGAATCAAAATATGATGCCTTCAAAATGAAGACAAAAACCCTAACTCACACCAGAAATTAAATTACATGCTCACAGCAGAAACTAGATTACAGAATCAGTGGGAGGAGTGGTGAGGCCAGAGGAAGGCTCCCATGGCAAAATCTCGTTTGTATGTAAGATCACCTGTAACAGCCAAACCATACTCCTGAAACAGAATATCCAACCTCCATTCGGGCATGGATTCGTAGTCGGCCTTGCAATACCTCGGGTAATTCACAGGCATCTGAAACACGCACGCTCCTCCATATGATAATGGCCTGCGTTCACTCTCACAAAACCTAGCCTGTGTCGGCACTACATCTTTTTCCCCCCGTAACTTCTTCAACAGATGTTCAAGCGAATTTACGCGGCGCATGAGGCTGTAAATGCCTCCTCTCCCCTGCTGCTCTGCCTCAACATCCATGCCCGCCATATTAGCACTACTTGAAAGGCCTTGTTTTGCCTCACAGTTTTGGAAGTCGGAGGAAAGGAAATAATATAAGGCGAATGCGTGGAACGCAAGTCAGAATTAATGTAATTAAATTAGACACGACAAGGGAGACCAATAATTGGGCATATTTTCTTTCAGCGGTTGCGGACTCCCCCAAGTGTTTGTAATTCTTATTGCCGTTCTACTCCACCGCGTCCACGTGGCACGCGCGAGAGTCGTCGGTTACGTACATTTGGCTAGACTTGATAGCGGGCGAGAACCGCGAGGTATTCGTGATCAGCGTTTCGTGTTAATACGTTAATTTTGTAACATGCGATGCGCGTTTTGGGCAAATGTGTAGAAACAGAATAAGAACATTAATTGCCTAAGGGCACTTGCACGGCAGAGCCGTTGTAGTAGTCACCTAAACCATCACGGGATTTATTCAGGTGTTTCAAGCTGATTTGCTATCCTTTGGTTAAGCGCGCTTGAGCTGGAGCAGTACTGGGATGGGTGACCTCCCGGGACGGACCAGTGCTTCACTTCTGTGAGCATCACCTAGATGCAATGAGTGCTAAGTTGACCATTCGATATCATGAGAGATGGGTTCTTGTTGAACCACTACTCATGAAACATGGGTCAATGAGTTTGACTTGAAACTACACGGTTGAATCCTGATAGCAATATCATAATCCTTTGTAATGTTTTGTTATAGTTGTATTTATGTTTCTTTAGAGTTCTAGTTTTGAAAGTATCTCTTTCAGATTTTTTATGTTATGTATTTTCTTATTAATAAATTTATGTATTTTTTCAATTATAAAAATAAGAGGATTTTCTTTTAGAGTTTTTAGTTTTGAAAGTATTTCCTTCAGATTTTTTATGTTATGCATTTTTTTATTAATAAATATATGTATTTTTTCCATTTTAAAAATAGGAAGATTTGTATATTTGATTTTAAGATTTGATATCTAATAATTCTCCAATTTTATTATGATGTGTTTTAAGTGTTTGACAATTATATTCAAATATCACATATGGCATGGTAACATATTACACAAACGTGTTAATTTGACTCATAAAACTTAACAAAATTAAGTGAGGAAGTTCATATTTGAATTTAAAATCTCTAGATTAGAAGTTTATTATTAGAATCATTACTATTTATCTATTTAGTCACTTATCATTAGTGTTTATCTATTTACCCACTTATCATTATTGTTCTATTGAATTGTTGCCAATAATAGTATTGAGATTGCTCTATACTATACCAAATATTAGATGGTTAAAAACTTTGTCTAATAGTTTTTTGAATGTCTATTATTATAATCATTACTATTTATCTATTTAGTCACTTATCATTAGTGTTTACCCATTTACCCACTTACCATTATTGTTCTATTGAATTGTTGCCAATAACAGTATTGAGATTGCTCTATACTATACCAAATATTAGATGGTTAAAAACTTTGTCTAATAGTTTTTTGAATGTCCACTGTTTGACTTGTTTTATTCTATACCACAATATGACTAACATCAAAAAAATTAAAATATCTTTGTAACCTAGAGAAGGGTCAAGGTTTTTTTAGATGTTTCTAGATGCATTGAAGATAAAAAGATGACATCAAAATGTTGATTTTTTTGATTTTTTTGATAAAATATTAATTTGAACCTAACTTAACATAGATATTATTAAAACTAATCTTAACTGATTTTAATATTTTTTATAATTATCTTCATTATAAGACACTAAAATATTATTAATGAAATATTTTTAAAATTTATTTTCTAATTTAAATTAAAAAAATCCAATTTCTCTATACTTATTAAAACAAAATAATAAATAAAATATTTTAAAAAATAAAATGACAAATATAATATTCTAAACACAAAATCTTTTAACCTAAAGATAAAATTACACCAAACACATTTTAACATAAAAATGACCTTTGACAAATGCATCAACAACTACCCATTCTATCTAAAGGAAAGGAGTGGAGGTGGTCGATAGGTGTATAAACGAACACAATAAATCCTGTCATTGTCAACTACCCAAATCATAAATCACCTACAAAGACCTCTCACTAGTTGATTATACATCCATCTTAACACACTATAAAGTTTCAACTTACCATCTTATAAAGTTTACGTCTAACAAACGATGAACAATTTCAATGCAAGTTGAGTTTACCTATTCTTACTTTTTAAAACAATTTCCTCTATTCCATGAATTTTAAAATTGAATTCAATAGGAGTGTGAAATATTTTCTAGAATTATATATCTACTCCCACAGCTGTTTCTTTACTGTTCCTCAATTCTTAACGTTCTATAAATAAAGAAATGATAAAGCCAAAGTTTCAGTGCATCCCAAAAAAACTGAAATGAAATTATAAAAGAACTTTTCATATCAATAGATTTACAACTAGATTGAAGATAGTAAAATGAGAAAATATAATAGATCATATAATGTGATTTAAAATATTGACAAGGTATTTTTATATGCAATATAAATCATCCATTTCAAAAAATACACACAGAACAAACTTCACAAACATAAAAAAAATATATTAAAAAAATCTTTCATACTATCATATCTTCAATGATTTATTTTTACATCAAATCAACCATGGGAAAGTAGAAACCATAACTCGAACACATCGAAATAGATATATTCTATTTCTATTTAAACCCGTTGTTACAAAGATCTTGCAATTTATATCTCCCGTTACCATTAAAACATAAACCAGAAACACACTAAGACTGCCAAACTCAGAGCCACAAGTAGTAGACTTAAAACAAAAAAACTATTACATAGTCTGTAATAAAATCTCAGGGGCACTGATCGGGCCAGAGAAAGGCCCCAATTGCATACTGTCGCTTGTATTCCACATCACCCGTGACAACCAAGCCATAGTAATGAAATAGATAGTCCAGCCTCCACTCCTCCATTGATTCGTAGTCCGCCTTAGAAAAGGTGGGGTAATGAAGAGGCATCCGAAACCCACACGCTTCCCCATCTGACTGGCAGATTTCTTCTTTTGTCTCTGCTTGCACTGCACTTCTTTCCCACCGTAATTTCTTCAGCAGATCTTCTAATGAATAGACGCGGCGCATGAGGCGGCTGAAGCTTCCGCCCGAATGATTATCATCATAATGATCATGGCTATGATCGCCCTTCATCACCTTACCCTCTCTGTGACTATCAACGCTAGACATTTTCTCACAGATAGGTATTACTCTATTGATTTCCTCTGACCAGAGAAGAAGGTATGGGATATATACAGATGTTGGGGCGAGCAGAGAAGTAGAGAGGATACTTGGGAAGCAAGAAATAAATTTAAACAGGACAGGTATTAAATAGGTTCAACGGTTTAAGGATGGCCATCGTGGTCCACCCCACAGATTTTTTGTGGATTTTGATCCGAGTTTTGGCACGTTGCATGCGAATTGAGGTTCGTGGCCTGTGCTTTGTTTGAATCTGGCGAGAACACCACTCCGCTAACAATCCGTGTTCTCCAAACGCTTACATCGCTTCTTTAATTACCGATTGACGTGTCTTTTTCATCACCACTTGTTACCTGTATTCAAGGGGAGCTCACGGGCCACCGCTACTTCCTACTTTCTCATCAAATTTCCACCGTCTATTAACGGCTACTTACATTTGTACTAGGCCTTTGAACTTATTTATTTTTCAAATTTTACAGCTGAAGGTCATTTTTACTTTTTAAGATATTTAGTATTATTAATAAAGTAAATTTAGTATGTCCATAGTGGCATGATATGATCGTTAAGTTGTGGTGTTGTTCTTGTCATCAAGATTCAAACTCCATTGGGGTGTATTTGTTGAATGTTTAAATTGAGGATGAGGTGTTCCATTTGTGACCTCACCAGTTCATTGACTATTTAATAACATCTTTATTATTAAAACCTCGAAAATAGGGTTCCACCTTTTAGAAGATAGAACTTCGATTTAGGACCTATCTCACTTAGTTCATTCAAGGATACCTTAGAGATCTCAATCCAATGATAGAATGAGGGAAAAAGATTTGTAATAAGGTGTCTTAGGGTGTGATTAAAGGTTAAAAAGGGGTTCACCACCAAGCTAAGACTTGGAAAGACAAGAAATGCAAATGAGATGCAAGACTTAACTAAATGACTTAGAAATGAATTCAAATCAAAGCAATAAACCGACAAAGTACAGAGGTGCACCTGGAAACTTGAATAAGCTTGAATAAAGGTCTGAAATCCTAAAAATGTTGACTTTAATGCATACTGTGACTCATATGTCAGTAAGGGCAATTTAGTCCCAATTTAGGGTTTTAGGTCAAAACCGAAATTTGGAATTGTTGAATCAGGATCTACAGAAAAAGTTTGAAATAGGTATACTGGGACTCATACGCCACAAGTGGCGATTTAGTCCCAGTATCAAAGTTGCTCTGAAACTCTGATGTCCTCTAGTGCTCTACTGTAGCTTTACTCCTGCCAAATCTCTAGTTTTGAAACACTAAATTCTGCTCTATAAGTGACTTTTCGTGATCTTGCAAACAAGATGACAACTTGATGATTTTTCTCCAATCTTGCTCTTCAATGGATCTTCAACTTAGACCACCTAGATCTGCAATCACACATCAAAGAGAGGGAAAAATGAAAAATGTTGTTTTGTTAGTGGATAGACGTTTGTCTTGCTCAAACCTTATTTTGGTAATCAAACCTTGAAACAAAACCAAATAGAATGGAGGAATAATGAATGAACAAATAAGCAATGTCGCAATTCACCAAACCCTTGGATACAAGGTTGCAATAGATTGTAAGTAATGGCTAGTACAAATGTGGATCTTGACTCTTGCTTGTATGATATGGATCTTGATTTGAATACTTGCTTGAATCATAAAACCCTACATTACAAATGTTAGCTCAAAAATAAAACATGAGGCATGATGACTTTGACATGATGCTTGATACTTGAATTATGCTCCAAAATGCTTAATAATCACTCTTGAATGCTCTTGTAAGTGCTCTTGTGATAACTTGATGACTTGTAAGCTTGCTAGGTGAAACATGAGTGAAATAACCTTGTATTTATACTTGTTTATGCCAATTTTTTGAAATTATAACTGTAGACACCTAAAATTTAGACACTTAATTTATCCAAATTTATCCCCTTTCATCTAAGCATCCCCTTATCTGCATTAATTAAGTAATATCACTATTATTTAATTAATCCCTCTAAAGTTCTTCTAATCCCTAATGTATCTAGTTAAATAATTAAATACCTTCCTCTTTCATCAAATGAATTAAATAAATATCACATTTATTTAATTTCTCCTCATGTCACATCCTCCATCATTTTTATCTAATCTTAATCCTTCTTCTAATCTCATCATTAGGATGTGCACATGCCTAATCCTTGATTAGGAGGTGTCACATCCTCCAACTTTTGCAAATTGGCCTTTAATCTTTCTTAGCCACCTAACCTTCCTCTAACCCCTCATCAACTTGTCTAATCACCCCTTTAGTCAACTCTTCCCATCCCCAAAGGAATTTTTAATTCCTTTTGTCTTCCCAAAGTCCTTTAAAGAATTTTTAATTCCACTCTCATCTTTCAAGGAATATTAAATTCATTTTCTCTTCCCCATGTCCTTTATGACATGTGTCCTTGGTCAACCTTATTAAAGGCCTTCCCCTTTTGGACAAGACACTCCACTTCCCCATGTGAATTTTTAATTCACTTTTAATTCCCCAATGCACTCAAAAGGAATTTTTAATTCCTTCACTTCTTCCCACATGTTCTCTCTTTATTCTTTATTATTTCCCCTCTCCCCATGAGAATATTTTAATTCCTCACATGTCCTCTCACCCACATGGGGACAAGCACCTTCTTTATGAGGAGATCTTGTCCAATCCCAAGGTACTTTGTACCCCCCTCCATGTCATGTACTATCCTTCCACCTCATGTCCACTTCACCTTTTATGGCTATATCACATGCCACATGTCAAGATGTGAGGGCTTGTGAGTTCTCAACTCACCTTGGCCCTACATCTTGATCATTGGTGGCTCAATCTTGGCCATCCATCTCTTCTAGGAATTCTCAAAAAAAATATAAATACCCCCTCTTTTCTCTCATTTTAGGGGGAGATCATTTTGCTAGCCAAACTCTTGCAATTTTATTTCTCAATCTACACTTAGCCATTTTCATGTTTTTATCTATTTCCATCCATCCTCACATCATCATATCTTGCCATCCAATGAGCATACACATCAAAAATCGAAGGGCCAACCAAAGGATCGATTCGACACAAGGTATAAAGTTTCATTTGTTGTTTTTATCTTGTGTTGATTCCAACTTAGGCTAATCTTGAGGTGTAGGTTGTTTTGGTGTTTATTTGCACTCTTTAGTTTGTTGCTCATTTTCTAATGCATATATTCGACCTATCACATTTCTAGCACGCCCGATAGGACCCACAAATGGGTCTTTTTCTTTCACATTCGCTATTTTTGGCATTTTTGCAAGGTTCAGGTTACAGAGTGGCGGACTTGACCTCTCTGGTGGCGGACCTGACCTCTCCGGTGGCGGACCTGACCCTCCGGTGGCGGACCTGACCTCCTGAAGGTGAAATTTCAAGTTTTACCAATTGTTCTTTGGTAAATTAGGCACATAGTTTAATTAAAGGGGTCAAAAAACCTTGTTTGGCGTGCTTGTGGAAGGCTATTTGACGTATCCAATCCCCTTGTGCCATTTGGAGATCTTGGGTGACGAGAAATCATAGCTTTCCAAGTCCTTCGAGTCACCCTATTTTCATTTTCTTAGTGGGACCTGCTTGGGGATTTCATCACCCCAAGGGACGATTTCAACCATGCGTACCGACGAGGTATATAAAGGGGGGAGAGCGAAAGTTGTACTTCAATCCAACCACGTTGTAATTGGCGAAGCGTCGGGATGACGTGAAGAGTCGGTCTGAGCCTTTAGTATCTCGCTAAGGTTCCCGACTCACGCTTGTAACGGGTTGGTGTTCATAGTTTGGGCCTCACGTACCGGGTGTATATCGAGGACTCCTTAGCAACCATGTTCATCCTAGAGTAGAAGACTTTGTTGGCCATACCCGTTTCTACTAATCTTAGGGTTGTGTTGTCTGAATTGTCTTTCTCGTGCAAAACCAGTCATTTTCAGTTTAGCCAAATCTTTTTATCAATGTTTGCTATATTTTGGGTCATTTTCCTTACTCATCCATCAAAAAATCAAGCTTAAACTTATCCTTTGGCGGACCTGACCCCATCCTTTGGCGGACCTAACCTCATGCTGTGGCGGACCTGACCACATGTTGTGGCAGACTTGACCTCATGCTGTGGCGGATTTTCCCTGACAGGCAACTGTATATGCCCCGCCATTTGCACGTTGTAAACCCGTTTTCCTCCGTTCAAGCGCCAATATTTTTGATTTTTCGTGCTCTTTCCAATGACATATAACACTTCATACTTTTGAGAAAAAATTTCTCCAGTCGTGGACCTGACCTCATGCTGTGGCGGATTTGCCCTGACAAGCAACCGTATATGCCCCACCATTTCCACATCGTTTATTCGATTGACTCTGTTTAAAGACAATTCTTCGCATTTTTTCGTGCTCTTTCCGATGACATATACCACTCCCTACTTTTGAGAAGTTGACTGGGGCACCTTTTCCTTCCTCATTCGCCTCCTCGAGGGGGGCTTACCCTACCATTCTCTTCGTTTACTCATTTCGAGTAAACATTCATCCATTGCAAACCTCCTTTCATCATTCTGAACTCTCATTCTATCATTCTGATCATTCGTTTACTCGTTCCGAGTAAGCTTTCATCCATTTCACACCTCCTTTCCTCATTCTGAACTCTCATTTTGTCATTCCGATCATCCGTTTACTCGTTCCGAGTAAATATTCATCCATTTCACACCTCCTTTCATCATTTCAAACTCCCGTTTAGTAGTTCTAATCATCCATTTACTCATTCTGACTAAACATTCACCCATTTCACACATCATTTCTATCATTCTGAACTCACATTCAATCGTTCTGATCATTCGTTTACTCGTTCTGAGTAAACATTCATCCATTTCACACCTCATTTCTATCATTTCGAACTCCCGTTCAGTCGTTTCGATCATTTGTGTACTCGTCCCGAGTAAACATTCATCCATTTCACACCTCATTTCTATCATTTTGAACTCCCGTTCAGTCATTTTGATCATTCATTTACTTGTTCCGAGTAAACATTCATCCATTTCACACCTCATTTCATCATTTTGAACTCTCGTTCTATCGTTCTGATCATCCGTTTACTCATTCTGAGTAATCGTTCATCTGTGATCAACCGTTTGCTCATTTTGAGTGTTTGTTCATCCATTTCTATCATCCATTTCTCCAATCAAATCATCGTTTTCCCCATCCAAATCCCCTAAACTTCGTCTCAAATTATTATCCAAATTGACCTAAGTATCTGATTTGATCGTCATCATCAACATCCGCTTAGGATTGTCATTTTTCCTAAGTTAATCATCATCGTCGGCCCAATCAATCCATTTTCAATCTCAAGGTGGATTCAGTGCCCCAATCATACATTTATCCTTTAATCTAATCAATCAACATCCTAAGTCACCTAGGATAATCTCTTAACAGGGTTTACAGTCCCTTCCATCATCCAATCCAATCCATCGATCAATCTTATCCAATCTAATCTTATCGCATCCCTATCCAATCACCTCCGACCTAATCAATCTACTTCCATCTCGAAGCAGATTCGGTGTCGTAATCATCCTTTGATAATCCAATCCAATCATCAGAATCAATCCCATCACATCATCCAATCATCATAATCTGAGCTTTACTCCAATCCTTATTTGAGCATAACCTAAATCTCGATTTGAGCTTTAGTCCATTTCCTTCCATAATCTTTATCCATCCTCTTTATCCTTTGATCATCATGAATTTTTATCCTCCATCAATAGTGGTCAAGGGAAACCCTAATTACGTCAACGACGATAACGAAAGTCTTGTTGATCAAGAAGAATGTGACATAGATCCCCTTGACACTATCATTGCTAGTAAGCTTTCTCCACCCACATTCCAAAATCCAATCACCCCATCGAGTTATCCCATCATGTCTTCATCTATGCCTAATCACACTCCTTCTACCTTTGACAAGGGATGTCCATCATCCATCATCCCCACCCATCCTAGTTTTCGTCACAATACCCCTATCTTGATCCCCCATCCACATCCTCTTATCTCAATCCTTCCCACATGTACCCACTACCCTAATCTTCCATACCAATCCACTCAGCCTAATCCTACATTCACACCTTCCTATCTTAGTCAAACACACCCATCCAACTTACCCTAATCCAACATGCATCTCCCTATATTAATCCAACACCTGCATCTTCCCATCCTAATCCACCATCCCAATACCTTTATTACAACCGCTTGCCCCCATATCTTCTACCAGCGATCCCGAATCCGTGTCATCCTATCCCTAATTCCCCATACCCATATCCTTACCTTAATCCTCCATCCGGTCTTAATCTTCCATCTAATCCTAGTCCACTAATCCATAAACCTTCATCCCTCCCCACCTCGCCATCTCATTTAGCGTATTCAAGTTTCTCCGGACTTATAACAAAGGAAACATCCCCCCCACACATACACCGCAATCATGGAACCATGCCATCCCAACCATCATCCATGTGTGCGTTAGTGGCGAGACCCTTCTCCATCCAACACCTATCATTCGATACCATCACATCCTCTTCCACTGATTCCCATCTCCTACCATCACATCCTGAATCCACTGAGTCCCCATCTCCCACCATCACATCTACCAAATCCATTGAACACCCACCCCTACTCCGAGAGCCATCGAACCTATCGACGACACCCAAATCCAATCCACTTCTTCCACTCCTAGTATCCATTCCCAGGAATATTTTGAATCCTCCATCCTTCCATCTTCCCCACTTGAAGAGTCCCCCCATGACTCCATCATCATGCCTCCCGCACATGATGAGTCATGCCAAGAGCCTGATCCAAAGCATGCCAACATATCCCCTCCTCCAGATCAAGATCCTACCATCCCATCTAGTCTACCACAAGATCACAGTCCCCCATCCATTCCATCCCATGATCCTCTTGACATTCAAGATTCTACCGCTCCATCTCTGTCTCCATTGCATGAGCCTGCTACCACAAAATCAGATCCTATCATATCCCCTACTCCCTCTCCAGATACCACCCATCCCAAATGCTGCTATCCCATCATCTCCTTCTCAGGATCCCCATCATCGCCTAAAAATGCTATCCCCACACCGCTTGCATATCGCCTTGGTACTCTCACATTCTTCCATGGTGGCCTCCTTGCAGAAGAAAAACACAGTGTATATACCACCCATCATCCCCCACCTAATAATGGACTTGCATCATGTTTTGAGAATAACAAAAATCCTATCATGGATCGAATGCTCAAGAACATGAACTATAAAGGAAAAGGTATAGGCCTTCACGAGCAAGGTATTTTAGAGCCCATCCAAGTCAAAGAACAAATCTGCATGCAAGGTCTTGGATCTATTCCCCAAGACTCACAATCTAAACACGTTGGTACAACCTCTAGACGTCCTCAACGAGCCTTTTCCAAAAGAAATGTCAGCTCTTCCCATCGCTCCACCAAATCATATGCTACAATCCCTCCTCCTCTATCGTATCGCCTCAAAACAACCATCCATATTCCTCCTTCATCTACTCCATCTGTCTTGGGTCCTTACATCCCTCCATCCGCCATATCCCATCCTTCATCTACTCCATCCATCTTGGGTTCTTATGTCCCTCCACCCACTCCATTTATTTTGGGTCTGTATATCCCAAAATCACCTACTCCATCTCATCCTTTTATCCATCCAACGCCTATCCATGTCATCCATCATAAACATCCTAATCAGGATCAACAAAGGCACATACCTACACATTCTCCATCTACACGTAATCCTCATAATCCTACCTCCCTCACTCCACATCATCCATCTTCTCACACCCATCCCATTGCTAGTACGAGCACTTTGGACGCCAGAGGAAAAATGCATCAATCTAAACACCCACATGAATCTAAAGCTTCCCATGTCCCCTCTAAAAGACATGGTAAAGAAAAGAAAAAAAAATCCAAAATCAAAATCAAATCTATAGCTCACAAAGAGCCACCAAAGAAAAGATCAAAACCATGTGGATCCCAAAGAAAAAAGATGCAATTCCATCAAATAAAAAATTTGTAAGAACATCCAAAGTTGCTAATCCAAAAGCTAACCATACCCATCTTTCATCTCCTAAGTCTGTTTTGGGTCCCTATGTCCCAAAATTCACTATTCCATCTCCTCCATTATCCCCACATTCTCCATCCACCAATCCTCTTATCTTTTCACATCCATCACCATATGTGTCAATGTTGGTCCTGAACTCACCACCCCATCAAACATCCACCCCATCATTCTATCCATACCCTTTCCAACATCCCATCCACTACCCCACATATCTCCCCCATCAAATCCCTCTAATTCATCCTCTTGCATAATCCATTTATCCTCATAAGGTTGTACCAACATCCAACAATCGGTTCGAACATGAGCTCTTAATACCTCGTATGGAACTTGATGCTTGAGTCCTTCATCCATATCCTTATCCCATGTCTTCTAAATCCACTTATTCGCCTCCCTATCCTTATCCATCTCCTTCCGTATACTATCCAAAAAGTCCAAAAATCCAAAAAGTCCAAAAATCCAAAAAAGTTCAAAATCGAAAAAAGTCAAAAAAATCAAAAAAATCAAAAAATCCACAAAAATCAAAAAAATCAAACAATAAAATAGTAAAGAAAAATAATTCATCCAATGGTGAAAACTTGGAAAACAAGCGCCTTGGATAAGTACCATGATGAAAACCTGGCAAACAGGTGTCATGCATAAATCCCCATCTGCACTTGGGGGCAGTTTCCTGCTATGCATTCCCTCTATCCACTATGCTTCCTGTTATGCTTCCAGCTATGCACCCGTCTTCTTGCTATACGTCCTCTTCATTCATCCCCTCCATCCTGCCTATCTTACACATCCTGCTTGGCATATCTCATTTATCCCGTCACTCCATCCTTCTTGTGATCTTGATCAAAAAATAGGGGCACCTATCTATGCATGCTTTGGACACCTCTTGGTATACATTCCCTGCACACATGCTCTATCATATCCCTAAATCACCCATCATATCCTCCTCCAGTTATCTCCTTCATTTTCCCATCTTCTATCTCTCATGCCTCATTATACATGACATATCTAGAGTGGGGGCATTTATCTTCCTTTGTGATTTAGTCCTTGGAGACATCATTCCTTCCATCCTGGCATCCCTTTTCATCCATTCATTTGGTAACCTTTTCCCCATCCTTCATCCACTCCATCCATCTTGGGTTCTTATGTCCCTCCATCTCCCCATCCCTATCTTCTTATCCTTCCATCATAGAATCCTTTGTCATCAATCCATCTGGCCACCTTTTCCTCATCGTCCATCCCAACAATCATCTTCCTCCCCCCCCATCCTCTACCCTCATCCCATCTCATAATCCCTTGTCATTGGTATCTAGCTATAGGCTTTTACCCACGCAATCCAATGTCATCTATCTTATCGTCATCACTTCTGCTTTTTTTGCACATCTTTTCAATCTCCTATCCTTTCTCATCATTCATCTCTCCATCATATCATCCTCCCAATTCATCTTTTGATGATTTGAATAACTATCCCATCCTTGAGCTTTGTGATCACCACCATCCTCTAATTCAATCCAACAGGTCTATCGTGTCCCATCGTGTCGATCCAATCATTTTATCCCCTTGTCTGGGGATATCTCATCATCCTTCATCCATTTTCTATCGTTGATCTTTCGTTGAACTATGTTGCCCCTGCGCTTTTACGTAGGAAAGGTCGATCATTTGATCCACCCCCGGGGTTCCATCATCGATCTTCTTGTTGTGTCCATCTGATCCTTTATCATCTATCATCAGTCTTCAACTCTTGTTCCTATTGTCTGTCTCGTCTTTACCATCCATCGAAGTCTCTTACCTTGTGTCATGTCTCTTATGTCGTGTCATCAAGCTATGCCCTTATCTAGCTGGTTCTTAACCAACAAGATCCACTTGTATCATCAAATCCAATCGGTTCCGAATACCTTGTGTCATATCGATCTTTTAGTCTAGTAACCATCATCGGTCTCAACAGGATGCATCCTTCCTAACAGACCTCATCAATCCCATCCATCCCCGTGATCCTATGGCAAAGGACGTTTGAAATTGATTGTGATCTTTTGATGCTTTTGGCTTTTGTTTATCATTTGAGCTCCCTATCATCACTTTTCATGGTCACCTTGATCCATCATATCATGGTGTACTTTGACTAGTCAACATAGGGGCGCATATTGATCTTTTCTTTGTTGTTGTCTTCTTGGTTGTCCCACGTAGTACCCACCAAGATCCCTGAGGTATTGTGTTATGCTGGGGCATCCTTCTGTGCTTGTGGTTATCCCAACACCTGGCCTGACCAAGGTCATCGCGACTTTGGGGTGTTGGGATAGCCTTCTTGTTTGATCTGTTTGTTTCATGCATTAGACACTAATCTGCCTTGGTCATTTATACCTTGGTGTATCGTGTCTTCTGCTATAGCAAAAATCAGTGCTCCGACGATGGTAAATTGCATTTAGATTGCATTTCATCTCTCATCCTCAAATCTCCCCCCATCCATTCATCCTTCATCACGCTACCCTCCCAATCTCCTGCTGCCTTTTCATCCTTTCTCACCCACTTTGCATCATCTTTTTCATCTCACTTTGCATCATCTTTTTCATCTCTCTTTGCATCATCTCATCCATTTCATTTCGAGAGCACACTCGTGTTCTCTTGAACCCGCATGTCCTCTCAAGGGGGCATCCTTCATCCCCTTCACCTCAAACTTTCATCTTCACCCCCATCATCTTCCTTCCTAGTCAATCCTTTGACGACTGAGGCATTTTTCCCAATCTAACCATCTTCTTCTAGGTTCTACGTTTTAATATTCTTTGAAATGATGCTACTTCGTAACACCATCTCAAAGAGGGGAAAAATGTAGACACCTAAAATTTGGACACTTAATTTATCCAAATTTATCCCCTTTCATCTAAGCATCCCCTTATCCGCATTAATTAAGTAATATCACTATTATTTAATTAATCCCTCTAAATTTCTTCTAATCCCTAAGGTATCTAGTTAAATAATTAAATACCTTCCTCTTTCATGAATTAAATAAATATCACATTTATTTAATTCCTCCTCATGTCACATCCTCCATCATTTTTATCTGATCTTAATCCTTCTTCTAATCTCATCATTAGGATGTGCACATGCCTAATCCTTGATTAGGAGGTGTCACATCCTCCAACTTTTGCAAATTGGCCTCTAATCTTTCTTAGCCACCTAACCTTCCTCTAACCCCTCATCAACTTGTCTAATCACCCCCTTTAGTCAACTCTTCCCATCCCCCAAGGAATTTTTAATTCATTTTGTCTTCCCAAAGTCCTTTGAAGAATTTTTAATTCCACTCTCATCTTTCAAGGAATATTAAATTCATTTTCTCTTCCCCATGTTCTTTATGGCATGTGTCCTTGGTCAACCTTATTAAAGGCCTTCCCCTTTTGGACAAGACACTCCACTTCCCCATGTGAATTTTTAATTCACTTTTAATTCCCCAATGCACTCAAAAGGAATTTTTAATTCCTTCACTTCTTCCCACATGTCCTCTCTTTATTCTTTATTCTTTCCCCTCTCCCCATGAGAATATTTTAATTCCTCACATGTCCTCTCACCCACATGGGGACAAGCACCTCCTTTACGAGGAGATCTTGTCCAATCCCAAGGTACTTTGTACCCCCTCCATGTCATGTACTATCCTTCCACTTCATGTCCACTTCACCTTTTATGGCTATATCACATGCCACATGTCAAGATGTGAGGGCTTGTGAGTTCTCAGCTCACCTTGGCCCTACATCTTGATCATTGGTGGCTCAATCTTGGCCATCCATCTCTTCTAGGAATTCTCAAAAAAATATAAATACCCCCTCTTTTCTCTCATTTTAGGGGGAGATCATTTTGCTAGCCAAACTCTTGCAATTTTATTTCTCAATCTACACTTAGCCATTTTCATGCTTTTATCCATTTCCATCCATCCTCACATCATCATATCTTGCCATCCAAGGAGCATACACATCAAAGATCGAAGGGCCAACCAAAGGATCGATTCGACACAAGGTATAAAGTTTCATTTGTTGTTTTTATCTTGTGTTGATTCCAACTTAGGCTAATCTTGAGGTGTAGGTTGTTTTGGTGTTTATTTGCACTCTTTAGTTTGTTGCTCATTTTCTAACGCATATATTCGACCTATCACAATAATACTACAAGCCGACATCAAATCTAGGAGAAAAAAATCTCGCCAAGAATTTGAATTTAAATTAGGCCTAAGCCAAGTAGGACTCATACGCCAGTTGTGGCATATGAGACTCATTAAGCTAAGCTTGGGACACATTTTTCAAAAAATGCTTAGTTTAATGTTAAATTCATATCTAGGCTCTGAAACATAGGTGGGACCCATACACCTGAGGTGGTGTATGAGTCCTAGATCACTAAATCTTGGTCATACAATCCAAAAATATTAAATTATGATTGGTCATTTGATATGTGTCAGGATTATCCTCATAAAGATGCATTAATTAAGGCTTGTGGATGTAAAATAAGGCCAATTAAGGCATAAAGAAGCCCAATTTTAGCAGGGAAGGCCCAAAAAAGTGTGAAAATATAAAAGGATACATTTTTCTACACTACATTTATCCCCCACTTTAGTGAGAGGATGAACTTGCTTCAAACTCACACTAAAATAGACAAACTCGCATCAAGAGTGGTTCAAGTCTACTAATGCTAGTAAAATAGAATAACATCATTCAAGAGGGATGATCAAGCCCCCAGAATCAAGATCCTATGGAAAAACAACATAGACACAAAATAACACACATGAAAATGATATAAGGAGCAACAACAAGGCACAAGCATACACTGCCAAAGATAAAGAGAAAGAAAAACAAAAACAAAAAAGGGTGGATCAAGCATCATATGTTTGTCCTGCACGCTGTAGATCAGATCTAAGTCATTTGTACAAGAAGCTTTAGCACTAGAACACGATGTCCACCATGAAAACCAAACACACGCTCACAAGGGCTAGTGGAACCTCAAGTTGTCCACTAAGTGAGCCCCTAACAAGACACATATGCACGTGACCGGTATGTGCTCACATAGACAAGAAAGTGGCTATGGGAAAGTCACGCATAAGTTTGGCTCCTATACGTACAACCATACCAAAGCTATACCTCCTGATAACTTTGATAAGGCATCACAAAAAAATGAACTTCGAGCTTCATAAGGCAAGCAAAGATTTTTGTGCTTGAAACTCATGAACAAATAAGATGGCACCATAGGCAAGCAAAGTGTGTTATGCAACGTGGCCATATAATCGAAAATGAAAAAAAAAGTGTAAGGGTAAGTTCAAAGGAGTTTTGTTTAGTTCATGTGAGGTCTTAACTTAGGGAACATTGTGCCTAATGTCTCCAAGAGAGGACCGATCGAAGAATAGAAGATTCACAACTTAAGGGATGCAGTGTGTTGCATCAAGCCACTAAAAGGAATATAATATGCTAAGATAGATCACGCTCTTGAAGGAAATCACACCCAATGTCACTACAAAGCGAGAGATGCATCATATGAAATAAGAAGACTACACAATAAAACATAAGAAATGCAAAAGAATAATGCCAATGTATGCCCCCACTTTAAAGAAATTGTTAAAACCATGTTGTGAGTAATTACTTTAAAGTAGCAAATGATAAATGCTAACAATAATAAAAAGGACATGAGAGCTTATTTGGAAATCCCTATGCCAAGTCATATGTCTCCAAATAAAGCTATGTCATGGAAAGGGGTTGCCCCCAAAATGAAATCCCAAAGTCACATAAAGGATCCATGAATTTGGGGTCAATATGTCTTTGCTACAATGTTGTTATATAGCATTGAACTATCATCATTCCCTAAATACTCATGGAATGGGAATAATGATACAAAGAGAGAGAAAAAAAAGGAAATTCATTTTAGGTCAACATGGAAGAGACAAAGGAAAACACAAGAGAAAGAAAAAGATAAAGATAAAGGAAAAAATTTTGGGTCAACATGGAAGAGACTTAAATGTCTTGAGGCCTTGCGTCATCGCCAAAAGGAAAACACAAGACAAATAAAAGCTAAAATGTTTACGACATAGAGAAGAATGTAGGTACAAATAGAGGAATGTCACAAAGAGACAAGTACATCAAATAGAACAGTACGAGATCATATTATGCACATGCAATCACACACAACATGAAAAAGAAAATAATGCAAAAGACTAGTAAGGCCCATGCGAGTCAACCTATTAGCAGGTCATCTGCATCCCAATCATGGTCATTGTATATGAAAGGTGGACAAATAGAAAAAGGGACAATAGCAAGTGCCAAACTAGGGTCAAGGCTATCTAATTCTTTCCTCCACTGAGTATGAGACAAGAATGAGCTAATATAGGTTATGAAAAAGAGTTGGACTTGCATTTTGAAAATGATTTGCAATGAATATAAAGCATGCAATAGTGAGAATGTTGTGAATCTACAACTATTACATGGCAATGAGAGGAAAGACATGATTTAATGGAATATTTCTATGGTATCAAACTTTTAAAATATTTGTTTTAAAGCACGACACTCATCAATACTATGTCCAATAACTCTATGATATTGACAATGTGATGTGTTTGTATTCTTAGGATTTGGTTTTCAATCTTCTCGTATTGGTGGTAATGTAATTAGTCCTTTGTGTAGAAGTATCTATAGATTCCTTTAAGTTGTAGATGGTGGATAAAGGAATTGTAACTTTTCTTTAGTTTGTAAGGCCTTCATTGCTTGCTAGATTCACCAATCTCTCATGTTATATGTTGAGGAGGGGGACCTAAGATGATCCTATCATCCTTATCATCATTATGAGGCATTGTTTGTTCATTAGGAAGGACACTTATGTCGGGTGGAGGATTTTGATAGCCTAACCCTTTGGTATCTTCAGTTGGTATTTTCTCTAAAATTTGGTGAATTTCATGTTCGCTTGTTGTATCACATCCTTGTTTACTTAACATCGTGAATCCTTTTCCATATGTCTCTTCTAGGTTGATGGGAGTGTTTGTCACTTTTTTAATGTAGAATGGTTGAATGTTTGTTTGATTAGAGGAACTAGGTTCACCTATTGTAGGAAAATTAAGCTTAGCTTGTGTCTCAATTTTAGGATGTAAAAGATCAAACATCTCAAGAGATGTTGGTTGTTTCATAGAAGGATAAAAGGATGCATTAGTCTTAAGGTTGTTAATGAAATAATTTATGAAGGTATTTATGTTTTCATCATCTTCTCCAATCATGTCAACATCACGAGGAGGACATGCATTAGGATTTGATTGAGCATGAGTGACTTCAATTTCATTAGGGTCATTTCCAAAAGCACAAATCTGCACATCCACTAATGACTTCAAGGATATTCACAGCTTTCTAAAGCACATATCCATGATGAAATATAATGCAGGAACTTAGAATAAAAGGATAAAATGCAAATTTGAAATTATGCAATTGACAAAATGAACCAAATCAAGCTAAATGCAATGAAATGAATGAAATAGAAACTCTGCAAACTGAAATAGAAATGTAATAATAGCAAATTGAAACACAAAAATAGAGTTTTTAATGTTGGAAAATATACTTTAAAATCTAAAAAAGGACTAAATTTCCCAAAGGGGCGTATGAGTCCCAATCTGTATTTTTCAAGGATTTAAATTTTGATAAACAGTCAACACATAATACCTAGAAATTAGGCAAAACTACCTATAGTAGGACTAAATTGCCAAGAGGGATGTGAGTCCCAGATTATTGTTTTGAAATGAATTCTAAAGAATTCTGAGTGAATGTTATGCTTTTTGGTTTGAATGATTTCTATGCTAAGTGCAATTATAGATTTCAATTGAATTTCAATGATGAAAGAGGCAAAAATGCAACCTATATGCACTTTCACTAATGCAAGATATTGAAACCCTAGATGCAAATTAACTAATGCAAGACCTGATGCAAGTTAGATATAGGACTATGATGCACTCCAAACCAGAAATAATGTGTTCTAAAGGGTAGGTTCACCAAAATGAAGCCTTGGAAATAGGGTTCCACCTTTAGAAGATCGAACTTGGGTTTAGGACCTATTTCACTTAGTTCATTCAAGGATACCTTAGAGATCTCAATCCAATTATAAAATGAGGGAAAGACATTTGCAATAAGGTGTCCTAGGGTGTGATTAAAGGTTAAAAAGGGGTTCACCACCAAGCTAAGGCTTGGAAAGGAAAGAAATGTAAATGAGATACAAGACTTAACTAAATGACATAGAAATGAATTCAAATCAAAATAGTAAACTGAGAAAGTACAGAGGTGCACCTGGAAACTTGAATAAGCTTAAATGAAGGTATGGAATCCTATAAATGTTGACTTTAATGCACACTAGGACTCATATGGCAGTAGGGGCGATTTAGTCCTAGTTTAGGGTTTCGGGCTAAAACCATAATCTGAAACTGTTGAATCAAGATCTACAAAAAAAGTCTAAAACTAGGTATACTAGGACTCATACACCACAAGTGGTGAATGAGTCCTAGTATCAGCGTTGCTCTAAAACTCTGATGTCCTTTAGTGCTCTATTGTAGATTTCCTCCTACTAAATCCCTGGTTCTTAAACACTAAATTCTGCTCTATAAGTGACTTTTCTATGATCTTGCAAACAAGGTGAGAACTTTGACAACTTGATTACTTTTCTCCAATCTTGCTCTTCAATGGATCTTCAACCTAGACCACCTAGATCTGCAATCACACATCAAAGAGATGGAAAAATGTTGTTTTGTTAGTAGATAGGGGTTGGCCTTGGTCAAACGCCATTTTAGTAATCAAACCTTGAAATGAAATTAAATAGAATGGGGGAATGATGAATGAACAAATAAACAATGTCGCAACTCACCAAACCCTTAGACAAAAGGCTGAAATCTTGCAAGTAATGTCTAGCACGAATGTGAATCTTAACTCTTGCTTGTTTGATATGGATCTTGATTTGAATTGATCTGTAATTAGAGGTTTACAAAGTAACTTGCAAATTAATCCTAATTACAATTTTTCCCAATCCAGACAGAATTGCGTGATTATGTTGTTTAACCATTGAAATTACAGACTAAGTTCACTTAATCCCTTACAGAACTCAATGAAATTAACTAATTACTAAAATGTTCTAATTAGAACTTAAATGCCAAATTGAAAATACTGGAAAGAAAATAAGAGAGAATGTAAGACATGAGATAGAAGAAGAATAAGACAAAAGATAGAAGAATCAGACGCAAGTTGATAACGGAGTTCGTCCAATCAGGACTACGTCTTCGGGTCTGCTTCTCAATGTTGGACCGCTTTTATTAATATCTCCAAGCACCTGAAGATGCCTTCTTACAATATTCAAGCTTCAAAAAACCTGCACAAAATTCCTCACAATCTCTCTCACTTTTACAATTTTGGTGTATAACAACACCTTGCAATTCTTCCTCTCAAAAAGAATTCAACTCTCACAAAGGAATTATTTCTCCAAGTAGACTTGCTTCTTTTCAAGCCAAAACTCTCCCCCTTTTATACAAATTTATTTGCTAATATGGGCTAAAACCATATTATTTGCAAATATACCCATATCTCCTATTACAAGAAAAAAAATCAATAATATCCTCCTTTAATAATTTTTGGAAGGATAATATCCCCTCAAAATAATTCTCTTTCCATTTGAATGGTTACGAATGGATTTATTCTCTATTATTTAGGGAATATTTTATGTAAGGTTTTATTTGACCCCTTAATTTAGGAATACTATTCCTAATATTTCCGTGTAAAGGAAAATATTCTAGGCCTCTAAAAATATGGGATAATTTAGGCCTCTAGGAAAAAGGGATTTAGCCTTATTCTAAGGCTTTGAAAAAGAAATTAAATCTTTTAGAGAAAATAGTGGGTGGTGATCCCACCATCCTCTCCTCCTTTTAAGTTTTTCCCCTAAAGACAAGGGAGACTTCCCATATAAGGTGGGATACCCCCTATTCCTTAGGTGGCATCCCACTTTAATAGGTGGTGCCCACTTTATATTTTTTTTTCTTTAAAAAATATGGTTTAATCCATATTTATGCCATGTCATATACTCTTGCCACATCACCACTTGCCACATCACCATGCTGACGTCATGATGACATCATCATTTTGACCGGTCAACTCTTTTTGTCTGCAAACTTTGACCGGCTCTATTTTGCTCATACGGACTCTATTTTCGAAACCGAATATAGTTCTGGAATCAGCGCGACGAGCTCTACAACTTGGTGTCATTTTTTTCTCATTTTGAGATGATCAATTTTCTGCCTTTTAGAATGCCTGATTCGCCTGTTTGACCGGACCTTTGACTGTGCATAACTTCTACATACGAACTCCTTTTGAGCCCGTTCAAATTGCATCAGGACCATGTCAGCGAGCTCTGTGTGATGATGCTAGTTTCATGAGATTCTGAGATTGTGTAATTTTTAGGTTTTCCAGGATCCACCTGGATCATGAATGCTTGCTTGAATCATAAAACCCTACATCACAAATGTTAGCTCAAAAAACAAATATGATGCTTGATACTTAAATAATGTTCCATAATGCTTAATAATCACTCTTGAATTCTCTTGAATGCTCTTGTAAGTGCTCTTATGATAACTTTTTGATGACTTGTAAGCTTTCTAGGTGAAAAATGAGTGAAATAACCTTGTATTTATACTTGTTTATGCCAAAATTCTCGAAATTACAAAACTAAAATCCAACATCATATCTAGGAGAATAAAATCCTATCAAGAATTTGAATTTAAATTAGGTCTAAGGTAAGCGGGACTTATATGCCAATTGTGGCATATGAGTCCCATTAGGCTAAGCTTGGGACACATTTTTCAAGAAATTTTTAGTTTAATGTTAAATTCAGATGTAGGCCCCAAAACCTAGGTGGGACCCATATGCCCAAGGTGGCATATGAGTCTCAGATCACTAAATATAGGTCATACAATCCAAAAACATTAAATTATGATTGGTCATCTGATATGTGTCAGGATTATCCTTGGAAAGATGCATTAATTAAGGCTTGTGGATGCAAAATAAGGCCAATTAAGGCATAAAGAAGCCCAATTTTAGCAGGGAGGGCCCAAACAAGTGTGAAAATGTAAAGGGCTACATTTTTCTACACTATAATTGTTACTAGTTTTTAACAAAATATAATAAGTAATAAGTTATATTAAATAAATTAAAGATTTTTTTTGGGGTTACATACATTTTTAAATAAAGATTGATTAAGACATCCAAATAAATAGTAAAATATGTATTATAATAACATAAAAACTCAATATTTAGCATGACCATACCATAAATACCATATTAAAAATATTTGTTTTAATTAATTATATGAATATAACATTATATTGATAATATTTTTAACACAATTAGAACATAGATACAATTGACAAAAATAAAATAAAATCATTCAAGATTATGGTTCATGAATGTCTTATATGGTAAGTTGGCATCCAAGTATATATTATGAACATTTTGGGCACAATGATGAAATTACATCAAAATTGTATTAACATCTTAGATGAAGATAGCTAATGTGTGTCTTTTCTTCCTAAAATCACTTTCTCTTTATTGTTGATGTCAATCGTTATATCAATTGTATCTCCTAAAGGAAGTGCACTTTGTTTCAGATATTCAGGGTTGTATTCTTCTTTGCTCATGTCAATCTCACTACTTTATTTTTCTCCATCTTTACTCTCGGCACTAATAATAGCGCATGTTACCCATTTCTTTTGAGGAGTGGATGATTTTTCATAAACTCCTAGCATTTGTTTCAAGGCTTCATCATCTTCAAATTATTCCCATGATGGTTCACAAGTCATATCAAGGAATTCAGGATTCTTCAAGGTGAGATTGATTTTAGGTTTACACATGATGGTGTTGATGTTTAACGAGGGTCTTTTGTTTGCTTGCATTATTTTAGAAGTACAATATCCCAAACCGCTTTTTTGTCTTGCGTGTTAGGTTCTATAGGAACACAAATTCCTTGTTCTTTCTTTCTACGACCTTTTCCACTATAACCCAATTATTTCATAAGTTAATAACCTCTCCCATAAATTCTTTCTATTTCTTTCAGGTTTGGTGGTTTTGGTAATCTATCTCATCAAAATTAGTTGTATAGCTTGTGTCATTTTCAAGGGTAGATGAGGTAGACATGATTGTGATTTTTCTTCTAAATTTTGCATTGACATTACCATTGGTTGCTTTTGTTTTTCATCTTCTTTTCTTGCGATTATGTATTCTCCCATAAACGAAGGTGTTAACTCCAATGAACCCCAATCATCTTCCAATAACTTTGACATCGTTTCCATTTCTTATTTTTCTTCTTCCATAGGTTCTATGTTGGATGTTGGAATTAATGTGTTTAGAGGACTTGTCGTTCCTTTTTCAACTTGTAAACAACTTCCAGGCTTGGGGTCTATTTCAATTTGGTATACCTTATTGTTGTAGACATACTTCATTATACGATGAAGAGTTGAAGGTATTGCATGCATAGATAATGAATCCAAGGTAACCCTAAAAGAAGGTTATATGAAAGATTATCGGGCATTACATGAATAGGAGTTTACAAGGTAGCCTTTCCAACTATAATAGGAAAAGTAATCACACCCAACGATTGTATTCCTATATAATTGAATCCTTGAATCAATAAGGAATTAGGTTGAATTTTTGACTCATCCACACTGAGTTTATCGAAAAGGGTCACACTACACACATTAAGAGCGAAACCATTGTAAATAAGGGTTCTTTTTATCCTCATCTATTATGGATAGAAATTATCATAAAGGCATCATTTCTCTTTCTCATTTCCAAAGGAGGTAGCTCATTTTGATGAAAGGTAATTTCTACATTAACTATATTCATTCCTTGTATAAGAGATGCCACATCATTTGCATTTGTACCAGAGGGAACCATTACTTGTTGCAAGGCCATTTGAAGCATAGTGTGATAATTAGGTGAATTCTGAATTAGATCCCATAGGGATATCTTTGCAGGAGTATTCTTAAGTTCAACAAGTTCATACTCCTTCCCACTATGCGAAGTTAAACAAGGAGCACTAGGCAAGATGGGATTAAGAAAAGGTAAGGTTGTTGGAGTTGGTTGTTTTGGTTGTGAATTGTTTCGAGTGTTATATGTATGAGAAATGGTATTATAACTTGATTGCTTCAAAACATTGTTCTTAGGTGGGTAAAGAGAAAATTTAGGCTTGTTTTTAGTTTGAGGTTTGTGTGAAGGTGGGTAAAGGATAAGTTGAGGTTGAACCACGTTAACTTCTCTTAGTTTTTTTTTATCATAACAAGCCTTAGTGGATGAACCTTGTGAGATGAATTCCTCAAGGGCTTCATCTAACATGTCAAAGCCATCACTACTAAAAGGCTTGAGGGTTAGGTTAGCTTGGAAAAAGAGATTTGACATACTCGAATAACTATGCTTTCTCCAAGGGGTTCATCAGTTTGTGAGTGTTTTTGTTTTTGTTTTCTGATGAACGCAAAATGTAATCTAATCTGATTGAGCTATGAACTAATATTGAAAATGAAAAGTACAAGAATATAATTCTATCCAAAATTGCAATGAATGTAAACTATGCTAAATCTAATGATTTGAATGTAATAGAAACTCTGCAAACTTAAACAGAAAGGTACCCAACAGCAAACAAAAGCTCAAAAATAGACTTTTGAATTCTAGAAAATGTAGTTTAAAATCTACACTGGGATTAAATCACCCAGAGGGATGTATGAGTCCTAGTGAGGGTTTTTTTCACAAATTTCAAAAAATTTGAAGTGATTTTTATGCTTTTTAGTTTGGATGATCTGTAACCTAAATGAAAATATAGATTTAAAATGATTTTCAATGATGTAATATGCAAAAATGCAACCTATATTCACTTTCACTAATGCAATATTTAGAAACCCTAGAATTCCAATTAACTAGTGCAAACCCTAATTCAAAGTTAATACAAGCAAGATCTAGGATGATGATGCACTCCAAATCAGAATTATGATGTTCTAAATGTAGGTTCACCGAAATGAAAGGTTAAATTTTGTTGCTTCTATTATTGGGAGATAGAATAACAATATTCACACTCATTCAAGGAAAACCCTAGAGATCTCAAACTAAAGCGTGCAAAGGAGAAAGAGATCTTGCAATAGGGTTGTCCTAGGGTCTAATTATAAACTAAAGAGGGGTTCACAACCAAGCTAGGGCTTGGAAAAACTAATGAAATGCAAGATCTAATACTTAACCCTAATTTAATGCAATACTTCATTAAATGACCTCAAAATGCATGTAAATTAGTACAGAGAATTGCAAGATCAGAGGTGTGCACCTAGAAACCTAAAGAAGATTGGACTAAGCTTTGAAACATTGAAAATACTTAAATTAGGGAACACTGGGACTCATATGCCACTTTGGGCGTATCAATCCCAGATTAGGGTTTCTAGTCTAGAACAAGTTTCTGGCAGTGTAGATTTAGGATTTGCAAAAATATAGAAATTTCTCCTATAGTGGGACCCATACGCCACTTTTGGCATATCAGTCTTGTTCTGCTTTTTTGAGAATTCAAAGTTCATATATGTGCTCCAATATTTTTTCTTCCCTTCCCAACTAATTTTCGGGTCTAAATCTGTGAAAAGACCTGCAAAATAGAATACATACTTGAATTGATTATGGGGGGTTTGCCTCGGTTAAACTCCTAGTTTGGTAATTAAACCTTGATAGAAACAATGAATCTTGAGTGCAAATGTGAACATAAACCCTAACCTTAAGTGTGTTTAAGATTAGGAAATTTGAAATGCAACGCAACCCTATTCTATTGTGTTAGAATGAGATGCAAGAATGAAACATAGACATGAAAGACTCACTAAATGAGAGATCCCTAATCACCCCAAATGAGATCTAATAATGTATGTACTTACGTTGAATGTAGAGTGATAATGGAGGATGGAACCACTTAGGAAACAAGTCATAAGGTTTGGCTTGATGGCTAGTTTCATCTCCCTAACCTAGAATCATCATGATTCACCACATACAACCATAATCAACCCTTGACAATGTTATGTCTTGAATGAAAGTGAGCTTCAAGACCTGCAAGAACACAATAATGAAAGGGTGCTAAAACTAGGTCCAAATTAAGCGTGAAATTGTACTATTTTCAAGAGCGTACAATTTTCTACACTACAATATAAAACTATATATACACTTACCTATATTTACAAGTATTACACATGTGTTGTAGGTTGAATCTGCATCCTCTCCTTTTTGTTTCAAAGTATGTGATGAATGTGATGATGGCTTAAGGATACAAAAGGGACAATAAATCAATTTTAACTATTGACTTAAGCAATATCAATGTATCAACAAAACATGTATTTAAATATATAAACCTATATATATATATATATATATACTTACCTATATTTATAAGTATTTCATGTTGTCTAGGTTGAATATGTATCCTCTCTTTTTTGTCCCAAAGTATGTGATGAATGTGATGATGGATTAAGGATACATGAGGATAATAAATCAATTTTAACTATTTGCATAAGCAATATCAATGTATATCATCAAAACATGTGTATTTAAATATATAAACTATATTTACAAGTATTTCATGTTGTAGGTTGAATCGGCATCCTCTCTTTTTTGTCTCAAAGTATGTGATGAATTTGTGATGATGGATTAAGGATACAAAAGGATAATAAATAAATTTTAACTATTTACATGATCAATATCAATATATCATTAAAACATGTATTTAAATATATAAAAAAACATACTTGTATTTACTTATTCCATTGTGCCATCTACATCCTCTCTTTTTTGCAATGCATATATGATTGTCTCATTCAATCTTTCATAGAAATTGCCCATAGCTCTTTATTTGTAGGTCTTTGATGATACCTCACTAGTTTTATATTTATTTCCACCACCAAATGTGAGTAGTGTAATCTTCTTGTGTGTTTCATAATCTTCAAATGCAGGAAAACCATTCTTCCTTGTTAGGTATTTTCATAGCCAAGTGCCAACAACCACCACTAAACCTGTTGGATAATGATAGGCATCATCATCTTCTCGGGGTGTTATTAACTTATGTTTAGTCTCCACATAATGAGACAACCAATATTCTATTTCATCTTCATTCTCCTCGGGTGCAACAACAACATACACATGTCCTACAAACAAAATTTGATTCAATAACTTTTGTGTCCATATAATTTGATCAATCTATATACATGCATTCATATATATAATTAAATATATATTACAAAATACTAATAAAGTGAATTAAAATAAATTAAATTACCTTCTTGTACAAGGTCTAAAACATGATCATAGTCATCCAATGCAAACACTTGATCATTGTCTTCAATTGTTGTTTCATATTGATTGTGCATTTGTACAGGTGTCAACAATCTTTGCTTCCACTCTTCAACCCATTCTATATTCTCACATGCTTCCCAATCTCCTGAAATACAAAACAAACAAAAACATGTAAGCTCCCTTGTCTAAATAGTCCATGTGCTTGCATTTGAACTCTTAAATGAATGCCATTTAGTAGAACCATTGATTGTCTTGCAATCAAATCTAGGTAGAATGTTCTCTTCAACCAACCAAAAGATCGATGAAATATAGATTATTTTCTTGATCTTGTAGATAATTTTGTATTACATCAATCCGCAATCCCACGTGCATCTTTAAATTTTGTTGCATCCTCAAATTTCAATTGCTCTCTAGTAAAAATTCTTTTAACACACACACAACTCCATCATGTTCTCCTTTACCATGTCTAGCTTCAAAAGCCTCCACATATGTTGGACATTATGTTCCTTGTGAACCCTACTCAACCAATAGAACATTCAAGAATTCTTGAACTATCTCGTACAATTATCTAACCATATGAGATGTTTTTTCATCTAGATTCCTATTTCTCTTAAATTTGTATAAAATATATTGAAATAGTATTGAAAAAACTCTAATGAGTGGAACTGGTTTTCACTTAAATAGAAATGATATTCCCTCATTTTTTTTCTATCATCATATGTGCTACCATTTGCATGCATGTATACAATATGAACAAACATAGCCACTTGTTGCACTAAATTGCAATATTGTAATTGAATTTTCTCTTGTCGAGCAAGAGTATAGTTTTCTGCAAAATCAACCACTGATAGTATAGTTCCAACTAGAAATGTGTTTCTACATGTGTTAAATTATCCATCAAGCCATCGAGCATGTTGAGAGTGCTTGACATATTTTGGTACAATCTTGCTCTTAAATTTTGATATGACTACACTTACACTATTTTTTTGTAATTAAATTGCAATGCTTTCCAATTTTTCCATCTTTTAAAGAATACTCAACATTCTTAAAAATATTTTAACATCCACTAATTGTTGTCCAAAATCATTTTCAACACTTTCATGCATACAAACTCCTAAGAATGAAATATTTCTACAACTAGTACAAATAATTGTCCATTAGATCTTTCACAAAACAAACCTTCTATAAACTTCTTGATCGTTTCAACTAGCATACTAATACCACATTCCTGCAAAATCATATTAGTATGTAAGGTACGATGTATATATAGAAAAAAATCATCACAATAATGAAATTGCACATGCATTTTACAGCAACAAGAGATTCATTGCTTATTAATTTTCACATGTCAAGGTTTACATTTTTTAAAAGATCTTTGAATTATTATAATATTACCAGGTAACACTGAATCATCACAAATTTTTCTATAAAATTTGGTTTGAGTGGTGTCTAATAGTTGTTTTGGATTAGGATTGTGAGCTTTGAACCCCACTCTTAATTTCAAAACATCTCTAGCATTAGATGATACCCTAGTATTATCATGCCAATATTTTTCAACCAAAGATTTGATTTCAATATCTAATTTCATGTTAGACCTTGGGATTTGACCACGAAAACTCCAACATTGGTTGATTGGATCATTTTCTATTCTTTCTCTTCTCTTTTTTGGTCTTACCAATGTTCTAGGATGTATTTTTAGAATTTCACTAATATTGCTTAGCAATATTTTATTCAAAGTTGTTTTATTAACTATAGCAATTATTATAACTCATCATTTTGCATTCTTATCTTTAGATCAACTATTATTTCCAATAGACTCAATGGAACTAGCAATAGTAGATATAGCATGTTTACGTGATTCATCTTTTCTTCTTGGTTTAAAAAAAATGCCTAAATTTTTCATTACTTTACTCATTTTCCACATTCTCATCAATTGTGTCATGAGTTGACATTGAAATGATAGTTTTTTGCAATAAAAAAATTATTTGTATAATCTTTTGGCATGCATTATTATTTGTCTCTAAGAAATCTTACCAAGAAGATTGTCCAAAATAGTACTTTCAATTTTTAAAAAATATTTTTTATTTTCAACGTCACAAGGATTTTCATTTTTCATTTTCAACTTCAAAAGGAATTTCATTTTTATTTTCACCAACAAAACAATTTTCATTTTCATTTTCATTTTCAACAACAAAATGGTTTTCATTTTCATTTTCAAAAACAAAATGATTTTCATTTTCCTTTTCAACAACAAAAATTTTAAATTCATTTTCTCCATGAGTATAATCGATCTCATCATTGTTAAATCCAGTTTGTTGTAAATATTCTACACTCAAATTTTCCATATCATTCAAAGGTGGATTTGAAGATGTACCTGGATTCGTTCCTATTGTCACATTCTCCATAGCATTGAAAGGTGGATTTGAAGACATACCAAGATTAGTTTCTATAATCGTATTATCTTCCACATTCACCTCTTGAAAATTTGCATCATCTGCATCTATGGTCTCTTTAATTTTTTCATCTTCATTAGTCATGGAACTAAACCAAATATTTTTGGTGATGTGGGGCTCCCTTACACTTCTAGGGTTTTGCACCTAGAAGGAGAAAGGTACCAAAAACCTTAATGGCTCACTCAAGAATAAGCCCTTGATATTTCAATACAATTGAGATTGAAATATGTCAAAGGGGAATGGACCCTAGATGCTGAAGACTAATAAAAGAGATTAACTACTTATGCAAAACAAAGAAAATGCAAGATGTTTGAAAACATAGTGTAGTATGCAAAAAGACCTAAAAAGATGAATAGAAATGCAAATAAAACAAAATAGGAAAGTAAAATAGAAAAGTTGCACCTAGAAATGTGTTGAAGACTGGAAAGAGGACTAGAAATTTTGTTGAACTTGAAATTTTGACCTACTCCAAGACTCATACGTCGTTCTGGGTGAATTAGTCCTAAATTTGGAAAACTGCATCGGAGCCTGTTTCAGCAAAATGGGCATCTAAATTTGCAAAAATCTCTAAAAAAAAAGTACAGTGGGACTCATACACCACTAATGGTGTATGAGTCCACTTTGACTTTTCTAAAAACTTGAAAGTGTAAATAGAAGCTCTCGGTCTGCTCTTTCTACTCCTCCAAGTGTTCGGATTTGAAACCCTGATTTCTAACACTGCAAGTGACCTTTTGTGGATATTTTGACCTAGCCAATAAGGAGATGACTTCAAAAAGTTTGCAACGTATTCTTCAATTATTTTGAAACCTTCAAAGTACTCATACCTACAATCACACAAGGAGAGAGAAAATATTGATTGTTAGAGCATGGGGGTTTGCCTTGGTCAAACCCCTTTTAGGTAATTAAACCAAAATAATTAAATAAGATAATGGAGAATGAAATAATGCAATTAGAGACTTACTATGATGATAGATATTTAATTGTTGCAGCAATGGATGGAGAATCTTCCCTTGAATGCCTTAGAAAACTATCTTGATGACTTAAAATGCTAAAACCCTAGCTTGCTTGACTTGAGATGGATAATGAATGATGAATGAATGATTAATGAATAATGAATTAGGGTTTATAAGCTTGTTTATATAGGAAATCCACCTAAAATTCTCATTAATTTGATCCCCAAGGCCGACATTGAAGAAAATTAAACTTAAAACCCATTTTTTCCTGCTCAAACTTCGAAAATGGCCCAAATGGGACTCATTCACCAAGTTGGGAGACTTAGTCCCACTTAGATGGGAATCATTCACCCAAAGTGGATAATGGGTCCCACAAGGGCATTTTTGCCAGCTAACATGTCAGGGAGTGAAAAAAATAGGTTTATATGTTGTTCTAGTCAAGTTTTTTATTAGAATATGCTCTGGGATGCACAATATGGGGTCATCGGGGCCTATTAATGATGATATAAATGGTGATTAGGGCTAGGGACATAAATTTCAATGTGAAAGTGTGGTTAAATACACTCTACAACATTAAATTGAGGTCCACTTACCCTAGAAAGGCACAAGATCCAATATGAATGTGTAAAACACATTACAACACTAGATTAAAATTAGGTTTAATTTACAATATTTCTATATCAATGTGAGAATGAAATTAAATACATTTTACAACATTGAATTAGGGAAAAATAGGTCCATTAGACTTAAATGCTTAATAAAAGTCTAGAAAAGTGTGAAAGTCATTTACAACACTTTACAACACCTTTACAAGACATGCATTTTATTCAATTTGCAAGGGCCCAAGACCTAATGTGGATGTGTAGAACACCTCACAACACTAGATCAAGGTGATGTTAAGTCCAATTTATCATTAATTATTCCTAAATCAAGCAATGGATACTTTTTTTCTACGCTACATTTAGCCCTCACTTTAGTGAGAGGATGAACTTGCTTCAAACTCAAATAAAGTAGACATTTAAGAGGGGTCCAATCGTACCAATGTGGATGGTCTAGGATAACAAAGATGAAGGAGGCGGTCAAGCCCCTGGGATCCAAGATCCTAAGTCAAACCATTATAATCGCAAAAGGACACACACAAGGTGAATGATTTGCAACAAATCAAGATACGTGATCATGCAATGACAATAACTTAGAATAAAATGAGAAGAAATAAAAAGGTGGATCAAGCTTCGACCATTTGTGCAACGCATTGTGGATCAGATCTAGGTTGTCTATCCAAAAATGCATACTCACTCTAAGGCAACGAAACTCTTGGTTTTCTATCGAGTGAGAAGTCCTAAAAGGTGAGAAACATACACTCATGTTTGGTATGCACTAACACACATGTAAGTGGCCATGGGGAAATTCATGCCTTGGATTGGGCTTCCCGCTCAAACCATATCAAAGTTATACCTCCTAATAACTTTAATAAGGCACAACAATGAAAATGTTTTTGTAAATGCTTTTGAATGTCATGTAAAGATTTTGTTAAAGGGTATTTTGCTTTGTTCGTGCAAGGTCTCATCTTAGGGAACATTGTGCCTAATGTTTCCAAGAGAGGATAAGTGCAAATGGTCTCATCTTGTTTCCAAGAGAGGACAAGTGCAAGGTTTCATCCTAGGCAACATTGTACCCAATGTTTCCAAGAGAGGAAATCGCAAGAAAAAGAAAATTTCACAATGAAATATGAGTGTCGATGTATGCCCCCACTTTAAAGCGGTTGCTAACACCATTATTGTGAGCAATTGCTTTAAAGTAGAAGAAGAAGACATGAGAGCTTATTCAGAAAGCACTATGCCAAGTCATATGTTTATGATAAGCTACATCATGAATAAGGTAGTATGTCACATGCAAGCCAACTTAAGGCATGTCGTCCACATCCCAGGCTTGCTCTTAGATGTACATGAAAGGTTAATGGCTAGCCAAAAGAGACAACGACCAGTGACATACAAGAACAAGGCTATCTAAACCCTTGCCCCCACTGAGTGCAGGACAAGGATGAGCCAAAATGATTGATAAGATGCATGGTAAAGTGAAAAACGGTATCAATTAGAGGAATGGCGTGCCCCCACATAAGGAAGGAGCATCGATCTCCTTAAGATGTTTGATTTTACTACTCAAAGCCTTACATTCATTAGTGGCATGACCATGAACTCTATGATAGGTGCAAAATGAAGTCTTGTAATAAGATTTATTTTGAGTTTTTGGAGGGAGAGATATCAAGTGATCTTGGAAGAGTCTCGCCAAGATACCCTCTTGATCAATGGTAGAAGGTGTTCCTATAGTTTGCGACAAAGATACCTCTTGCTTAGTACAAGATGCCATACCTACGCAAGACTGCTTAGATTGCAATATTTTTTTCTCTCCTTTATAGGAGGGTGTAAAATTAAAATCATTAGTGTTTTGTGAGATGACATTGGCATTAAGTGAATATTTTTTTGTTTGTTTTATTTCAGGCAAAGGAGAACAATCAAGACCACTAGTGTCTATGAGTTCAGGATGCACTACTGTTAAAGTTGGCTTAAAGGAATCTTGTGTGATAGTGTTGATGTTGAGTGAAGGCTTGGTGATTTCTATCAAAGGACAATAACCAAGAGGTCATGAGTTGTTTCTTGCATGTTAGGATCGATGGGGACACAAATACCTTGTTCTCTAGCACCACATCCTTTTCCACTATATCCAAGTTGTTTCATGAGCTCATAACTTTTTCCATAAAGCTTTTCCATCTCTTTTGGACTAGGTGGTTGTTCATGATTAAGTTCATCAATTTTTGTTGTGTAATTTTATTTTTCTTCTAAAGTGGTTGAGGTGGATTCTTTTGAAGGGTCTTATGAGTTTTGTGTTGACATTACTGCTTTTTCGTGTCCCTTATTTGAATCTTTGTTTATAATCTTGCACTCACCCATGAATGTATGTTTGAAATCTAAGGAACCCCAATCATCTTCTAATACTTTCGTGACTTGCTCGATATGTTTTTCTTTGCCTTGCGAGTGTACCAATTCCACTTGTGTAGTTGGTGTTAATGTTGCCAGAGGATTTTCCCTATTTTTCTCAATGTTCAAACAGTTTTTCAGGTCAGGTTCAAATTCAAGTGTGTACACTTTGTTATTGTAGATGTATTTCATTTTACGATGAAGAGAAGGCACCCCATTCATTGCATGAATCCATGGTCTGCCTAAGAGAAGATTATATGAGAGATCATGCAGCGTAACATGGATTGGTGTTTCCAATGTGGCCTTCCCAACTATAATAGGCAAAGTGATCACACCAAGCGGTTGTTTTCCTACATTGTCAAATCCCTTAATAGATAAAGAGTTTGGTTGAATTTTTTATTTATCTACACGAAGTCCATCCAAGAGGTTTACGCTACACACATTAAGGGTTGAGCCATTGTCAACAAGGGTTCACTTTATCCCTATTATGTTTTTTCACTTCCAAAGGGGGAAGTTCACTTTGGTGGAAAACAATGTCAGCATTCAATCCTTGAATGATGGATGCTATGTCATTCGGGTGTGCGTTAGAAGGGATAGGAACTTGTTGCAAGGCAGTTTGAAGCATAGTGTGATAATTAGGTGAATTCTGAATTAGGTCCCATAGAGATATCTTTGTAGGAGTATTCTTAAGTTGTTCAACAAGATCATACTCTTTCCCACTATGTGAAGGAAAATGAGGAGCACTAGGAAATATGGGATTAGGCAAAGGTAAGGGTGTTGGGGTTGGTTTTGTGGTTGTGGATTATTTCTAGTGTTATATGTATGAGCAACGGTATTATGACTTAGTTGTTGTGAAACATTGTTCTTAGGTGGGTAAAGAATAAGTTCGGGTTTTTTTCGAGTTGGAGGTTTGTTTGAAGGGGGGTAAAGGATGAGTTGAGGTTGAATAATATTAGCATCCCTTAGCGAGGGAGAGTCTAATGTTTTCTCATCATGTGCTTCTACTATGTTATTGCCAATGTTATCTTTTTCTTGCACCATTATATCCTCCCGAGGAGGAGAGTTTGTAGGAGAACAACAAACCAAATGTTCTTGACAATCAATGATTGGATCTTCTAAAATGACTTCATCACAAGTAGGGGGATGATCAATGGTTGGTTGTTCTTGATTATTAGGAGAAGGCTCTATTTGATTTTTTGTTTTCTCTAAGGTCTCAATTTCTTGTTCCATATTATCTACCCTAGTAGGAGAGCTTGTAATATGTTCATCCATGGTTATATTTAGTAAGCCAGCTTCATCACAAGTAGGGGATGCATCAAGAGAAGGACAACTAAAATTCTTTTGTTGAAATAGGCCTTTCCAAATGTTAGGGACATTAGAAAGGATAGAGATAAGGTTATCACTTTCAATCCACATGTCCTCTTGAAAAATGTAATTTTCATGACCGTTCACGATTGTAGCCTCTTTTACTAAAGGCTTCTTAAAATTAGGGGGTAGTGAGAGACGAATTTGGGATAAGCAAAGTGTTGGCTATGATTTCATTGTCTTGTTTTTTAATTTCTTCCAAAGGGGGATGAGGAGAGGGACAATCAAGACACTCAATGCTTGTATCTTCTTGCACCAAGATACCTTCATCACTAATAGGAGCTCGGTATCGAGAGAAGAACAAGTATGATTGTTATGATTGTCTACACTACCATCCTCACCAATGGGCAATGTAATAGTAAGGATTGTGCCAATGGTTTGATCATAACTATGAATAACATGTTTCTTAATGACCTCATTGTTGTAATCAAAATTGAACTTATGCAATCCATTTTTAATCATATCAAAGCCATATCTTTTGAAAGAAAACATGCTATCATGAAAAAGTAAAGAAAGTGCAATGCAATGACCTAAAGTAAGATGTTTAAATGTAATTTTTAGATGTGAAAAAAGGTAAATTTTTTATTACATTATGCAACAACTTGAAAGATGAAATGTTATAAATGCAAATTTGAAATTGAGCAATGCATGAAATGAACTAATTTAAGCTAGATCTAATGAAATTTATGTAACAGAAACTCATCCAACTAATACAGATAGTTAATGGCAAAAAATAGAAGTGTAGAAATAAGGTGTTTAGTGATGTAAAAGGAAGTTTTAGGGGTGCAAAGGGACTGATTCACCCAAGGTGGCAAATGAGTCCTAGTGGGGATTTTTTTTCAAAAATTTTAGATTGTTTTGATTGATTTTTATGTTTTTTGTGCTGTATGATGTAGACCTAAGATGCAAATGCAGAATTTCAAAAAAAATTAATGATTGTAGATTCAAAAATGCAACCTATATGCACTTTCACTAATGCAAAATTTTAAAACCCTAGAATGCAAATTAACTAATGCAAACCCTAATGCAAAGTTAATGCAAGCTAATTCTAGGATGATGATGAACTCCAAAATTAGAAAATGTGATGTTCTAAGGTCGTGTTCACCAAAATGAACCAAATATTTTTGGCGATGTGGTGCTCCCTTACACTTCTAGGTTTTTGCACCTAGAAGGAGAGAGGTACCAAAAACCTTAATGGCTCGCTCAAGAATAAGCCCTTGGGATTTCAATGCAAATGAGAATGAAATTTGTCAAAGCGGAGTTTCCTAGATGCTGAAGACTAATAAAAGAGATTAACTACTTATGCAAAACTAAGAAAATGCAAGATGTTTGAAAACATAGTGTAGTATGCAAAAAGACTTAAAAAGATGAGTAGAAATCCAAATAAAATAGAACAAAGAAAGTAAAACATAAAAGGTGCACCTAGAAATGTGTTGAAGATTGGAATGAGGACTAGAAATTTTGTTGAACATAAAATTTTGACCTATTGGGACTCATACGCCATTCTGGGTGAATCAGTCCCAGATCTGGAAAACTGCATCGAAGCCTGTTTCAGCCAAATGGGTATCTGAATCTGCAAAAATCTCTGAAAAATAGGTACATTGGGACTCGTATGCCACTAATGGTGTATGAGTCCACTTTGAATTTTCTAAAAACTCGAAAGTGAAAACAGAATCTCTTGATTTGCTCCATCTGCTCCTCTAGGTGTTTGGATCTAAAACCTTGATTTTTGACACTGTAAGTGACCTTTTGTGGATATTTTGACCTAACCTATAAGGATATGACTTCAACAAGTTTGAAACATATTCTTCAATCATTTCCAAACCTTCAAAGTACTCAGACCTGCAATCACACAAGGAGAGAGAGAGAGAGAGAGAGAGAATATTGATTGTTAGGGCATGGGGGTTTGCCTTGGTCAAACCCCTTTTAGGTAATTAAACCAAAATAATTAAATAAGATAATGGAGCATGAAATAATGAAATTAGAGACTTACCATGATGATAGATCTTGAATTGTTGCAATAATGGATGGAGAATCTACCCTTAATGCCTTAGAAAACAATCTTGATGACTTAAAATGCTAAAACCCTAGCTTGCTTGACTTGAGATGGATAATGAATGATGAATGAATGATGAATGAATAATGAATTAGGGTTTAGAAGCTTATTTATATAGGAAATCCACCTAAAATGCCCATTAGTTTGATCCCCAAGGTAAACATTGAAGAAAATTAAACTTGAAACCCAATTTTTCCCTCTCAAACCTCAAAAATGGTCCAAATGGGACTCAATCGCCAAGCTGGGCGACTTAGTCCCACCTGGATGCAACTCATTCTCCCAAAGTAGTGAATGGGTCCCACCAAGGCCTTTTTTCCAGCTAGGATGTCGGGGAGTGAAGAAATTAGGTTTATATGTTGTTCTAGCTGGGTTTTTTATCAGAATATGGCTTGGGATGCACAATATGGGGTCATAGGGGCCTATTAATGATGATATAAAGGGTGATTAGGGCTAGGGACACAAAGTTCAATGTGAAAGTGTGGCTAAATACACTCTACAACATTAAATTGAGGTCCACTTATCCTAGAAAGGCACAAGATCCAATGTGAATGTGTAAAACACATTACAACACTTGATTAAAATTAGGTTTAATTTACAAGCTTTATAGATTAATGTGAGAATGCAATTAAATACATTTTACAACATTGAATTAGGGAAAAATAGGTCCATTAGACTTAAATGGTTAATAAAAATCTAGAAAAGTGTGAAAGTCATTTACAACACCTTTACAAGACATGCATTTTATTCAATTTGCAAGGACCCGAGACCTAATGTGGATGTGTAGAACACCTCACAACACTAGATCAAGGCGATGTTAAGTCCAATTTATCATTAATTATTCCTGAATCAAGCAAAGGATACTTTTTTCTACGCTACAGGAACCATATGCTTCAGCATTATTTATTGATCAAATCCTCATTATTCTATCTCTCTATCTTTTTCCCTCCTCTCTCTTTGCTTAAATTTCTTCAAGGTTCAATACCTTCCTATCTTTCCTCTTATTACAATTTTGTGATCCCATGATTACAAAATTCTAAAGTACAAATGAATGTCAATAGTAAAAGTCTTCCTTCTTTGTTCCTCCTTCAAATGAGTAGAAAATGAACACAATTCCACCCCAAAACTGTCCCAATGATGCCTCCTTTCAAAATTCAAATCAAATTGCAAGTTCAAAATCATGTAGAAGACAAAATCAATAGAAAATGGGAGAAGTAGTCGTTGTCAACTATACACTGTCAAGTTGCAAAATTGGCAGTAATTTTTTAGTAATAAAAATTAAAAAACTGTCAAAAGAGGAATAGGATCCTGTTTATAAAATGGAATCTCGTTTACTAAACAAGATCCCATAGTGAACGAGATACTATTTTGTTTTCCAACATTTGTATTATTAAATAAAGCAAATGGGATCCCATTTAGGAAATAAGATCTTGTTCCTAAAGTGGGATACCATTTTTTAAAATTTGAATTTTTGGTCGGGTTTGTATTTTATTTTTTGGTTCAAAAAAAGGCTTGGGGACCCGAACTTAAGCTTTGAACTTGGTTTGACCTGCAACTTGAAGGTCATGTCAATGTCACAAGAAAAGAGTGGCTTTGGACATATGTCTGAAGACCTTTTTGCAGAGTTTTTTGACGAAATTAAAATCCATTATCAATGAGACTGTGTAGATTCCAAATATGTAAATTTTTTTATAATTGGATTATTTTTTCTATTTTTCAAATAATTTTAGATGAAACTGGTCCATAAAATTGAAATATCATGGATTTTTAGTATTTTAATAAAATTTTATTAATATAATTTTTTGAAAAATGAATTATACATGCACATTCTTCAAAAAATTATTTTCAATCTGAAAAAAAAATGATAAGCTTATGTCATCTTATGCATGACATACACAACAAATATGGCCAATAAAAAAATATCAAAAAAAATATTTTAAAAAATTACAAAAAATATTGTGCACATTCTTCAGTGTGTTACAAATGTTTTCCCAAAAGGACTCAGAAAAATATGATTATTTAGGTCAAAATATGGATGACGTATACATGCATGGTATGGTAAAAAAAGTGACTTTTAAATAGTGGTTTTTAGACATGCCTATTGAAAATCATCTTGTATCATCTAGGTATTAAAATAAATTACATATTTGGAAACTAGACTCTGAGTACTACATCTTATATTTAGTGACTTTTTTAAGATTCCATCTCTAAGTGCTTCTTGAATTTTAAGGTCAAATGTGACAAATTCTTAAAATAAGGGAAAACACTTCCACTTTTTGGCCAAAAAGTGGACTCGACTTCTTGCACACACCCAATATTGAGGATTAAGAGTAAGCTAGTTGAAATAATTGAATATTAAATTTATGAATGGTCCATTTCTATCTATATCAAATAGGAATTATTCTTCCTACATTCCCCAAAGACTCCCTACTTAGGGATCCCTACCTCTAATAAATTTTATGCTATGGTACACATAAAAATAAATAATAAAATAAAAGAAGCTTACCTAAAAAAATTATTTAGCATGAGCATTCCATTAAAAATTCATATTTTATTAAAGTATTGGCATGGCCTCCTATCATCTTGTTGCAAAGCTCTTACTAGGTTGTTGAACCTCAACGTTTTGTCTCCTACTTACCTCACTAGCTACTATGAAAAAATGTATTTTTGGAAGGACTTAATTGAGTAGGAATTTGTGATCTAATACCTCCAATAGAAGACTTCTTCTCAACTATAGGAATTTTTTTTCACTATGTTAGTATTGCCAAACTAAACAAAATTGAAAAGCTAGCACCCTAAATTTAAAGTTAAACTTTTGATTAAGTATGTTTCTAAAATTGAGACACTTTAAGCCTAAGAAATTGTACATTGTCTCAAATTAGGTGAACAACTTCTTTAATTTTTTGAGTTCTAATAATATAATGTTTGTAGTTGATTTAGCCTCTCCATACTTTAAAATTCCTTGGTTTGTGTCAAAAAAATCTGATGATAAAACAAATCCTTCTAACACTTTGTTTACAAAGAATCCTGCATAAAATATAAGTATTAAAATCATCTAAGGTGAGGGGCTATGTATTCTCCCTATACAATTCCTTATGAATGAATAAAACAATTTTAAGTATTTTAGTGATATTTCTATAAATCCTTTGGCTTTATCTCACTTGAAATCACAAGAAAGATCTACATGTAGGTTTAAAAATATTGTTTACCTTAAGAGGATTCCATAGCATATTTATAATCACTACCATTGTTTAATAAAGTCGAATGTTCGATGCCATGAATGGGGACAAACAACTCCATTATTTGGTAGACAAATAAAATGTGTAGATTGGTTACAAATTCCTATCATAAATTCTAAATAGCTTGGCATACTTGCATTGCAAGCTCTTACAAATAAATCTATACATAATATATACTTTAAAAATATTAAACCGGGATTTTCTACTAAATTGCAGCAAAAAGGTTTCTTCGGGCCTCCCACAATGAAACATCTGAAACAGGTTCTCAAAATCCATCGAATTGAGGTAGTGGATGCAGTGGTCGGGGTGTTAGGCCCACACTTCATGGAAGCGTTGCACCGTGGACGCCTCAACACTGATATTGCCTCTATGATTTTTGCGTGGGCAATGGAGTTGGGTGAAGATGCAAAGGAAACAAAATGGGTTCTACTCAAGCTCTTTGATGGAGCTTTATTAGGAAAATTGGAATCTTTTCTGGAGTGGGCTGTCTCGGGGGTCGGCTTTGATGTTTCTGAAGGAATTGAAGATATGGACGAGGCAACAGAAGAAGGTTTGATACCTTTTATCAGGTGGAGAAGGAGAATAGACAAAGAGTGGTATAAGCAATCAGTGGCGGTGGCATGGGAAAAGTTAAAAGCAGAGCTTCATCGCCCGAGAGTGTCCTTACGTCAGGTGAACATAAGGGTGCCTTGCCATTTTCCGCGCAAGAAGTGAGGATTGCGAAGGAATCGTGGTAGCGGCGGGAGTGCGTCTGGAAGTGGTGTCTAAGGAAACAGAAACGAAGGCTTTTTGTCTGCGGTGACCAAATGTGGTGTATAGCTTTGGCATAATGAAGGGTGATTTTGTTGAAGCCCAGTGAAAATGGAGGGTATCGATGTAAGAACTGGTGGTTTTGTTTAGGATTCTGGTGGTGCTCGATGTGGTTTTTTATTCTATGCGTGTTGGTGTTTTTGATGTGGTTGGGTGGTGCGGTAATGTCTTTTCGCTACTATTGAAGCGGTGGCGGGGTGGTGAGGAAAGCACTGTTTTGGTTAAATTCCCGGTTTGCTGTTTGGGTCATTGATGTTAATTATATCTGCTAAGGGGAGCCTTTTTTGTATTGTAATGCTCGCTGAAGAGTCCGGGGGGGATCTATATATCGTTTTATTGTAATTATCTTTTATCAATAAAATATCAACTTTTACCGATCAAAAAAAAAAAATATTAAACCATTGCAAATGTTGTTCTCCATAAATAAGAAAAACTAATAAACCATGACCTTTATTTTACCGTCACCTTGTTTCATATTAAAAATCACATCAATATTTAAACAACAATAATATCATTCATATATGAATCAATAAAAATAATCCATAAATTGATTATTTATATATTTTAAAAACTCAATAATGTCTAATATTAAATAAATTCATCAAAATATTTTAATTTTAGTTTTATTAATTAATATATTGCAACTAATAAAATCTAACCGATTCATTAATAACTACTTGTAGATTTTTTCCTCTATAGGCATAAGGTTCAAGTTGTGCAAAATCTTGAGAAGCTAAAATTTGCTAGTGTGAGAGAGATTGAAAAAGAAAGAATTTAATTTGAGAATGACAAAATCCAAAAAACTGTGGTATGAGAAAACTAAGTTAAATTTCTACGACAAAGCTTTTTTCATTACTTTAATCTAGATGGTATGGTGTTCCTTCTTTTCTCCCATTTCATCAAATATAAAAGAAAAAGTTAGAAATCAATTAAATGGGATCTTAGTTTTGAACAAATTAAACATAGTTCTACTACCTAGTGATTAAGCAAATCTCTATTAAAATGGTTAAGTGATTTTTTTATTGGTGAATATTCGTCAATTGGTGAATAGTTGAAATTTGAGAATCAAAAGTTGGCTAATATAGTTTAAGTTGTAAAGTGACCTAAATTACCACATTTTTACAAAATTTAATTTTAGGTTTATTTAAATCGCCAAAGCCTTACATTTTATTTTAGTAATGATCCAAAAATAATTTCAAGCTCCATGAATGTTACAAATTGCAAGTACATTTTACCTCGTGGAATACGAGGGTTGTTAGATTATATTATAAATCAACAGTAGCAATCTAAATATTATAGAGTCGCCCTTTAAACCTATCAACCATTTCCACCTTGAGCCCCTACTTTTCATTAAGTAGAAGGATTTTCCATGGTAATTAATGCATTTTCGTATTATTTGCCAAGATTCTCCAAGATTTTCTACAAAATTTTAGTGGTGTAAAAAAAATTGCTACTAAAATTAATATTCTTTTTGAAAAAAGTAAAGATTTACCAATATAAATTAATATTTTTTTCAAAAAATTGAAAGATTCATAAGATTTTATATATATATTTTGTGGGATTTCTTAAAATATCACTACTATGATTTTTCAAACAAAAAAATAGCTATTATTAAAAAAAAGTGTGTTTTCCAATTAGGTACATGTCTCAATGTTCAATCTACAACTTATATTGCCTAGTTGAAGCCCCTTTAGTGAATGTCATTTTTGTTACATTTTATCAATCTCCTAATAACTTTAATAAATTATATGAAAAATTCTTGAAAGAATCAAATGAACAATGAATATGAAACATACACTATATTCATTGAACTTTGTAGGAATGTTGTGAAATGATAAGATAATTATTTGATCACTTTGCATGTCTTCTATTTATTGGGTGTGTTTTTTATTCTTGGTTGGACATTGCTTAAAAATTGCTATTCAAGAATGATGTAAGTTTTTTTCCCTTGCCAACAAAGCAACAAATTTATGATGTAAAATTACCACAATTATGGTCAACAAAAGGGTTTTTATGTCAATATAAGGCCATGGATTTTTGTAGAGTTAATGTTGTTGATTTGAACTATAGAAATTGGTCAACAAAAACAAATTAGAAAAATTAAATTATAATTATCGTAGGATGTTTATAGAGCCAAAGTTTATAATGAACTAGAAAGGTTCACAAGCTAAAGAAGGTGAATAATGTGCAATTCTGAAAGTGTATTTCTTATATCAAAGAAATACAAGATTGAAAAAACAAATCAACATTTTCACCATGTTGGTATTGTCAAACTAAACAACAGTGAAAACTAGCACCCTAGATTTAAAAATAGACCTTTGATTGGTAAGTTTCTACAATCGAGACACTTTAGACCTAAGAAATTGCAACTTCTTTCAAAATGGGTGAATAACTTTTATCATTTTTTTGAGTTATAATAATATAATGTATGTAGTTGATTGGCCTCCCCATACTTTATAAGTTGTTTATTTTCTTTGTTGTGTAACAATGGAATATACATACAAATATAAATATTTAAAATTATCTAAAGTGGAGAGTTATGTATTCTCCCTGTACAATTCCTTATTGAATGAATAAAATAATTTTAACTATTTTACTAATATTTATATTTCCTTTGACTTTGTCTAACCTAAAATCACAAGAAATCTCTACATGTATTGAAAATATTGTTTATCTTCAAAGGATTCCATAACATATTTACACCGAAGGAATTTCCTATTTGAGAAGATAAAAGCTAACATTAGCAATCAATGGTGTAGATTGCCAGAATAAGATGCAAGACGATTGAAACATATGCAGTCGTAGATCATTTTTTGCCTATTTTTATTTATGTTTTTCCATTCATTTTTTCATCTTGTTCTATCACTTTGACACAACTATTTGAAGAACATGGAAAAATAAATGCGACATGGTTTCCACCCATCATGCCCCCCTCTCGAAAATAGTGATATCAATATAAATATAGTGCTCAAATGATTAAGTCAAAGGATTAGCGGTTCTAGATTTGGTCGGGAAGGTAGTCGATGTTGTGCTCTCCCCACTCCACAGTGCACACATCTCATCTTATCTCAATCATAGGATATATGTGTGTTGCATCTACACACATCTCATCTTATTATATTATCATTATTTGTTCTTTTCCTGCATCACACTAGGGTTTTCCTACTTGGATTCTTTTCTTTTTCATTTGCTCTTAGCTTAAAATAGACCCATCTCTTGCATATCTCCTTAATAACACAATATTCATATTTTTCTACATATTTATCAGTGAAAGTATTTTTTATTACTTTTATAATTTTACAATTAAAGTTATCATTTATATTTTCTTTTTATTTAATAATTTTTTAATTAGTTTAATTGAAAAAAAAAACTTCTAATTTGTATTTTATTTTATAAGTTGTAATTTATATGATTTTATATTTATTAATATTATGATTTTATTAATTGCATAAGTTTATTAGATTATTAATTTTATAATTTTACAATTTTTATTTTATTCATTTTATTATATTTTTAATTTGATTTTTTTTAATTCAAATTTCATATATATTCATATTTTTCTTAGTTCAATTAGTTTATTATTTTTTAAAATTTATGATATTTAAATTTCATAAATTTAACCAAAAAATTAAAAAGATTATATTATTTTATTTGAATAAAAATAAATTATTTCACAAAAAAGAAAAAAGAATGAAAACTAGCACATTGGAAAGCATGATTTTTTTTGTAAAAAGATTGATCAAATCTTTTTGCATATTCTCATACAAAACAAGAATCTAAAGGAAGCTTACTAATTTAAGTTTGATGGTTTGATCATATTTTTCTCATTGCCTTGTTACCATATCTATGAGATAAATCTCATGTTTCTGCCTATTTCAAAGAGAAACAATATTTGACCCTTTGTTTTTTCCAAGAGGCTTTTCTCAAGAGATTTCTCATGCCATGCATTGTTGGAGATAGCTCATCCTGCAAAGGGAGTGTACAAGGACCAAAAGCCCCTCTACTTCAATAGAGAAAAGGCCGAAAGATTCTAAAGGTATCATGAATATTGAAGAATCAATTGCAAGATTATATCTTTGTAAAGTGAACGAAATCATTACTTTAAGCATTGGAAAGTCAAAATCTAGAGTGGGCTCTATCCCATGCCAACAATGTTCAATACAAGTAAACAAAACTAGAGGCCTCATTCTCAATATGTAGACAACCTTGATGGTGTTCTAAAAGAAGAGAAAATAATTTGTACAAACAACCAACTAAACCTTCCCTTATATCAATATGTCTTAGTACATGTTTAAGAGTTGCACCTATGAAAGTACATTTTAGATCAAGATGCAACTTGAGGAGACCAAGCAACAAAACGTTTGCATGTTGTTCAATGTTGATCCTTGTAACATTTTAAGTTCTCTTAAGCAAATCATATTCCACTTTACCTTGCTTAGTACAATTGGCATCTGCTCACAATTTATTTGACAGTCTTGGGCTAGGTTGTTTGTAATATGATTATTGGTAAGATTTATGAGAAGATATAAAGAACAAGCCAAGTTTATCTCTCCTCCTCTATCTCTAGAAATGTCTCACTCTCTCTATCCATCCACCTCTCTCTCTCTCCCTCTTCCTAGACCTCCACACCTATATCTATTTGCCTCTTTATCTCTACCTCTCCATATTTCTTTTTCCATCTCTCCCTCTATCTCTACCTTGTTACCTCTCCATCTCTCTCTACCCCTATATCTTTCCCTCTCTATCTCTCTCTATATATCACTTCTTATCTTTATCTATATCTTTCCCTCTCTCATTCTCTCCCTCTCTCTCCACCTATCTATATTTATATCTCCCTCTCCTCTCTATATTCCTCTCCTTCTAGATCCCCATCTCTATCTCTATATCTATCTCCTTACCCCTCTCTCTCTCTCTTCACCCCCTCTATCTCTCCCTCTTTTTATCCCTATCTCTCTCTCTTCTCCCTCTCTCCATGTTGTAAACATAACATGAGCCTTTTGTAATTGACCCTAATTATCTTCCAAATTCAAAGGTTTTCTTTTATTCATGTTTGGATCCCTAATTATCTTCTTAATTAAACTTCCACACCTCTTCGGTGTACCTATTGCACACCAAGGTGCGATTGCTAGTTGTAATGACTACCATTGTTCATTGAAATTGGATGCTCCACACCATGTATGAAGACAAACAACTCTATTACTTGATAGATAAAATTATGTAGATTGGTTCTAAAATATTATCAAGGCTTCTAGATAGACCAGTGTACTTGTATTGCAAGCTCTAACAAATAAATTTAAACTTAAGATGTACTTTGAAAAAATTATTTGACATAAATAATAAAAAACAAACAAACCATAACATTTATTTTATCTATACCTAATTTTATATTAAAAAATTACATCAATATTTAAACTAGAATAATACTATTTATATATGAATAATAAAATAATTGATAAATTGATTATTTCTGTTTTCTAAATTAATAATTTTTATATAGAAAATTTGATGTAATTTCAGAAGCAAGAAGCCAATATTTAAACTACAATAACACACTTATATATATATAAAATAATTGATAAAATGATTATTTCTATTTTAAAGATTCAGTATGCCTCAAAGCAACGAGGGTGCGCATCCGGGGAATCGAACCCCGGTCACTACCGTGGGAGGGTACTATGATACCACTACACCAGATGCGCTAGTTGTACATAAGCCTTCACATTTCGTTTAATATAACAGTCTACAAGAAAATATGAATTGATCCGTTAATTTTCAACTGTTAACTTTCCTGCTTTAAAAGCTATTATCAAAATGTTATCCTGCGACATGGTGATAAATGCTGGCTATGGGGTTCGAACCCATGCGCACTTATGTGCAGAAGATCTTAAGTCTTCCCCCTTAACCTCTCGGGCAAACCAGCTATCCATGTACGGTTTGAAGATTTTACTAAGATAATACTTTGGATCAAAGAGAATCTCACTTCGCCAATACAAGGAAGGGCCAAGGTGGCAATGAAGTCCCACCCACTAGGTACGTATACTTTTACCATATAGACTATCGGATATTAAAGGATTTTTTTAAAAAAATTTGCATAAACAAAAGTATAGATTAGTTTGGATAATGTGCGTATGAATATCATAAAATAAGAATATTAAATGTTAAATGAAAAGTAAATGTGAAAGTTAAAGATATTTAATATTAATTATGAATATGATGTTAAGATAATTTAATATACTTTGGGATTGAAAATAGTAAATCTTTATTAAATTTTTTCTTTAGATCTATAATACTTAGTTCACATTATAGAGGGTCAAATCTATGAGTTTAGAATACTTTTATGGATAAGGATCTAATATCTAGTTATAGAAATGATTTGAAAAAATATATAGTTCTAATTCTTATTCTATCTTAACTCTCTCTATTTTCTCTAGTATACATTGGTGTAAATTAATGTTTTATCTTCATTTATGAGATTTATTTTACATTTGTAGGTTAATTGAACTTGCTTTTGTTATGAATTTTGAATAAATATCTCCCTCCAATTTTAGAATTCGATTTGCTCAAATTTATTTATATACTCATCATTTGATCAATGCAAACACACCAATTGGACTTGCAATCACTTGTATTTGGTTGTTCTTTCAATATTGATATTTTGCGCATTTTTCTTGACTCTGTTTTCATGGTATTAGAATAATTTGAGTTAGAATACTGGTTTGAATTCCTTTTATGAGTGTTTGATGTGTGTAGAATCTTAGATATTGTCTTGGCTTTGTGGAAGTCTTTCTAAGATATCGTGAAAGTAGTCAAAGGTTTTAACATCACATAGGAGGTCGATTTTGGAGTTTTGGTTTGAATTTTGAATTAATTTTAGGTGTGTGATAGTAATCTTAAATAAATTTGATTCAAATTTCTATCAAATTAGATCTAGTTATATGTATTTGTTTTGTGATGTCATCATCCTCTCTTTCATAACTCTAATCACTCTCTATTGAAAATTTAACTTTTACACTAAGACTTTGGAAGCTTCATTCTTATCCATTTGGCTTTAATTTTCAAGATTTTTTTTTAATTTGAACTAAATTTTTGAGAGATTCATAAGGGTATATATGGTTTGTGATTTTGATGTTTGATTTTTCTATAAATTATAGTTTCTTAGGTGTGTATGACTCATTTTCATTTTGGGAACTTATGAGGCTCTATTTGGGCTCATATAGGCTCCATTTTAGGCATCATGTTTTTTAAAGGTGCATGATATTTCATATACTTCATGATTTTTTTTCTCCCATTCTTTTTTTTTTTTCAATATTTTATCCTATTAAATATTTGTATCCAATGAGATCAAGTTCCATATTGCATATTTGGCAAGTGGCAACTATAAATGTACCAAGTATAAAGTGTTATCATTGTATTTTGCTAGGGGGATCTCTAGATTGATTATTTTTAGGGGGTTATAATCTTGTGGTTTTTTTCTTTTAGTTATTTCTATTTTATATTATTGCAATGCATAAAATTGGCATTAATTTGGCTAAGGGAAAAAAAATTGTATGTAAATTAATTTAATCTTAATCCTATTGATGCAAAAGCAACGAAGTGGGAGAGGGATCATGAAAAATATTTTGATTGCATTTTCTCATTAGTGGCTTTTGATTTGTAACATTATTTTTAAATTTATACAATACCTAAGCAGGCTTGGGATACTCTTACTGAATTTTAAGAATAAAAAAGACATTATTAAGGAATATTACATATATAATGATTTGATGAATCTCAATAATAATAATTTTTACATATCTAGGACTGCATTTCCAAGGTTTAAAAAATAAGGAACTACTAAAGAATTGTTAGATAGACAAAGATAATTTATAATTCATTCTAAATGTGATATCTAAGTGTAGTCCTAAGTATTCAAGATTTATTTTTGGATTCATAGTCATAGGAACTCTAAGGTATTTGCATATGTTGTGTCTAATTTTGACGTGTTTTTAGATATTTGCATTCAAGACCAAGAAAATCTAATTCAAATAGGCATAATGAAGTCGTCTTAGTCACATTCCATGGTTGCAATAGATAAGAAAGTTTCAAGTGGTAAATAATAGAAGAGAAATAATCTCAAGAAGATAACACTTCAAATGAGAATCAATCCTTATCCACTTCCATAGATGAACATGAAAAATAATCTTCAAAATATGCATCATCTAAAAGAAATTTGCATATTACAATAAATTTCATAAAGAATCAACATGTACGAAGAAATAAATCAATTATCTTACACAACTCAAGAAAAACCATATATTCATTCTAAATTCCTTTCACACACATTCTCCACCTTCATCTTCAAGCACCACTACTAAGTTAGAGAAGCACAAGGGAAAGACACTTATTGTTGTTGTGAATACTAGATGAAGGAGTTCTAGATCATTTACTCCAAATCTTCACATCACATGGCTTAATTATTGGGCATATTTTCTTCATTTGAAACTTATCACATTCCTCACATTCTAATGGGTAATAAAAATTCTATGAGTGTGTGTGGGAGAGGGTCTTTTGGCATAGAAAAGAGATCATTTAATGATGTCCTCTATGTACCTTCCTTCTCCTTCTATCTACCAAATAATTACACATATCAGGACATGTAAGGATTGAGTTCACTCCTAATTCTATGGTCATTTAAGATTTGCATATTAAAGATCATATTTTTTTGTGAATTTATATTATTAATAAAATTGTATACATTATCATATTTTAATCTTGATGGTCTTTTGGTCAATGTTCATACTTAAGTATATGGTGTGGATAGTTTTCAAGATATGCAATATAATCACCTAATCCCTCAATTCCTTTCATTAACTAAGGTCAATAAGACATGTGATAAGAATATTACATCTTCATCTCCTAATTTCAAGTCATTAGGATGAGTTATTTATAAATCTTTAAAGTTTATATTTATGCATCCCTTATAGATTTGGAGGACACTATGGAAGAATTTGATGTTGTGACTAGTATTTAAATACATTCACTCTAGTGATACCCTAATCAATAAATCAATCAATAATTCACTCTAAACATTGAAGGAGAAGTCAATAGTGGCACTTAGATTTGGAGATTATAAAATTCAAATAAATTAGAAATATTTTATTTCTAATATATATATATATATATAATCAAAATTAAGGGGAACTAGTTCATGTGATTAAGGGCTCATTACTTTTGGATGAAAAAATTAATATCTATACATACATTGTAAGGAAGTGTAAATATAGTTGTTCACTTGGATCTTAGATCTATCAATGAACATTGAAAATTCTTTAGTTTTTTCATGTTATAATCCTTCTAATAAAATATATTAACACTTCAAATATGTCAATGAAAATATTCTAAAATTATTTTAGAAATGTTAAGAAAGATACTAACTCCTTTCAAGCAAACACACTAGAAACTACTTATGGAAGACCAAGAGTCACAACTTAGAAATCCACTCACCTGGATCTTAGATCTATCAATGAACATTGACAATTCTTTAGTTTTGTCATGTTATAATCCTTCTAATAAAATATATTAACACTTCAAATATTTCAATAAAAATATTTTTAAAATATTTTAGAAAGGTTAAGAAAGATACTAGCTTCTTTCAAGTAAACACACTAGAAACCACTTATGGAAGACCAAGAGTCACAACTTAGAAATCCACTTATTTGGAAACCACCTCCACACTAGAAGCCAACTATGGAAGATCAAGAATCACAACTTAGAATTCCATATTAGATGTGCCTTTGAGATTTTAAATTGGATCTCCACAATGAGAACTCAATTCTTTAACCAATTAAGTTCAACCCCTTGAACAAAGACATTAATTTGATATATGAAATTCTCTTAATTAATAAATAAAGTCTCACCACATTTAAATTTAATATTCTTAATACTTTAAAAAAATATTAATAAAATTATCCCTTAAATTCCTAATAATAATCAATGATATATATCTATTTTTCCTGTGTCAATTTTCACATAATTTGTTATCTATTTTGAATGATTCAATATTAATAAACTTATTCCAACAATACATATATCTATTTTTTCTGTGCCAATTTTCAAATTCATTATCTATTTGAACGAACCAATATTAATAAAATTGTCCTCAATCTCCAATGATAATTAATGATATATGTATTTATATGTGCCCATTTTCACATTCACTATCTATTTTGAATGAACCAATAATCTTTTTATTGCTAAATAGACCTTTTGAATTGATTGTAAAGAGTAGTTACACATACATTTATATACATATATTATTACTAAGGATTTTCAATTTGCAGATACTTAAAAGTGCCTTGTTCTATAGACTAGATAGATTGATTTCATTTATCTCTCTTTCAATATGAGAAGAACCCATTGAGTATAATTTGTCTACTTATTTCCACAATCCTGATGATGGATCACTGAGCGTGATCTAAAACGTCAAAAGAAAAACATACATAACTGAATCCAAAAGCTTAATTTCTAACTTCATAGACTGTAGAAAATTCATACCAACTACTTATTTTCATGTAAAGACAATTTTGTCTCACAAGAACCCTGAGAAGAAGATCCAGTACCACTACTACAGCATGGACTACAGTTACCAATGGAAGAAGCTTCCTCAATCTTTTGGAGAAGCTCAACAGGAAACTCATTATCAGGAGGAGGAAAACATTTTCTAATGAGCTGTGCAAACCTTTTAGAAGGTGGGAAAACCTGTCTCCACTTTAGCCAAGCTCTGCCTCTTTCAGTAAGCCATTTAATATGCTTTGAATGATACTCATGTGCCAAAGGATTTGCATACTTTTTCAGTACAACATAGGGAGCACAACAAGGAACTGGGTCTTCATTATCAAGATTATGATGCACATAAGGTCTTAGAACCATTTGTATTTCAGGACCATGGCTTTTTCCCTCCTTTGTTGCATGGGACCTTATTTTTTCAAGGATTTCTCTTACCCCACCAGGGATGTCTTTGCCCATGTCTAAATTGGCTATGTTAATCCAACGTTGTTTCTCCATCTTTCTTAATACTGTCCTACGAAGCATTATGCCTTCTTTTTTTGGGTGTTCTTCCAGGGCTAAACTGTCCCAAAATGCCTTGAGTTTTAAGTAAGGTTCCTGCACTAACCAGCAAATGTGCAGGTCATGACGAAGATAAGACAAATCCTCCTCATCATCTTTTTCTACACATAAAAGACTCATAACTGGTTTCTGAGATATTGATAATTATATGCACAAAACCAAGGGAGAATATCTTAATGCTTTAAGAAGCATTATATAGGTGGTATTCAAGGGATAATGAAGAGTCATCACTTTCACAATAACTTTTTAATTTCTTCAGGAATTTTTAGTTATCGTTTTACAAACAAATGATGGGTATAATTTCGTTCTTATCAAATGTAGAGTCTAAAATTAAAATCAAGATAATTTGGCACCAAAATATTATCAAAAACATTAGTAAGCACAGGCTATGGATGGATAAACAATATTAATGATGATAGCAGTTTTTCTATTTTTATAACTTGGTTGTCAAATCTAATTTTAGATATTGATAATTAAATTTGGTCAGGAATGTGAACTCGAGGTTTTAATGATTACTTTGGGAAGAGAAAAAATTGGAAATATGCAATTAATATTCTTTGGACTCTTAAATCAAAATATAATTGAAGTAGTTGAAGTGTTTAGTCATGATAAATAAAATATAATTAAAAAAAATGTTATAAAGAATAAAAGTGTATATTTTGTCAGTAAGGATTTTTGTTTTACATTTATTTTTAATATTGTTGTAAATATATTCTTGCAATATTAAAAAAATTATATATGGCATAAAAACCAACCCTAACTTTGAACTTATGCTCCTAAATAAATTTATATATGCTATAGATAGGATTATTTCAAATCCCTTGGAATAGTTTCCCTTTTGGACAAGGTCACACACATGTATTGTTTTATTCCTTAGACTAGGCCATGCATGACTCAACACATCCCAATTTTAAAATTCAAAACCTCTCATCTTGAGTTAACCCTTTCAAAATTCAACCATTTTTATCATCTTGCATTCCAAAAATATATCTAGTTGAGTATCTAGGATCTTGTATTTACAGATGATCCTAAGTAATTAATAATCATGAAAAAATCGTATCAAAAACTGGTTACAGGACATAATAATAAGGCCAAAATAACCCTAGACAGAATAACCCGGTCACAATAACCCAAAGACAAAATAACTCAAGGTCATAATAACCCAAGCCAAAATAACTTGTGGTCAGAATAACCCAGACATAATATCCCCGTAAGAATATAGAGAAAGGAAAACAAAATTTATAAATTACATGGGTTATTCTGTCCATGGGTTATTTTGACCACGGGTTATTCTGTCTATGGGTTATTATAACCCTGGGTTATTATGATGGGGTTATTGTGTCCAGGGTTATTGTGGTCGGGTTATTATGTCTTGATACCTCAAAAAACATTTAAACATCCCATGAAAAAATATGTAAATTAATTCTACAACTTACATTCTAGTGTGTACCTCAACATTATTATACCCATCACATCTCTTGCTTGGTGTGTTCAGTTTTATATCATTAGCATAGGTACTTAATTTTCTATCAAGAGATCCAACAAATATTTAGTTTAACACAATAGGCCCCAATGTGCTTTTTGTCACAACTCCCTTATCAAAAATAGGTACCAAAGACATGAGAACATGTTGCATTAGCAAAGGAGAAATCTATAGTAGGTGAACTAATTTTCATACAGCAAAACACAATTAGACCATAAAGTGGGTATGTCATTGTAATATACAATTCATATATTTGTCAAGAATACATTATATTCTCACTAGTGTAGTTCTAATCATAGATTTTTATTTTCATTATTGATCACAATAAAAAAAAATCTTAAAAAATTGACAAAGAGATAAGCACTTCTAAACATTCTCTTTATCATTTATATATTTTTATCTCAACTCTTATTAATTTAGGTTAGCTTGAATGATAGTTTAGTAACTCAAATAAGCTCTAAATTTTCCCTATCTTTTTACTCTTAAATTTTCATCTTTACCAATGTCTATCTTTATTTTAGATTTGAAATTTATTTTCCTTTCAAATGATCTTATATTTTAATTTGGTCAATCATTTCTTAGAGTTGTATGTGAAAGAACCTACCAAATTCTCATCTTCTTATTAGGCACATTCATAGACTTAATCCTTCTCTTGTAATTGATCAATTAGATGTTTTTATTGTTGAAAATATGAATATTTCAATGTATCTTTATCACTCAAAAGAGGTGTTTGACCATGATGCACATATTAAAAATTTTAAAATTTAAAGAAATAATTGTTGTATGGTCTCACAACACGCTCCATTTTTTCCTTCACAAAATGTGGACCCCCTCTCTTTTGCTTTTTTTGTTTTTTTCTTGTTTTCCTCCGTTTGGGAAGAAGTGGTAAAATGGGTGTCATTCAACTTTAATGCTCAATCTCTGGTTAAATTGTGATTTTTCCCATGTTAAAATGCTTAAATTCAAGTTTTTGGTAAATCCTACTATCTAGAGGGAACTAGGTAATCGGGTTTTATTAAATAAAGTAAGTGCAAGTCATGTAAGTGTCATAGTGTACCCAATAAGCAATTTACTCGCTATGCTTTTTTTTTGGGTAAGTCTTTCCCTAACCCACTTGTATCACTGTATGAGTCCTCTAACTCAGTAGTGGAATTTTCCTTCTCGAAAGTGGGAATTGAAAATGTTTTGCTCAAGGTGTGATCCTGTTGTGTTGGCTCCATTCTAAACTTGCACCCAAGTGCTTTGCGAATACCGAATTTTTTCCCGGCCCTCAAAAATTCGATAGAAGGAAAACCTGACATTGCTTTTAAAAGGAAAGTTTTCGGGTGTTTCAAGTTTAAATGAAGGAATGGTCCTTTTCATGTCCAGGTGCAACTTGCCCCGAGTTGTTAGTACCCAATGTTTAATAAATCCTACAAGTGTGTCATGTCAACATTAGCATTTCCTTTTCAAATTAAATTGAGGCTTGAAAATCAAGGGTTTCATTATTTGGACTTTAACTTGTCATAATTGTACCCTTTTTAGTGTAATTAATGCAGAATTATTAAAACACATTAAGGAAGGTGGAAAAATCATGCATTTGTCACCACCTAGAATGAATTGTCTTCTTCTACAACACACCATAATGCACAAGAAAGACATCTGTAAAACATATCGAGGATTGAGGCATCATTTGGAGTGGCCAAGGAAAGAGAAATATTGGGATACTAGAAGGACATAATTGCCAACATTTAATTTTGTATCCACTCGAGGTCGCCATTAATAGAACCAAGTATTCTTATTTTAATTGACTTATGCAAATTGTTTTTGCATGCACTTAGTACCCATAAAAGCACTTTTTTTGGTTATGTCTGAGTAACCTTGCATTTATTTTGATTGAATTAACCTAAATTTGATGAACAATCAATAATGGGTGATGAAATTTTGTGAAGTTGAAATGTAGAAAATGTATTGCTAGATTTTACCCTAATTTGTATACAAATTACCTATATACTAATCATACAGGAAACATGGAAAATATGAGCACTTCACAAAAAATGCAACCCAAAGAGGAGTTTGAATTCCCCACATCACGGGTTGGGGCCCTAGCTCGGTTGGCTAAATCTTTCCTGTTGCAGGAGGTTGGTCACGAGGTCTAGTCTCCCCCACCCCTGTGGTACCGGAGGGCGTGTCGCGCCAGCGCCGCCGATCACGTTAAAAATTTTACCAGGCGCACTGCAGTTTATAGGGGGTCGTGCTACCCGATTCCTGCAGCCTAAAAAAAAAAAAAAAACTCCCCACATCACAAGAATTTCCCACTTATGTACTAGTAACAGATACCCATCTGGGGAGCTTCACTGAATATGAATTTATGGAAATGGTTTAGTGACATGATTCCAACTCATGTGCCAAAAATATGGTCACTTCTAGGATGCACTTGGCAACAAGGTTCCCATTAGTAATGGATACCCCAGAATTAGTCCTAGAGTACATGAACTAATATAATGAAGACATGAGGGTGATATTGAAAGAAGGAAGGGTATATGCAGACCTAACCCCGGATGGTATTATTTCTACATTTGGAATTCCATTATTCAAAATAATGAATACACTAGAAATAGAGGAATCAGCTAGGGCATACGCAAATATGGAGGAACATAACAAGAAATCCATGCTATCAACCTAGTTTTAGGAAAGAAATAAGGTTGTATCTAGAATGCCCAAGAACATAATGAGATCGAATTTTATTCAGTATATACAGGACATGATAAATTTTTTGAGTAGGATGGTCGGCAATAAAGATGCCAGTAAATTTGAGTTATGGATCTGTATGAGGTTAACAAATGAATGAGGGATAACATTGTTCGGATTCATTGGGATAAGTTTATCAATGAAAAATTGAATGAGCACATTCAAGAATTCCAAATTCTAGGGTCGTTTACCTTGTCTTCATACATCATGTACTCATGTCACAATAAAATCCAATATTCAAGGGCTAAATAGAGTGGGAGTTTTGGGCAGAGAACTAGGGAAAAAGTTGGTCCACCAACATTTTCCACAGATCACTAAGTTAGTCAATTTCGCAATCACTATTAGAGGGTAAATGATTCCTTCTCAATGAGGTTGGTCAGGATGATGGAGGGAGATAAGGCTAAAAGAATAGCCCTTGAAGAACAAGAGGCTATTCATTGTAATGGGTGTTGGTATATTCAGTTCCCCACCTTTTCTTATATCAGAATAGAAGGGTTCTCAGGTTATCTCTATATGTTTCCAAAATACCCTACAAAAAAATGATACTGCTAGAATTTGCAAGGCAAGTGATGCAGTCCCATCAGGCATACTTGCAAGCTCACAAGAAGGGACGAGTTAAATTTCACATCATCGTAGCGAGCTATAGATGCAGCTCGGACAAGAGTGCTAAACTATGTGATGGTGAATTAAGGTCATTTGGGTTGTAAGAATTTACACTGAAAAGGAATAATTATGACCCATCTAAAAGACTGGCTAAGAAAATCAATAGGAAATATTCTCACATCCCTCATCTAGAGGACTTCTAGAGTGATTGTGAAGATGAATGTGAGGCCAAAAAGTGGTCTTACTAGAGATTGATAATAGCCCAAATGATGACCTTTGGACCCATGATGTTCCAGAAGAAGTAGAAATAGAAAATGGTGATGTTGAAAACCCCATGCATGAATCAGAAAAGTAATGAACCTATTCCAGACCCTGATTGGGAGCAGCCAAAGATAAGAACAATAGAAGAAATCTTTAGGCCCATAATTAGCTTTAGCCAAATTTGGATAGACAGATACATCCGGTTACTAAAGGAGGCTAGAGTAACACCCACATATCCTCCTGGGAGAAAGAGGAAGCATAAGTTGATAAGCGATTTGGGATATGATGATTGTTTGACGAAGACAAGGAAAATAATAGAGGCCAAAGCCATTGAGGAAAGTAAAGAAAGGATCCCTAAAGTCTCAAGTCATGGGGTTTCATTGGCTTCTCATCCAAATGATCCTAACAGGGAGACTTTAGTTATTCCTACAAATATGTTGGAAATGCCACCAGTGACATCATCTTCCATCTCATTACCTAGAGAAAATCCCTTGACCTCAGAGGAAATGGCTATGAAGTCACAAGTGTACAGTCAAACAAAGTCCACATCCCAATTGGTAGTTGCCATGTTTACTTCTCCCCCATCAGTGAGTAGAGCAACGATGAGACAGAGCCTAGGAGACGTGCACGTGGTATCAGATGAAGAACCTATAATAACCATGGACCATGCTCTTAGGGAGGAAAAGAAGTGGACTACTCTGATACAACAAATATAGGGGCAGCAACAACCAGAGAATATTCTAGTGGTTCAACCAATTGTTGAGGAGGATATCTTGAGATAGAAGTGTGTTTGGGTGTTGTTGAAGAGTTGGAGATCACAATAGGTCAACTCACTCAAGAAGTGGGGAGGTCAAAATAAGGAACCATAATGATAGATAATACAGTGCTACATTAGGACAAGCAGACTGGTGCCACATCTTAGGCACCCATTTCCATAGTAGAAGAAGAAGAGATGCATGAACAAGCACTCAATACAAGTATACTTGAGGACCAACCTCAATAAATGGAAGTTGAAGGAGAAATTGTCATAGAGAAGCCCCATGGTTAAGGAGAAGGTCCAACATAAGAAAATATGTTGATTCATCCCAAACCCAAAATGAAAATTTGTACGACTCAGAGTAACATGGATCATTGGTTCAGGGAGGTCATGCTAAGAAAGAAAAGGAGGGGGTTGATGAGATGGGACTCAAAAAAGAAGAACAAAGAAAGGAGGACCAAATGAATCAAGAATCCTTGCCACCGGGAGGTGATGTAGAAAAATATTTTGAGACTAAGAAGGATGGAAGTCATGTGCTATAAGAAATTGTTCTTGGGCAACAAGACCAACAGGAGAAAATGCAAGAAGAGGCAAGACCAAGTGAAGACATGCCTGATTGGTTGGCTCAGCAGTTAGCCTCATCAGTGTAGGTAAAACTGGTTCCTCTAGACTTTAACAGTATAATGCAAGAGGTAGAAACCTTGAAGCCTAAGACTCGAGCAAGGTTTAGACATGTAGTTAGGTTAGATTCAGATGGAGGAAGGATTCTCTAAATAGCCACACCCATTGGAGAGAAAGAAAAGCATAAGGTAACAGCTAGAGATTATCAAATTTCCACAATCAACCTGGGACCATGTCACTCAATTATAGAATTTCATCAAGTCCATAGCTCAACCAAGTCAATAATTGATGAAGTTTCCACCCAATCTAGTGCTAATGTCCAAGGAACAAATCAATGATATGTTGCAAAGACAATTGCCGTTGCACTGCAAGATCAACCTATTAATGCCTGATACAACCACTAGATTTATACAATATACAAGATCCACAGGAGGCAGTTAAACCATGTCACGAAGCTCGAGCACCACGCTAGCCCACGTTGAGGAAATCAAGGGAGGCACCTTGCAACAATATCCCCCCCAATGCAAGTGAGGGGTTCAAACCTGTGACCTCATATTTGATACCAATTCTTGCAAAGATGACTGTCATTGCACCAAAAGATCGACATGTTAATGCCTGATACAATCGTTGGATTTATACAAGATCCAAGATCCACAGGAGGCAGTTAAACCATGTCACAAAGCCCAAGTGTTGCATTGGCCCATGGTGAGGAGACCAAGGGTGACACCTTGCAACATGCTATTGAGGGATTAAAGCATAAGATAAATGTGGTTGTTGACTGGATGGGAAATTTGCTACAATAAGGTGAGGAAAAGATAAGAGAAGCTATTGGCACATGCAAGGAATCATTCCACTAGCTCAACAAGTCTAAAAGATTTTTAGTTGAATGCAAGGACTGCATGGATCATAATTGCATTGAGATGCAATGGTTAGATGCAATTAGAAAGGTGGAATCTGGCTATTGAAGGAAGAAAAGGTGGATACGGAACAAGATGTTTCAATATTGAAGGAATAAAGATTGCAGTTGAACTGGGAAAGTGATATGTTACTATAATGTATAACATGATTCGAGAATATCACTTTGAAGAGTGAGAAAATGGTGGATAGTGACCTAGACCTCAAAGATATGCTAACACAACAAAGTTTCTATCTAGATCAAATAGGGCAGGATGATGCCGAAGTAAGAGCATTTAGAGGTTGGTTTGAAAAGATAAATAATGACCCTATTTAGTCATTAAGTCGAGAGGTCCTAGATGAGGTGATCAAGTGTATAAACCACATGGGTAAGTATGAAATTGATATGATACAGAGGAATGAAGTCATAGAGCAAGTAATGGAAGAGTATACACAGCATAAGTATAGCTGGAAAATGACTCAGGGTATCTCAAGGGAAGATATGAATTGGGTGTTGACTTCCTTCGAAGAATATATACTCAAAAAAGGTGGAGATGAATCCATGGAAGAAATGTCCAAAGGAGAGTAGTGGATAACCAAGAAATGAAGATCCAGGTTTTTGGTAAATTGATGCAATGACAAGTTTTCTTGAACTGCATTAGCGAAATTTATTTCCAAACCCGACGCTTGGTGGCAGAGCTGGGAATTTTGAAGAAAAATGTTAATAGGCTTTTTGTGAAGACTCAAGCAAGCCCGAAGTGTATTTTCCCGCAATTTCAAAGCTTTTATCCGTGAAGAAGAAATTCAAAGTTCTTTGACTTATTTTCAGAATGGGGAAAATATCTTCTTGTGCCAACTGTCTTTTGTGCCACATGTTATGCTATGATTGGCTTAGTTCTACTCAGTCATGTGCTTTTTGAAACTCTTTAGAGGCCTTGTGTTCTATAAAAGGCCAGATGTAATTCATTTTAAAGGATCAAAATTTTTTGAACTTGGTAAACATAAGATTGACATTTTACTAGTTTTATCTCTACTTTCATGTTTTTTATTCAATTCCATCCTAAAACCTTGTATATTCCACATAAGTTGCTAATATCAAAGCTAATTTGAAAGTTATTTCTTGATACTAAATCTTATATGGTTGACTGTTTATTCCTATCAAAAAATCCAATGTGTTGTGTTGGATCCGGGTGCATATTGACATTGTTTAGTGGTAAATAGTCATTTATTTTCTTTAAACTTCTTGCATCAAATTCTATGTGTAGTTGCGAAGCAATCTGGTGAGGTATAGAATTATTTTCTTTGATTTAATGCATTTCTTGGTGTATACGTGGATAATAACTAGGAGACCTTAAATTTTAGGATCTTTAATGCTTTTCTTTAATTAGATACATGTTAAGTATTTCTTGTAAGTGATTTGGATTCATGAAATATTTCTTGCAAATAATGTGTATTCATGAAATTGTGAAGTAATACATGTTGAATCAGCTACATTTGTATGTTACTCAATTTGGTACTACTATCCTTAAACTTCAAAACCATAGGCCCCTCATGATTAACAGCAAATTTTGCACGACGAACCCTAAGTGAACCTAGTGCATCAAGACCTAAATTCTCAAGCCTTGAGATAGCTAAGATTATCTTTAACTAGAAAATCTTAGTGATTCTTTCAAAATAGATAGGTTCATCTATTCATTTGAGCAAAGATTTATCTGCATGTTGGTGTATTAAACATCCATGTAAATAGAATCGACACTAGAAGGAGGGCCTCCTTAAGTCTAGATAGAGATGGTGCTTCGAAGAGTTACTAAGTCTTGGTCTAGCAGTGCTTACGTAGAACTTGTGGAACTTAGTATTTGAGCAACTAGTAGAAGACAAAGGTCAAATTTCATAGGTGTAGTGCCTAGAAATCAAATACTTGTCACATTACCTCCACCAGCAATGATGGTGTTCTTTAATGTAGAATCCCCCATCCAATTCCAAATATATCATAACCTAAAAAATCTGAAGAAACTATGTTTGAAATATTATTTTCACAAAGATGTTGAGGAATACTTGAGTATATTCAAAGATGTGTGCTTTAGAGCTAGAATACAGCATGAAGATGTGTGTAGGTTGTTTCCTTACACCCTAAGTGATGAATTTCATCAATGGTACATCAACTTGCCTCATAATTCGATTAGGTCATGGCAAGATATGGAAGACCAGTTCTTAGCTAGGTTTAGGACACTCATGGATCATGCCTTGTTATATCACTAGTTTAAACTCAAATTAAGTGATTTAATAAAAAAACCTATAACCACTTTCAATGGTTGATTTTCAAAAGAATACTCTTGGTTGCAAGCATCATATGTCATGGATAACTTAGTTGCTCTTTCTATTTATTATACCGTAGTAGGTCCTCTAACGACAATGTTCATGAAGAGAAAAGTGAATCCACCTACAACCTTGACTGAAGTTTATGCCGAAGCAATGAGTGTGAATCATAAAATGGAACATATAGCGAATGGACAATATTTAGGTGTAGAGAACATTATGAACAATTATTCCATGTCAGAGATGAATGTAATCCCTCACAATAATGTTCTAATTCCTAATCCTTTTCCTTTAGTGGCTCAAAATGGAACTTATCTGCAAAACAATTTCTTTCAACAAGGAAATAATCAATCATCGGTGTTGCATCACAACTCTACAATCACTGAAATACATCCTAATGATAATTCCTTCCTCATACAAACACAGGATAGTCAACGTGTTAAGGCATAAGAAGAAAATGAAGAAATTAGAGAAATAATTTGCTCAAATTAAAAGGTTGACAATAGAATTTACTCAACTAATAAATCAAAACTTTTATTCGCCAGGTAACAACCAGAATCGGTAAAATCAAACATATAACACTCCTAGGCCACCTAGACCTTGGAATACATGATCAAACAATGGGGGAATATCAACACCCCTAGATAACAAAAATTCCTCTGATAATAAGACCATCAAAGGTGAAAATGGCTTAAATTGTGTTGAATAAATGGTGTAGGATTCACAACACTGTGCTCACGTAGAGGTGGATTTTCCATAGTTTAAAACTGCATCTAATATATTCTTAGTCGTGGCTTACAATAATGATTAGACTCTCACCCACCACGTAGGGAAATGAGTTAGTTCCAGTAGGGTATGATTCTTTGTTGGTTCTAGAGAGAAATACAAAGATAGATTCATGTTATTCCTTTCATAGCAACACTTACTGTTGTGAAGATAGTTCAGCTATGATGCTAGAAACTTACACTTTTCACTATCAGGATGAGAATGTACTTGAGGATTGAATTGATGAAGTTCAATCCTTTCAAAAATATCCAAAAGGACATAGTTATAAGTTAAGAATAAATACCACCAACGGAGACAAGCCTAAAGGGCCACTGACTATGTCAGTACTGCCTAACAATTTAAACACACCATTGGATGGTAAGTCTAGTAACAATCCTAAACCACCCAAAGAAACACCATAATAAAATAATGTTTTAAATCCACACAAGTATGGTAGAACTGAAATGGTTGAACAAAATAACTTGGAAAATTATTTAGCCAAAGAGATAAAAAAAAAGGTGAAGGTTAATTTGTCACCGGCTGAATTACTTAAAACACCAATGATTAAAAAGGATTTCCTAAACACACCAGAAGAATTCCCTAAAGAAAGCTTAGCCAACAAAGATTTTTAAAACAAAGACGTTCCTTTGAAAGTAAAAGATAAAATCAGTGCTTTTGTTGCAGACACTCATCTAGCCATGTACAAAGGGAAGACAAAGTCTCGACCATTTTTGTTAACATTAAGAATATTTGGAAAAAAACTTACACAATTTCATGGTTGATTCAGGAGCTTCCACAAATGTGATGCCGCTTTTTGTGTGCCAAACCTCAGGGTTGACACCAACAAGCTCTTTGAAAAAGGTTACACAACTAGACAAAACTAAGGTAAATGTGGTGGATGAACTGATGAATATCCATATGCAAGTAGCATCAAACCCTAGAGTTCAACACTTTATTTACATACAAGTGGTGGAGATCCTTGATACATATGAAATGTTGTTAAGCAGAGATTTTTTGAGGACCTTAAATGGATATATGGCAACTGACTTTTCTCACGTGTAGTTACCCTAGAGAGGAATCTTGAATCAGATAAGGATAGTAAGGGAACCACGCATGAAACACATGATTACGGAATATAATCAGAATAATGAGGTTCTCTATACTAATGTTGAACCAGGCATGTACAATATTAGGTTTAGGGAGATCAATATTGAAGAGGTTTTCATGTGCAACTTAAACATGTCAGATTACTTAGTACCCAAAACTAATGTGCTAATTGAGTCTGATTCTATTTTTTTCAAAGGAGAAGAAAGCTTCTTGGATAAATTTAAGAAACACATGATAGAAAGAAGTACACAAGAACTAGACACTCAATGGCCCCATAAGAAATTCACTGCTATAAGGGTGGTGTAGGCTACATAATTCTGCACATTCAGAAGTTAATTGTGTAATGTGTCTAGAGATTGTAAATAGATTTGAAGATCAACATCATCAAGACATTACTAATGGTGAGTCCAAATCAAAAGTCTTGAACATTAAAATGGTTGGGACATTGGTTGAGAAACAAAACATGAAAAATGAGGGAAGCAGCGTCAAGTTTAAGAAATCTTAGGCCTACAAACATGAATGAGAAAGCATGGACCCTTTAAAGATTTGATGGATGAAATTCCAAAAAAGGAATTGAAGTGGGAGTGGAATTAATCATCCCATAGGTTAATTCATACCTTGTTGCATACAGATTATAGTTCTAGTGTATCAATAATGTCACAAAGTATGAAGCCATTATTCATGGCCTACTGCTTGCTCTTAAAAAGAAAGTTAAAGTACTTAAGGTGTTCGAAGATTCCAAACTAGTTGTTAAGCAAGTCAAAAAATAATATTTCGGTCATTACCTAGCTTCTGCACCCGAACAGAACCTAGCTTTTGCTTTGAATGGCATAAACAGTTTATTATTTCTCCATATTTTTCCTTCTCTATCAATATCTTTCCATGGATTGAATTTTAAAGAGTCCTCATACAAATCTTCATTCAAAAAACAGATATAGCTATGTCTTGTAAATGAAGAGTTTCTTTTAAAACAGATTTGGTGAATAGCATTGAATCAATTTCATCTCTCAACTGTTGTATAATTTTTAGGATATAGAGTGAGAAAATATATGGAAAAAGACATAGTCTTGGTTGTAGTTTCATGACCAACAAAAGTAGAGAAGTAATGAAATTATCCATGGTTTCTTGTGAAATATTATCTTTGTCAAGAAGGCTTGCTTTTAACCACTTTTATAAAATGACAACGCCTCTCTTAGTCTGAATCAGAGAAATCCTGACCATAAGTTTGAGGGCACCTTTGAAATTCTTATGTCTTAACTCCATTTCTTCCTACTTACACCAAACACTAGTTGAATCATCCATTGTTCTGTAATTCACTTGTGTGACTTCCTTATTTTGATGGCTCACATGCCTTCTCTAGTAGTTGATATCAAAATAAACCTTCACATGAGGCTCATGGGTATATTTGTAGTGCTCCCTCAAGGTGATATCTTCATTTAGATCTAAACCATCACTACGCTCATTTTAAAAATACTCTTGTAGATCAACTAAATTGACACTTTTGAGGATTCTTTGGTGTCAATTTATTCCTTTGGCATCATTTGAATTGTAATGCAACTTCGGGTCTTTCACTCTTTTCATATTCCTAAGATACATTGAAAGCTTCAGCAATAAGAACTAGTCCTTTAATTAGATGGGTATTTACATAGAACTTATGCCTCACTTCATGTTGCAACATCCTTCTAGTAAGAACAAGCTAATCCATGTTTATATCTTTCTAACAACCACACACTTATTTGTGAGTTTAAAATATTATGTCAGGAATTTTTGTGGTTCTTGCAACCACCTCGGGCTCCGCTTGAGGTTGTGAAACCTTTTAATCTTGCATTAGGCTTTTCTTCATGCCTTTTCAAATAGTTTTTATTTGTGTTTCAAGTGTTGATTGGGTTGTCACAACCCCTTCGGGACCCAATGGTGGTTGTAAAAATAGCCTAAAATGTCGATAAAGAAAGCACCTTCTTTGCTCGAAATTTCTCAAAACTCCATCCTTTTCACAGTCGCGACCTTTATGTTCACTTATAATCGGCATAGAAAAAGATGAAGGAATGAAAGAGGAAATAATGGTGACATCTGGGAAAGCATCCAAATCACAAAGTTGACCATTTTATGATTTTGTCATAGGTAATGAATAATTTTGAGTTTGAATTGTCATATGCAAACCTCAAAACTTCATTATTCATAACATTGATATAGGATGGGGCTACATATCTCAGGAATCTTGCATAATCTTTCATTAAGTTCCCCACAAAATTTTCCTTTATCATATTCACAAGTCCTTCCATTTGAGAAACATGATACATTCTTTGAAGGAGACTCTTAAAGCACCAAAATATCATCTTCAAAAATGATAATGAAGGGTGATAAAAAATCACTCATACTATTCTCAAAATAAAATGTAAAGAGATGACAAAGATCACAATTTCTTGAATATGATTACTAAGAAGCATTATGTCATCGAAACAAATATTATTCATATCATCACTTTCAACACCATTTGCTACAAGAACCTCTGATACATGATTTCGATTGTCTTGGATGAAAATTTTGAGTTTTCCATTAATAAGGTATATCCTCCCACAACATGGCAATCTATGACATCACATTTCTTTGAGACATTCCTTTGAAATAGTTCACATGCCTCATCTATACTTCCACATTTTGTCTGCATGCCTAGCAAGGTACTTGTCAAAAATTTCATTTTTGTTAAGCTTTGACAACTATCCTTTCATTATCTTAACTTTTTTCTTTTGCCAAGCCAATTTCTTCATATTATAGGGATCATAGTATAGATCATAGTTACTTCAAGGACATAAGTTGCTACATTTTTAGGATCCATCTATAAAATTGTGTGGCTTAAGATACTTAGCCTCTATTTATAAATGATCCACAAGTACCAAGAAAACATATTAACACAACCATCATAGGCTTGACTAGCACCTTAATAGGGGATTTATTTTAAAAAATTTACTGATCAAAATTGGGGTAACAATTGGCTCTGATTGGAGACCGCATTCCCTGCGGAATGCAGAGAACTCTAGAATATCTAGGATAGACCAGTCCTAGTCCATTGGGCCACAAAGTCAAGAGGACAATAGGAGATAAGAGAAAATCCAAAACTGAAAAAAAAAAACCACATAAAAACTAAAAAATAGAAGGCAACCTAAGACACCTATGTACTTGGACTAGGTCCAACACACCACTACTACCCCATGAGATTATGCAAAGCCATTTTACTAGTTGGGAATGATAGATGCTAGTGTAAAAGAAAGGGTTATAGCCATGAAGTCTTTGCAAACTCAAAAGGAATTTTATGATCATGAACATAAGTCTGGGGTTTATGAAATAAAAGAGGTGCTTGAAAGATTTACCAAATAGTGATTCTTCATCATATACCTCCAAAGCCTCTTATGAACTATCCTCATGTGAATCAGTCATATAATGAGCAACCTTTTTATATTCAAACTCACTCTCTAAAAGAATCATTCCCCTTTCATTTACAAAGATTGACTTAGATGATTCATGCTCATTAGAAGGCAACTCTATATTTTTCAGATTTATCAACCATATCAACTTCTTATATAACCTGCAAAGGAGATAAAATGACTCCCTCTCCACATAAAAAATCATCTTCAAGCATCTCTAAGCACCAACTTGGAATATGAACATGGGGCTGAATGTCCTTATTTTATATATCACCATTAATTTCCCCATCCTCACTCATACATTGATTCTTTAAGCCACATTTAACAACTTTTAAATTAGATTCAAAAATAAAATCATTTCTAACCTTTACTTGCAGCCTTGCCTCTTCATGAGAAACTTCAAAGACTTCACGCTTTGGTTGTGCATTATTTTGAAAAATATATGATGAATCATTTTGACCTCCTTCCCAACAATGCATATCATTAGAAGATAGTTTGCAAGCTACAATAGAAGTTAGATTTTTAGACTATGTATAATGACCATCAATATTTGAAAATGAGGAAACATGATCTCCATCATCACTCGAAGCATCAACAAATTCATCCTCATCCTCATAATGCATACCATATACGTTAGCTTTTTTGCAATGCATGATTTGACTCTTTAATCAATTTAGCTATTTATCAAAAAAGTTTTGAACCAAAACTATGAAATTGGAGCATTCAAATGAATAGGATGAAAGATTTACCTTTTTTTGTTGTACTTGATAACTTCTCATAAATCCATGATTAGAAGTGTCTTCAAACTTATTTGTTTTCCAAATTCCACACAATATCAAATCATCTTCAATTCTAATGGCTTCTTGTTTTGCAGTCTCGAGGTCACATACCTTATTTTGCTTCAAGAGGAATTTGACTTTGAGGTGTAACACTACAACAAAAATGGAAAATTGATTTCGCTCACTTGGTTGATCATCATGAAGAATCCATTTTAAACATCTATTGAACGAATCCACAAACTCCCTCATGTAAGTTCATCTTCATTATTTTAAATGTTAAAAAATTGGGATAGGAGTGTATCTGCATCAACTGTTGATTTGAGTCTCCTGATAAATTTGTTTTTTAAGTTGTCCCAATCAATAATACATCCATATTCTAGAGATTGGAACCAATTTGCAGCAACTCCAATGAGGGATCCAACAAATAATTGAACAAACACATTTTCTTCATTCACCCCAAAAACTGCACAACCTATGGTGAAGGCTTGAATATGATCATTCACAATTAATGAATCTTCTCCATTGAGTTTTGTAAAATGTTTCCTAGAACCTGCAAGTAAGGCTGAATATTGTGGCAGCGATAAAGGCCCAAAATGGGTACCCCATGGTTGAGGTGAAGACAATGCCATAATACAGATTTAGGAAAAGAATAATTGAATCTTCTACCAAAAATATTTTCTAGGAAAGGTCCTCATAATAGATTTTCCAACCTCCATCCTTGGGGAGGTACCTTCATATTTCTGAAGAGAGAAAGCAATGGCATTTCGATTCTCTCCCCACCAGAGTTGCCAAAAATTTGTTAGTAAACAAATTGGTCACTACAATTTTCTTTGAGAAATGACCCCAAGTTTCCCTATTGAGCAGTGACACAATGAACTAACAGTTTGGGAAATCGAGCTATTGAGTTAGTGATCTTCCTCTGAATTTTAGAGGTACAACTCCCTCATATGATATAACTGATTTTTGGCGTATGCTTTTAACCAAAAAGCGATAAAAGAAACACTTACATATATGCATAACCATGACACAAATGCGATGGTAAACAATAGATAGAAGAGGAACAAAAAAAAATGACACAAAGATAATTATTTACATACCCATGAATAATAATCAAGAGGATACGCATCAATTTCTTCCAAAAATAAGAGCATATATAAAATGCTCGGAATTCATAGATCCTACAACACATACACCCACGATCAGATATAGCAAAGTATTAACCAAAGAATGATCATGATCTCACTTAGAAAACTTACAATCAAAAAGAAGACAAACATACACAAATATCAAAATATCTCCTTATTCATTTGATGAAATAACAGTGTACAAATGGCCCTACTGAAAAAAAAATATTACAGTTTAAATTGGAAATTAAATTACTATCTTCCCTACAATATCTCATAGAATCTCCCTTATTCGAATAGCCAAAAAAAATCCCCTTATAAAAGAAATTCTTCCCCTCTTCGATACTCGTAACCGCTCCTTGAATTTGTATCTTCTTTTAATTTTAGAGTGAACTCTTCAAATTCCCATCAGCTATTACCTTCTACCGACATGACTCTTCACTTTAAATTCAAATACAAAAGAAAGTGAAACTTACAAGGAGCTTCTTATCTCAATCAATCAGATGCAAATTATGATCCTCAACTCTCCATATTACATCATAAACAAGATCAGTATTTATCTAACCCGACAACACCTTATTCACATACATTTTTCTTGTCAAGGTTATTTCCAAGAGTATTGGGTCCATATTCATGGGATTTTGATGAAAAAGGAACTAGAATATTTATTTTATAATCTTCAAGAGATATTGTAATTAATAGTTGTGCTCGTCGTACTTGGTGAAGAAATAGAGTAATCTATAATCTTAGCCAATTCTGCACCGGAACAAAACCTAGCTTTTGCTTCGAATGGCATAAACAGTATACTATTTCTCCATATTTTTCCTTCTCGATCAATCTCTTTCCATTGATTGAATTTCAAAGAGTCCTCATACAAATCCTCATTCGAAAAATGGATACAGCTATGTCTCCCAAGCGAAGAGTTTCTTCTAAAACACATTTGGTGAATAAAATTGAATCAATTTCATCTCTCTTGACTACTGTACAATTTTTAGGATATAGAGTGAGAAAAAATATGGCAAAAGAAATAGTCTTAGTTGTAGTTTCAAGACTAGTAAAAGTACAGAAGTAATGAAATTAGCCACAGTTTCTTGTGAAAGATTGTCTTTGTCAAGAAGGCCTACTTTTAACCGCTTTTATTAATGACAACACCTCTCTTAGTCTGAATCAAAGAGATCCCGACCATAAGTTTGAGGGCGCCTTTGAAATTATTATGTCTTAACTCTATTTCTTCCTACTCACACCAAACACTAGTCGAATCATCCATTGTTTTGTAATTCACTTGTGTGGCATCCTCATTTTGATGGCTCGCATGACTTCTCAAGTAGTTGATATCAAAACAAACCTTCACATGAGGCCCGTGGGTATATCTGTAGCGCTCCCTCATAGGTGAAATCTTTGTTTAGATCAAAACCATCACTATGCTCATTTTGAAAATACTCTTGTAGATCAGCTAAATTGATACTTTTGAGGATTCTCTGATATCGATTCATTCCTTTGGTAGCATTTGAATTGTAATGCAACTTCAGGTCTTTCACTCTTTTCATATTCCAAAGATGTGTTGCAAGCTTCACTAACAAGAACCAGTCCTTTAATCAGACAGGTATTTACATAGAATTTATGCCTCACTTCATGCTGCAACATCCTTCCGGTAAGAACAAGCTAATCCATGTGTATATCTTGCTAACAACCACACACTTATTTGTGAGTTAAAAATATTATGTTGGGACTTTGTGTGTTTCTTGCAACCACCTCAGGCTCCGCTTGAGGTTGTGAAAACTTTTAATATTGCATTAGGCTTTCCTTCACGCCTTTTCAAATAGGTTTTATTCATGTTTCGAGTGTCGATGGGGTTGTTACAACCCCATCGGGACCCATGGTGGTTGCAAAACCAACCTAAAATGCCAATAAAGAAAACACCTTATTTTCTCAAAATTTCTCAATACTCATCCTTGTCATAGCTACGACCTTCATGTTCAAGTTTATAATCGGCACAACAAAAAGGAATGAAAGAGGAAACAATGGTGACAGCAGGGAAAGCATCCAAATCATGAAGTTGACCATGTCCTGATTCTGTCATAGGCAATGAATAATTTTCGAGTTCGAATTATCATATGCAAGCCTCAAAACTGCATTGTTCATAACATTGATATAGGATTGGGTTGCATACCTCAAGGAAGCTTGCATAATCTTTCATTAAGTTCCCCACGAAATCTTCCTTTATCATATTCACAGGTCCTTCCATTTAGGAATCGTGCTACATTCTTCAAAGGAGACTCTTAAAGCACCAAAATATCATCTTCAAAAATGATAATGAAGGGTGATAACAAATCACTCATACCATTCCCAAAATAAAATGTAAAGAGATGACAGAGATCACAATTTCTGAATATGATTACTAAGAAGCATTATCTCACTGAAACAAATGTTATTCATATCATCACTTTCAACACCATTTCCTACAAGAACCTCTGATACATGTTTCTGATTGTCCCAGATGCAAAGAATTCATTCTGAGTTTTACATTAACAAGGTATATCCTCCCACAACATGGCAATCTATGACATCACATTTCTTTGAGACATTCCTTTGAAATAGTTCACATGCCTCATCTATACTTCCACATTTTGTGTGCATGCCTAGCAAGGTACTTGTCAAAATTTTCTCTTTTGTTAAGCTTTAATAACTATCCTTTCATTAACTTAACTACTTGTTTTCATTTACCAATCAAATGTCTTCATCTTGTAGGGATCATAGTATAGATCATAGTTGCTTCAAGGAGGACATAAGTTGCTACATTTTTAGGATTCAACTGTAAAACAACAGCTTGAAATACTTAGCCTCTATTTATAAATGATCCACAAGTATCAAGAAGACATATTAACACAAGCATCATAGGCTTGATTGGCACCTTAATAGGGGAAATTTTTAAAAAAATCACTTACCAAAATTGGGGTAACACTATGTTAATTAAATAATAACCTATTTTTTAATTGATATTACCTATTTCCCTTCTAATTCTCACTAAATTCCTAAGGTAATTAATTTGTTTAATTTATCTATCATGGACTAAGGTATTTCATTCATCTATTAAGTTAAATAAATATCCCTATTTATTTAATTTAATTCTTAAACCCACTTTTCCCCTTTTCCTCTAAATAGGAACTAAATCTAATTATTTAATCTTATCTTAATCACCTCAATAATCATGTGCACATACTTAATCCTTGATTAAGAGGTGTCATGTCCTCCAATTCTCCCACTTTCCTTAACCCATTCCCTAATCTAATCCTAATCCTCTTATAATCATTTGCACAATCCTAACCTTGTGACTAGAAAAGGGCTAATCCCATTTCCATTTATTGCACATCCACTTTGTCCCCTCAACACTAATGTTTTCCCTTTTGGAAAAGACCCGGTTATGTACTTTTGGCATGGGTATTTCTTCCAAAAGTACCCAAAAGGAATTGAAAATTTATTTATTCCTTTCCATCTTGTACCTTGGGAATGTTGTACAAGGAAGTCCTTTAAGACAATGATCTTCCCCATCTCCCAAGGTACCTCCTAAGTACCAATATCCCTCTCAAGCTCTCTCATTGTGACACTTGTCACAATCTTGAGGCTTGAGAGATCATCTCCCTCACATCTTTGCTCATGATGTCACTTGGCAACATCTCATGAGGTGAGATGTCTCATTCATTTTGGACCCTTGATCTTCTAAGATCAAATCCTAGCCTTCCATCCTCTCTCCCCTCTCCTCATATTATCCAACACCTAACCATTTATCATGATCATACAACCTTGAGCAAAATAGTGTCATTATGTTGCTAAAAATAAGTGAGCACACATCAAAATCGATAATTTTGGGTCAATCTACACAAGGGCTTTGACATACTAATCTAATTTTCAAAGCCATGTATGTTGAAGCCCTCATTGTAATATGAAATCCATGAGGATTGAAAAATTGATTAGTAATTGTGTGTGTGAATTTGTGAGAAAGATAGTAAATCAACACAAACATCAATGAGACGTATTACATTAAAGATTTGAATCATAAACTAATCAAATGAAAGAAAAACAAATCTTTTGAAATGTTCCATTGTTCTCTATTCTCAAGGATTTATTAAATCATATTGACTCTCAAATTTTATGTGTGCGCTATGATTGTTAAAATGGCAACTTGAGAAACGAGATGTTGTATAATGCAAGAAATCTAAGTTCCTACATGAGATTGCATGATGTAAATGATAAATGGTGATATTGATAAATGGATAATGATGCTAGATTATGTGATACCAATGCTACATAAAAAGCTAAAATGATTCTACATATGCTCAAAATATTAACTATTGATATGATAAACTAAAATGTAATTACAAACCAAGACATGATTCTAAGTTAGAATGATAAAACAATGCAACTTGTTAAATTCTAAATGCTCCAATGCTCCAAAGCTATTCATGCATAATAAGTTTTCTAAAAGATGTGATTTTAAGATGCTATAGCAAGGGGTTGTATTTATAGGATTTTCAAGGCATCTTGTGATGTGGCAACAATCAACGGTCGAGATTCAGACATGAGAGATGAACGGTGGAGATGGGAGAATCATGGAGGATGTTCCCTTGACCAAAGGCAACATGCCAAGTGTGTGGGAGAATTAAATGTGTCAAAATTCCAAGTGTGTGGGAGAATAAAATGTGTGAAAAGGCCAAGTGTCCAACATGTGCCTAAATTCAAATTAGGAATTTAAATATTAGACATATTTAAATACATGTGACATTTGAGGATGTGGCCAAAAAGTGTTGTAGACATGTGACTAAATTTGAATTTGAAATTATTCAAACTTAGTGGGAAGATATTTAATTAAATAAAAACAAACTATAGACATTTGTTTATTTAATTAAATTTAGAAGAATGTGATTTAAGATGAAGAATTTAGAAAAGTGTGAACTATATAAATAAATTAAGAATGTATTTATAAGTAGATGAAATAAAAGGGGTCATTAATTAAATAA